>VWZX01005330.1:4581830-4981272 GCA_013399015.1 Galbula dea
CGTCTCCAGCAGCCCCGCCGAGGTCCGCCGACAGCCGCTCCACCTCGCCGGTAGACATGGCTGCCTCTCGCGAACCGCGAGGGCCCAGGCCCGGCGGTGCCGGGGCCTCCCACCGCTGGGCACCACCGCCGCGCCGCCCCGGGCCTCCGCCGGCGCCTCAGGCTGCGACCGGGCGGCGGCCGGGGGGTTGCGAACGCCCGCCCGGCCCAACACCACCACTCGCGGAGGAACGGCTGCCGCCTGCTCGGCGCTTCCCCTCCCCCGCCGAGTGAGTGACACGCACAGGAAGCGGGCCCGGCCCGGCCCCGAGGCGCCCTGGGCACGGGCATGCGGGGGGCGGCCCGGAGGCGCCCGGCCGCGCAGGGAGCTAGGTCCCTGCTGGCCGCTAAGCGAATTTGGCGAGGCGCGGCCTTGTGCCTTCTGCTCCCTGAGGGGCCTTCTGGGGTCCGGGGCCATGTGTGAGGAGTAGAAAAGTGGCCTCCTGGCTGTCCGCTGGAGGAGCGAGCCGAGCCGGAGGGGAAGGAGGAGGACGGCCTGGCTGGCCCCGGGCCGCGCTTCTCTCTGTGCGTTGTCAGTCGCTGGCGCTCACCTCGGCTGTCTCTTCTGCACCGTCCCAACGCGCGGTGTGCCTGTGAGAGCCCTCCTCTTGCTACCCTTTGTCTCCGCTGCTGTCGGTGGTCCTTGCGCTCTTCTGCGTTCCCAGACGCCCGTCCGCCCCCTCAACCGGCTTCACTGGCAGCGTGGTGATCTCTTCTGGGACACCCTCGGCCCTGTCCAGAAAGAGGACTCGACCAAACATATGTACAGTCAAGAGCTGTGCTTTTACTGGCAGCTGATGGCAGCTGCCAGAGGGGAGCGTAACCACAGGATAAACGCGCTGCAACTTCTGCTAGTACTGTCCTAGCTGTCAGCTCAGGGACTCTCCCAACTGGAGGTAGTATTGTAGGTTTAACAACTCTTTATAGATGTTTTTATTTTTTTTCCTCCACAAATTTCCTAGTTTTATTTTTAGCTCCGGTAAGACTTTAACATTCATAGTTTGCTGTGAATGTTCCAGAATAAAACTACACGTTTAATAAAGAAATTACTCTACTTTAAAAGTGGCGGGAATGAGCAAGCCATTTTTACTGGTTATTTTTCTCACTTTACATCTGTCAATGCTGCATTAACAACTGCAAAATTCATTAGAAGATTTAAGTATCCACAACTGTCAAAACAAGTTTGACCAGTTGTATGTACAAATGTCATCTTCAGCATTTTAGGACCTTTGTAAATACTAAAAAAAGGACTCCTTTTTCACAGCAGGACAGCTTGTGAAAAATTGGACCAGTGGGCTTGACTGCATTGCAAACAGATTGCAATGCTGGGTGGGGGAAGCTTAGTCTTTGAATTGCTTGCATAGAGAGCCTTGTTTTAAAGTTCAGTATGTAGCATGACATTTCAATGGAGTTCCTATGAACAAACTACCTTTTCAAAAGGCATTTTTTCCCACCTGAAATTTAACAGTTGGGTGTAATTTATAGGTCATGAATTATGTGGTATAACTGGGTAGGTATTCATAATGCAATTCCATTATTTTACATACAGTAGTAGAGTTGAACAAAGGTGGTTTTCACCCAAAAAATTTCTAGACACTTGTTTCTCATAAAACAAGTTGCTGTTGTAGAACCTTTCACTGGCCATGAGTGTCTATCTTCATTTTCATCCCTGTTTTGTTTACCTGGCCATTTAACGCATTAGATGACATGATAGAACTCCAATAGTTTCCTTTGATTGTGGACACAAGGAAGAAGAAAGAAAATGTTTGTGGATGAAGAACAACACAAAATAAAATCAGGAGTAGATGTAGAACTCAAAATGTCTTAAAACACATCAAGACATCCTCAAAGAATTCATCCTCATAGAAACCTTTAAATAGATATGACATTCAGCTGGTGGTGACATAAATATCCATCCTGAATAGCTTGAGTAGCTTGAACATTGGAAGCTGACCCAAGAAGACCAAGTCCTGAAAACAGTTGCCAGGCTTCCACTGTTCTCAGGAAGATTTTCACTCACCTCTAGCTCTGGCTGGACAGAATGCACTGAACTTGTTTCGTTCTTGGCTTCTGAGGACAGAGTGCTGGCCTAGATAGTGTTTTAACTTCTGTCAAAGATAAAACTCCCATCAGTCCCAGCCTCTGGAAGGTACCTTGCAGTTTCTCCTTACTACTGCACAGAGGGAGAGCAGCAGTTGGGGCCTGAAAAAAAGGCTTCTCACAAGGCCCTGAGTAGTTAAAAGTCTGAGGATAGAAGACAACCTCCTTGTGAGCATAACTCCTGGGTTACGCTCCAGAAACCCACAACAAGGTATCAAGGTTGTGGGAACACTTCCAGTTCTTTTTCTAACACTGTATTTGTAGTTTTGCACAAGGAATAAAATAAACTGTAAAAACTACTTAGATAATTTTGTTTTGTAATTTAACCACTATACTTTAAACTGATAAATCTCATTCTGTCTTCTGGCTAATGACCCTTTTTTTTCCAACAGTGGCATATGCAGAACTAGGTGTAATCTATATAGTATTTCTAAAGTAAAAAAGCTATTTGTTTTCTTAAAATAAGTATCTTCTATTTTGACAATGTGTCTGAAAACACCCCCCTTCGCTTTTAAAAATGGTAACTTAAGGAATTGGATAAACCATAATATATCTAGCTTTTGTCCATGGCACTCAATGACAAAGCAGAAGTTTAGAGATACATAATCTACAAGGTAATTCAGTCTGAGAAGAGGATAATTCTGATTATGTATAAGCTGGGGGGCCCAGTGGTTCACCATCCCCAGCGCTTTCTTGGTATTCATTTTTAAAATCAAAGTTTCTAGCATCATAAAATTATATGCCCTAAAGTTAAAATAATAGATTGGGGTTAGAACAGCACAGAGGCATAGGTCTGAGTTCAGAAGAGGGAATAATGTATCAATGTAGGAATGTACGTGGAGCAGACTGGAAGGAGAGGATTTAATTTCATTGCTGGAAATTTGGTGGTTCCACATTATTTGTGTTTTTCTGTGTTCTGAAACCAGAGGGACCTGCAACAGACCTAAGAAGATCTGCTAAGATAGTGATTAAGCTAATTAAATAATTCTTTATTGCTGATAATCCCACTATGTCAGGAAAAGTATACTCCTCATTCTGTACTAAGGAGGTTGCTCAAGTGAAATACTGTGTAGAATACAGATTTGCAAGCAAGCCATCCATTGTCTGTGGAGAAGAAACTGTAGACACACATTATGGCATTTTTTCTAGTTAGCTTTGAAACACATTTTCAGATCAAGAGCTTTTTAAAGGAGAAATGGAATTAATTTGCCATATGTCTCCAACTATGTATCATAGAAGCTGCATTTATTAAAAGAGAATATTTCTTGTTGCTAGCTCATCAAACACTGGGGGTTGTTTTTTATACTAGCACAATCAAATACAGAATTATAGGTCAGGGAATGTCCTAAACAAGAAGTTTCACCTTTCTGATGCTGAACATTTGAAAAAAGTATCAGCAAAACAGGTGTCCTTTCAGTGTAACAAAGATACCAATGGAGGACGAAAGAGGTAGTGACTTAAACAGCGACACTGAATTGTTCTAACATGGAATAGGAGCAAGACCAAAGAAGCTCCCAGCCTTTGCAGGAAAATGGCTGGCAAAACCGAACTGCCAGTGCTTAGATGTCCCTCCTGGCCAGAGCTACAGACTGTGGGTGAGAAAAACATTTGCAAGTTTGTCAGAATTTGGCACTACCAGCAAGAAGAGCGCTCTACTCTCTCCTCTCCCAGTAGCGTATCCCTGCTGCTGCTCACGCGCTGCAACAGACCTAGGCAGAAGCCGAAGGTAACCGCTGGGGGTATCAAGCCTCCCACAAGGCACCATAGGCACTACCCGGCTACAAACTCCCAGGCGACACCGACGCTAGCTCCGTCGCGTCGGTCACGGCCGGCTGTGCCCTGCTCCTCCTCGCCGGCGGGCAGCCAATCCGCGCCTGTGTCGTCATCTGCCCGCGCCGACGGCACGCCGGGCACGTGTGGTGTGTTGTGGCTGTCAGGGCTGTTCGCTGCTTCCGCCGCCATGGCGGTCCCGGTGCTGGTGCCGGAGCTGCGGCGGGTGTGCCGGCAGGCTTGGGAGCCTGTGCTCGCTCGGGCGCACCGGGCCGTCATCTTCCTGGATGAGGCATCTGCCGAGGCGCTGCACTGGGGCGGTGGCGGGGCGGGCGAGCTCCTGGCGGCGGGGGCGCTTGCTGTTAGGGCACTGGCTGCTGAGGCGGCGGCGGAGACGGCCAGGGCGGCCCGCGTCGTCTTCGTGGTGAGCGGAGGGCTGCGGGGCGGCGCAGCCGCCGCCGTGCGCCGCGTGCTGGGCCAGGGTGCTGTGCGGTGCTGTGTGCTGGTGTCCGGCGGCGACGCGGAGGGTGGCGGGCAGGCCGAGCTGGAGGAGATCCTGCGGCGGTGGATGGGCGAGGGCGGCCGCGCCGAAGTGGTGCTGCGGGGTCTGCCACTCCTGGCACCTGTTTCGGCGGAGCTCTGCCTGCTGCCCGCCCTGGCGGCCCTCCTCCCGGCTCTGCCCGGCCCTGGAGGGTCCGGCCCTGGCCCCGCGGAGGTCGGGCTGAGTGACCTGCCCGCCGAGCTGCGGGTGGCGGTGCGGGCTCTGGTGGGCGACCTCGACGCTCTCTTTGCTGTTTTTGGTCTGCGGGAGGAGAACTTCGCCGTGGGGGCCCTCAGCAGGATCGTCGCCGCTGAGCTGGCAAGCTATGCCCCGGCCAGGAACAGGAAGAGGACTGCCGCCAACAAGGCCTCCGTTGTCTTCGTGGACAGGACTCTGGACCTTGCTGGTAAGAAACACACTGTGGGCAGGGACAGTGACCACTGTGGATTCACATCCACTCCATCGGAGGTTTTCAAATAGTTGCAAGAGTCCTCGTGTCCTGGGAGCATACTATGGCTGTGGTGGCTGCATGCACATCCTTGCTCCCCAGTGGGTCAGGAAAACCAAGAATGAAATGGAAGACTGCTGGAAACTTATGGGTTTATAACTTTCTGGTAATTCTACATTGCTGCAGACTGTAGAGCTTGGCTGTAGCTATGTGTGTCCCCAGAGTATGAAGGGAATGGTTTCCACGGACTGTTCCTTGTGGATGACCACAGAGCATTTCTCAGTGTACCTGCTTGTCACCCGTGGCATTCTACCTGTCTAAACAGATATACATCTATATATACTCTTAACTATGTCTAGATGCTGGAAAGTGTTTTTGTATGTTTATAAATATCTATTTTTTTTTATATGCCTTGCAGTATGGTTAGTCTTTGAGTGAAGGAATTGCACATGGCTGGTGGTGTTAACTTGACAAACATTATGTTGGAAAGAAAACAATACAGAGTTGTTTATACAACACTTTCTGGGAAGGAAACAAATGTAAGTTCATGCATTTAATGCAGAATTGATGCAAAAGTTGAGAAACAGAGTGATATGAGAGTCCACTGGGAAACTAACAGGAGAATATTTAGTATTTTAATCAATATGCAAACTTGGTACATGAGGTAAAGTCTCTTAAGCTGGTAAGACGTGTTATCAAAAGGACAGAAAGGGAAAAACACAAGGGCAATGATGGGGCAGCCTTGGAGGTGGTGCATCAAAGCTTTTGGAGTAAGGATGAGGAATTACTCATTTTATTAAGGAATATATTCTTTTAAGTATCTGTAACTGAAACCAAGTGCCTTCGTGCAACCATTCCTTTGTTCCCAACAAATGTGTCCAGAATTCATTGACAGTTTCATTGAAGCCTTCCTATGCTTTGGACGTGATACCATACTCTTGTCATCATGTACAGTGCAAACTAAAGGAAGAAAAATTTAGTGCATTTCAGAGGTAAAGCTCTTGGGGAGCTGAATTTAGTGCGACACGATGAGACTTGCTTCATTGGTTTTCTAGAAGTTGTACCATAAAAAGTACATGAAAACAGTAGCATTGAAGTTGTAAATTAATTTGTCTAGAAGTGGAAAATGATAGAATTAAGTTGCACCTTCATTTTCTTGGGTGTATTCATCTTTTTGTATATCTCTCCCCTGACCCCCTACCTCCAACTCCACTGCTTGGCCTCCAGGTCAATGATTCAGTTGAATTTCATCCTTACACTTTATAAAAGCTACAGCTTCCTATCTGCAAATTTCCAGCTTGATATTGTCAACTGGGCCACTGTATTTTGTTTCCAAACTATGATATGTATTTGTAGTCAGAAGTGTAAAAATAATTTTTTTTGTCTTTGAGGTAGACTTTCTCATTTGCCTTTTAAATCTTTTAAATCTTCCCTCTCTAAAGGTGAAAGATTCTGCATTTGATTTGTAAATGTCTTATTGATACTTGTCCAACATGTGGGCTGCAGATATGAGAAATTGTTATGTATCCATGAATTATGAGACTACTCCACAGAAACCTGGACAGGTGCTAGGCTACTCTCTTAAGTAAGGTTACTTCTTTGAACCAGGTGACTTTAAAACACTCTGAAAAGGCTATTAGGAGGTTAATATTTTCTAACTCAACGGGCTGAATGGAAAAAAATTTTAGGTAGCCCTAGATGATGTCTAAAGGAGTAGTACTAACAGATGTCTTATTTTTGGCTCGTATTCCATGCATATCTAGAGCAAACAAGATGTTAGGCTAGAATAACAAATAGCTTTCAGTAATACCAATTGATTTCTAACAATAAGAATAAAAATGTCTCAAGTGTATTTTCTGATGCTACAATTGGGAACAACTGAACTAAGGTAAAATAATGGTACTTTAATATTAAAACTTTCCACTTTAAAGAAGTATTAAGTACATTTTGGTAAAGGACTTCTGGTGCCAGGGTCAAGAAGTTGTATTATCTTTGTTGTGATAATTAGTTTTAAAAAGTAACATGGGAAACAGCACATTTTTCTATCAAAAAAACCCAGAAGACATGTGACAGAGTAGGTTAGCTTTCTAGGTTCCATAAAACATCTCATCCATAAAAAATCTCTTCTGAGCTATTACTTGAAAATTTGGATTGACCTCTGTTGAATGCTTTTTATCATCTAATGTTTGTGTGTTTAGCATTACTTACACATGCTGTATTTAATGAATAGAGAGGAAAATAACGAATGAAGATAAATTAGTATCTTTTTTTTTGTCCTGTATGGCATAACATTCAGCTGAGCTATAATAGTCATCTTCTTTTTGGGGCCTTTGCTGCCCTCACTGCTGTGGCACAGCTTCAGCTGGGGATGACACAGATACTGCCTATCCCTGCAGTGTAGGATCTTATGGATAAAGCACTGCACCAGATGGCAGGGCATGTGGTTTTATGCCCTGAGGAGATTGCAAGCTTAGTACTTTGTATTCAGTTCTTGAATTCTGATTATATCAAACTTTGTTACTGGTGCTATCCCTAGTCTGTACGTATGTGTAGTGCTGGTTTTGTTTGCGTACCTCTTGCTTTAGAATTCATTACCTTTGCTTTGAAAAGCAGAATAAATCCTCCCAGCTAGAGCAGTGCTCTGAAAAGTGACATGGCTTAAAGTCAGAGGTGACTTTGACACCTTAATTCCTCTTTATTTTTCTCTTCTAATATTTGTGCTTTTAAATATTTGCATTATGATGCCATGTTTAAACCCCATGCTTCTTCCACATGTTTTTTAGTTACCGCAGTGCCAGCATTCACACAGAATGACAGAATCATCATGGTTGGAAAGGACCTTCAAGATCATCAAATCCAACTGATAGCCCTACACTTACCCCTAAACCACCCCCCAAAGTGTCACATCTACCCATTTTTTGAAAACCTCCAGGTATAGTGGCTCCACTACTTCCCTGGGCAGCCTATTCCAATATCTCACCACTCAAAGGTGAAGAAATTTTCCTAATACCTAATCCAAACCTGCCCTGGCACAACTTGAACCCATTCCCTCTAGTCCTACTGCTAGTCACAAGGAAGAAGAGGCCAACACTCGCCTCTCTACAGCCTCCTTTCTGGTAACTGAAGAGAGCGATAAGGTCTCCCCTCAGCCTTCTCTTCTCCAGACTAAACAGCCCCAGCTCCCTGAGCCTCTCTTCATAAGGCCTGTTTTCCAGACCTCTGATCAGCCTAGTTGTCCTTCTCTGCACCCCCTCCAACACCTCGATGTCCTTCCTATACACATCTTTTATGAAGCAGCTTTTCCAGTTTCCCAGATTTTCATTTGTGAGCTCATTGATACTTTTCAGATATTGGTGTTCAGAATAGCTTGATGCATTTTTCTTCCAGTCTCTTGATGCTTTGCGGCACATGGGATGTGAACTGTTGTAAGGACAGGGAGAATAGTGAGGTCTGACCCACTGGTATGTGCAGGTGATTTTGAAATGCAATACGGTGACAAAAGACCAAGAAGAATGAATAGCAGAAGGTTGCCTGTGCAGTTAATGTATAGTTTTGAATAACAACCTTTGTAATAAGTGTTGCTGAAGTTTGTTGTAGGATATTTCTGTGCATACAGCAATAGCACTTCTATCTTCCTGTAGCACTTTTGCATGTGTCAGTCAAAATCACAGAAATGTTTCCCCACAGCCAAGGCTGCAAACTCATGTTTATCTTTCTGTATCATCTCCCTCGCTGTCAGCCAGGAATCATCTCTGCGTCACACTCTTGCACTGGTTGTAATGTTTTCAGCCTTTTAACAGATACAAAAGGCACAGTTCATCTGCTTATCAACAAAATACAGATACCATTCCCTTTCAGTTCCTGGGAGCAGCCACAGCAACAAGAAAGTTGTGATGTGCCATAATCATCCTGCTTCATAATAGAACTCACAGAGGAGGATGAGAGTAAATATTAACATATACCCTTGCCATTCCAGTAAAGTCTGGTTCTAATATATCTTTTTGAGTATTTTTGTTCTAAATGATTTGTGATTATCTATTTCGTTGATTTTTATCTGTCATGTTTCTAATTTGGAGTGCTTTACTCATGCTTTTTTTGATTGTTGCATATTCCAAGTTGACATGTTAGTGGTTTGACATTAATGTCTTTTTAAAGGAAACAAACCCATGTTTCTTATTCCTTACCATATAAGTTGAGGCCTTGGAAACATAAATACTGAGGCCTGTACAGTACAGTAGTCTTCTTTTTATGAACCAAGCTGGGGCTTTGACACAAAGGCAACTGTTGCTTAGATTGTTGTGGTTACTTGAGGTTGTAGACTGCAGCTGTAAGGAGATGGCAGCTGAAAATATTCAAGTGCTGTCAGCTTGGTACTGTAGGTCAGGATGCAGCCTCTGCCCTGGTGTGTCTTGTAAAGATTCAGCTATTGTGGGATAGGCACACAAAGTTTTTAACAGATTTTTAAACGCTTCAGATGTTAAATTTACTACAGAGGGTTTAGACAGGTAAGTAATGAAGTTGAATGAGTTTTGCCTGTTTGAAGAAAAATGCAGGTGGCTAGGTCATTGCAGGGGACTCAGAAATTACATGAGTATTGAGCAGGTGCCTACGTGTTTCTTATCCAAATTTACTACTTTTTACATATATTGCATAGCTGGTTCTGAAAGATGGGGAGTCTGTCATATTTCTATGGCAGCTATGATGCCACTGTGCTTGGCTGTGGTCTTCTGTGCTCCTTTTGCTGAGATATGAGGGACTTTCTTGTTTTTGTTTTGAGTGAGGGGGCAGCTTGTGGTGGTGGTGTGTTTTGTTTTTTGTTTGTTTTGATGTGTGCAGAGGAGAATGTAGATCTATCTTTTGGCAAGGCAGGAGGATGTTCTAGTTTGCCTTTAATGCTACACAGTGATTCCTGGAAACAGTCTGCTTTCCAGTCCTATTTAACAGGGTCAGCTTCAACTGTCACTGGATGGAAGAATAGGGCAAATAATAATAATAAATAAGCTTTGGAACTGGAGCTTCAAATATCCAGGTTCTTTCAATGCAATAGGTGTAAACCTTTCTTCCTTCTAATATTTTAAACCCTGCTGTGACTGATGTGATGCATTGCATAAGAAAGTTGCATCACTGGATTGCTTCACTAGGGTCCTTCAGTGTAAAGTCTTCCTAGTGGTGATCTTATTCAGAAAAGCATTGAGTGAGTGTGCAGTGTTGAAACATGAAAACTGGGATGGGTTCGTACATGTATCTTTCCAAAATCACCAGTCCTGCACTAATCTACAAAGTACTTAAACCAGCAGATGTTAAGAAATCTTGATAATGGGGTCAAGATATGCCTCGCATACTGGTTTTGTGCACACAAACATATATTTAAACTTTGATTGTAGGAAAAGCCCCCAGCAGAAATCAGCTACATTAGTTGTTGACTAGTGAGCTGTGCCTTTGTAGGACTGTTTTCCGGTTCAAACTCCCTATGATTAGCAACTGACTTTAAACTCTTCTTGTTGCCCAAGCTCTCATGTTGATTCTGTGATGTGCAGTTGCCCCTTAAATCTGCTTTGTTTTGTTTTGTTTTTAAACCAGACAGTAGAACCAGTAGGAGTACATATGAATTGGAGTACAAGCGGTGTGATATAGGGCTAGAAATGGGTTTAGGAAAATATTCTTTTATGTGCATGTCATTACTGCCTTTCTAGAGGAATGGGGCAGGGGTTTTGTAGTTAATGAGTTCCTGGCTGCTGTTAAAGAATTGGCTGTTTGACTTTGCTGATTGTGCCAGCTACAACCTGTGTGAAAATGTTATGTGTTTCAGTTTGTAACTGATAATGAGATGAAAACATAAATTTACAATAATGCGATACACATCAAGGCTGAGTATTAGCCTGGCATGAAGACTTGTGTTTTGATTGGTCAGATGACTTCTCCTTGTCATTTCAACACTTGATCTGTTTGCACACTGGCACTGCTAAAAACCACCAGCTGTCTTGAATACTGCTGGTCATGGGAAGCTGCTGAGTGGCCTCAACAACACTGATGAGGAGAGAGGATTGAAACCAGTCCTATGCACCATGCCGAACTCGGTGCAATTGAAAATCATCCACTGATTCCCCATGATTTCCTGTCCTAGCCTCATTAGACATATTTAATTGTCTTTCTAGCCTTGGTTGATTTGTATAGTTGGTCATGGATGATTTTTGAAAAGCTCCAAGAGGTGTTTTCAGATTGATTTTGTGAGGCACAGCAAAAGCCATTAGTGCCTGCAGACCAGTGGGACCCTCCAAGGAGTAGCAGTTGTGGGAACAAGACTGAGATGGCAGTCACAGTGACTGAAAATGGAAGCAACTCAAGTGTGCTGAGACTTCCCCTTATGCCAAGGAGAAGGGAAAGATGTTAAAAATTAATTTGGATTTATTTGTATCTGAGATATTTCCAGTTTAGCTAAATATTTTATCTAGCTAATTGTTGCTTTTGTGCAGCAAGTGTGGGGAGACAGACATTGCTTCCAGTATATGGGGGTGGAGGTTCAGAAGATTACCATCTGTTTTCCATGTCTGTAACTTTGCAAGTGTTGATAACTGCAGTGTGGCTGACAAGTGACTGACCTCATAAGAAGAATGTAGAGATTTTGGAGAGCAGATGGCTTAGGAGTTGCACAGACAACTCAGCTCGTTTCATCTGTGCTTCAGTGGTTTAGGTCTGGCCAGGGATGGTAGAAAGGAAAGTTGCTGTCATTCTGTGACTATTACAATCTCTGGTGAAACAAATTGGTAATCTTAGTCCAGCTGAGCAGCCAGGTGTCCACATTGCAGTACTGCCATGTGCTGGACGCATGTGCCTTCCTTGCCTTCTGTGGATAGAGGCATCGTCAGCATGGAGTTTGACTTTACTTTTCTCCTCTCTTTTCATCATTGCTTTTCTTTTCAACTTCTTCTAAAGTTCAGAGTAGTTGAGTTTAAAAAATGGATACCTGGCTGCTTGTAGACTTGCTGAAGACAACCTACTGCTTATTCAAGAGCAGTTTAGCCAGCCCCACTAATATTCTCAATGTAAGGGCCTTATTTGGATTTATGGAGTATTTTGAAGCTGTTTCAGCTGTTGAAACAGACCCCTTCTGTCTTTGGGAATAAAGAAAGTGAGAGCAGATAGAATGCTATATTGACAGACTTTCATGGAGTAGGATTGTACCCTAAAAGATCTTTTTCTTGCCTCTTAGTGTTGGCTTCAGAACTCCTTGTTCATCTGTGAGTAAAGTCAGGAGAAAAATATTAAGCTCAGCACTGGTGTCCAGCCCTGTGGTGATAGCTGAACTGTAGCTAAAGTGGCAGAATATAAATACCTTCAACTTGTTCCTGACTTAAAGGCAGTAAGGTTTGGGATTCTCCCTCTAACTTTTTAATCTGTAGTGTGTGTCATGTTTTTCTGCTTTGGCATGACTCAGTCTTAACATTTTATAAGTTGTAGTGCCTACGTTGAGAGTTTATGAATGGAAAGAAGAGCACGTGTGTTTGAAATCAGGAGAATTGAAGAGAACTTGCCAACTGGAATTCAGAGTTGCTCTTGGAACATGGTCAAATTGACATTTTATGCTGTGTAACTTGGTTTGGTTTAGTCATTTTGTGTTGGTTTTGCCTGAGCTGCCTGTAGTCCATATAGACATGATCTTGATGGTGGCATGACCTTGATAGTTACTTTAATATTATGCTAGTCTATCTGGGTAGCTATGTGTGCAACTTGCCTGCAGTCCTTCTAAGCACAGTCCCATTAGTTTAGGCAGAAAAGTTTAGTTTGCATGTGACTCTGCATATATAAGTATTTCCCTGATTTTTTTTTTAATAACCATTGCAAATCTTGTTTAACAGCTTTCTTATGCACAGACAAATATTTCGCATGTTTTAAGTGCAAAATCAATGGATATCTAACAGCTGTAAAACTAAGTGTAACTTATGCTTTTTAAAATAATCTTTCTGAAATGTCATCAATGCTTTTAACTTCATACATTCCAGAAATTAATTTTACTTTTCTGACAAAATATCTTTGAAAAGCTAGATGTGGTCATGGTGTTATGATTGTCAAGGTCCTTCTCTCCAAAACACGTGGTTATTATTTTTGTTTCCAATTTCTTGTGGTATTTTTGTTTGTCTGTTTTTGTTTTCTTGTTTGGGGTTTTTTTTTGTTCCAGTTTTGTACCTGATAGGTTTTGGTTTTTCTTCCCTCAGGAGCAGTTGGTCATCATGGTGACAATCTTGCAGAGAAGATACTTTCTGTGCTTCCCAAGCTTCCTGGCCACAAGACCGATGTGATGGTTAACATGGTGGAACTTACAGCACTGCAGACTACAGATGAAACTTGCAGTATAATAGCACCTGGCTGCTTAGCACAACCAAAGTAACCATTCCTTTCTTCTTTCTTTTTTAAGATCTTGAATATGTTTGTTACCTCTTTGTGGAAAAAAACCCCTCAAACTGAATCCAAAAACACAACAGAGAAAAATCTTTAGTTTACATGAAAACCCTGGCTGGTCCTAATTCTACTGGAATATAATCATCTGTGTGCACATTAAGTGAGCAGGCCAGATAAGACTTCCAAAAGTGGGGAATTCTCAGGACCTTTTTAGCTTTGGGTTGTTTAAATTGCTGTAGATTACTGTAATAGAAATCAGTACAGATTAGACACCAAGAATTCTTTCTTGTGACATTTCATTTGCTCCCTAAGTATCAGGTCAAACAAACAGGTAGGTCTTAAGCGTGGCTTCCTTTTCCTGTAAGCCTGTATGTAATTATAGTGAGCTGCACACTGAAATCTTTCTAGAGTACCTGTAAACTGAAGGTTTTACTCCTGTTTTCAATCACAACATACGTGGAGAAAGATAATTAGGCACATATTTAGGTATGCAGACAGCTTCATGAGGGCCTGGCTTTTGCTTAAACAAGGACAACCTAAAAACAGTAACTTTGAACACATGTATTTACCTGTGTATAATTTGTAGCTATGACTTTGCTTGCTCAGTGCATCAGATTTGATGTTTCACTTTCTAAATGTAGTTGTCTGATGTGAAACTTTCCTGCAGCTTCTGTTACCATATCTAAATTAGGAAATAGACCAGGTGCTGGTTTTACTCCATCAGAAAAAAAAATTGCTTAGCAGTGCTCTAGAAATTCATGCATGCAAAGAAAATTAAAAGTTTTTTCTCTTTTGCTGTAATGTTCTCCCCATATATTAGAAAGGGCTTTTCAAGATGGGCTATCTAATGTAGTTTCTGTTCTTCTGTTATGACTCCTTTTGGTCCTTCACACCTGTGCTCTACTCCCTTTTCTCTCCCTTCCCCTCACCACTCTCCCTCCAAGATTTCACAGAAGACTTTCCACTGTTCCAACATGTGGTCCTTATTTTCTGAGAGCCTCCAGATCCTTTGTCATCATCCATCTCCCATATGTGCTGTGGGAGAAACTGAGTCCGGTTTCTAGGTTTCACATTAAATTAACTCTTTTCTTTCTTAGGAGTTGGAGAGGAAACTTTTTCTCATATAAGTGGGCTCAATTGTAAGTTGCTGCTGGGGTGACTAACTAAAATAAAATTTGTTTTGGTTCTCTCATAATTGACTGCTTTCCAGCTGATCTCTGAAGTAGAAGTGAGTTGTCCTTAAGATCTGTCTACACAACAAAATGAAGAGGTCATTGCCCATGACCTCTGGTATGCCAATATCCTGTGGTAGCTGTTGTTTGTGCTAACTTTGAGTAGCTACCAGAAATAAAGAAATTTTCTGGCAGCATGGACCAGGGGAAAAAAAAAGGTATTTACTGACCTGAGGTTGTTGACCTGTGCTACCGCTCCATTATTCCCAACATTATTGACACTGAGGAGACTAAAGCTAGTGCTAGTATGCCTTCCTATGCTGCAATTATGACTGTGTTCTTAGTGTTGGATTGTAGATGTTGGCATTAATCACCTTTGCTAGTGTCAAATGGCTGAAGTTCTTCTGAAGCACTGAAATGGATTTAAAATTCCCACCAGTAAATTTCCATAAGAAACTCCATAGGATGCTCTCAGTTCTTCATCAGCATGGTTATTGCCCTTGGTAGCTGGCTCAGAAGTGTTTCTTGTAATTAAAAACTTAAGTCTTGATTTATATTTGTAAATGGTGCAAGGCAAGTAGTGTTGCTCTGCTTGTCAATTCTCTGTTTACTCTGGTGAGTGAAAGTCCCAGCACCTTTTGCAGAGACAGGACCAGTAACTTCAGTTACAGCCAAATGGAATGTGTGGGGGCTCTTTAACATGAAATTTTGTGATCAGACTGTGGCATTTCACAGACTTACATATTCAGAATATTTTTCAAATGTTTTCATTATTTCCTCTCAAGTAATATTTGAGCATGCTGTGGTGAGAGAGAGAGGTCTGCTCCTTCCACACAGCTTGCTATATTTAACTTCTTCTTACGGAATGCCTTTCCAGCAGAAACATCTGGGCTCAGTTACAGAGTTAGCAAACAGAATTAATGAATAATTTATGGCTGGTGTGGTGAAATAAAGCAGGGTTCTTTTCTCAAATCTAAGGAAATAATGGGCTTCTTTAGAGATTTAGATGAAAATGTAAATGCCATATGCTGCTTAAGTTACTGTACTTTGAAGGTGTTTTCTTTGAGGAGGGGAATTACTTTTTTTTAAAATCTGTTCTAGAATTCTTAATTTTATTAGTTTTAGTAGCCTCAGAAATCTTGTGGAGTAACTGTTTGCCCTACTGCAAAATGAAGAGGTCACTAACATGTTGCTGCTGCAGTGTGAATGTTAATCAGAAGTTAGAATCATAGAATAGTCACAGCTGGAAGAGACCTTGAAGATCATCGAGTCCAGCCTTTGTGCTAGCCCTGTCAACTCGCTAAACGATTCCCCCCAACGCAACATCCACCCGTCTCTTAAACACCTCCAGGGATGGTGACTCAACCACCTCCCTGGGCAGCCTGTTCCAATGATTGACAACCCTTTCAGTAAAGAAATTCCTCCTATCCAACCTGAACCTCCCCTGGCGCAATTTCCATCCATTTCCCCTCGTCCTATCACTCTCCACCAGGGAGAACAGACCAGTCCCTGCCTCTCTACAACCTCCCTTGAGGTAGTTATAGAGATCGATGAGGTCTCCCCTCAATCTTCTCTTTTCTAAGCTAAACAGGCCCAGATCCCTCAGTCTTTCCTCATAAGACTTATGCTCTAAGCCCTTCACCAGCTTGGTAGCCCACCTCTAGACTTTCTCCAGCACCTCAATGTCCCTCTTGTAGTGAGGGGCCCGAAACTGGACGCAATACTCAAGGTAAGGCTTCACCAATGCTGAGTAAAGGGGCATGATCCCCTCCCTGCTCCTGCTGACAACACTGTTCCTGATACAGGCCAGGATGCCATTGGCCTTCATGGCCACCTGGGCACACTGCTGGCTCATGTTCAGCCGGTTGTCAATCAGCACCCCCAGGTCCTTCTCTGACTGGCAGCTCTCCAGCCACTCCCCCCCCCAAGCCTGTAGTGCTGCAGGGGGTTATTATGGCCGAGGTGCAGCACCTGGCATTCAGCCTTATGTTATTATTATTTATGTTATTATATATTATTAAGTTATGTTCTTGGAGAATTTTGTCAATACTTATTTTTATATGCAGATTGATGTATATGTAAAAAAATGAAACTGTTTACAGACATAAAACTAAAGACATCCACTCTTCATCAGAAGTGTTTCTTTCTGGTTAAGAAAAACAGCAGACAAACAAGTGATGCATAATAGAAGTAGAAATTGAAGTGAAAGTTTAATGACAGATGTAATTAAAAAAATATATTGATCACAGCTCTCTTTCTGGTGAGACACTGTTTTTGGAGGGATCCCTCCAAATTTCAGTTTCTGGTTTTAAGTATAGGTGCAGTGGCTTTTAGGAGTTGTCTGCTTTGCAGAAGCTCTCTACGTGAGCCATCATCTTGTCCATTTGGTAACATTTTGGCCACTTTGTTTCTCAAAGCAGCTGTCTTATGCTTTTGAGATTGGTATTTTCTCATGTGGAGGCATTCTGCTGTCAGTAATGGGTTTATCTTGATGGAGGTTTATCTTCTGATGTTTTCCACCTCTTGCAGACTGGGAGCCATGGTGTGTGGAGGTCCCATGGCTCCTTGAAGACCCAAATTAGTGTTAAGATGCCAGCATCCTGTCCACAGGTCTGTAGCATGTGAGAACAGGAAGTAGAGTTATGTGATATTGAACTGTGGGCAACTGAAGAAATGCCTATGTTTGCTTTTTTTTAATCTACTATTTTATTATCCAGAAACACTTTTGATGTCCTCTCATATTTTGCTGAATAAACTGAATATTTAATTTGTTTACACACATTTCAGGAACTTGCTGAATGAAGATTTCTTGCCTGATTTTCCTCTCTTGCTTCTTTTCTCTAGTCTTTGAGTTTGCAAGCTTCTAGGAATTCAAAATATCAGGAAAAGACCAGATTTTCATTTCAAATGTGTATTTAATGCAATAGATGAAGAACCATTTATTTCCTATAGCAAGCATTTTTCCATAATGATGTGAAACTATAATGTAACACTTCATGTTTGGGCTGCTCTGGCTATGTCAATCAAAGGAGCAATACAGCTGAGATATTTGGGCACTTCTGACAAAGCAGATGGAGCCACTAAATCATCTGGATTTGCACTGAGGGGAAAAATAACAAGTTCAGAATGAGATGACCATGTTGAGGGGTGTGATACAAAAAGCATTGATGTGCAGGCCAGGTGTATAAAACATGGCACTTGCAAAATCTTTCCTTAGGTGGAAACAAAGGTGCACTGGGAGGAGCTGGTTAAAAATCAGAGGATTCCTGGAGATGTCATTAATGAGACATTGAAATTTTACTATTACAATTGAAAATACAGACTTCTCCCAATCCTCCTGAGTTTGTTATTCCTGTTTTGGACTGATTAGTACTTTTGTTTACAAGTGCTAAAGCCGTTAGAGTTTGGATGGAAAGCTCTTGGGTGTGATATTATGATGTAGTCAGTGCTCTCCTGATACCAGTGGGACTTGAACAGCTGTGAGTACAGAGAAGGGCTGTGAGATGAGGGGACTTGTATTCCAGTCCTGGCTCTGCTGTCAGTTTGAAGCTTGGACAGATCACTTAATTTCTTTCTGCTCTCCTAGTTTCCTCTCCTAGTCTTTGTCCAAGGAACTTGTTTCTTAAACCAGTGACATGGAATTTCTGAGGGTTCAAATTGACAGATTCTGTGGTTGGGGGTTCCGGTCTTTGGGAGGACATGAATAATGGTGCAAATGATTACGTGGGGAATTAAGGTATCAGGACAACAAAGGCACAATCTCCATTTGCCCTTTCTTCAGTACTGTCTCCTAACTACAGTGTTGTGTTGCTCTGGGGAGAGGAGACTGTTTTGAGTTGTATCCTGCAGGCTCTGTTTCCTGAGAGCTGGTGGAACTGCAGTTCCAGTGGTCTGCATAGAACACCACCATATTTTTTGAACAATCATGTATGATGTGAATTTGAAATGAAAGATTATTTGTGCTTGCATGGCAAAGAAAAGAGCAGCAAGAATTAAAACAGGAAAGGAGATGAAAGTCTGCTTTTAAGCTTTTTTGAATGGATGATTCTATTTTCAGGGGGGTTTAATCTTTTTTAACTGAGTAACAAGCATCTGAATGGTATCAGTGATGTTTTTCTTAACATAGAATTACAAACTAGGCTTTGGGGAATGTTTTTTGGATCTTTGTGACATTTTTAATTTTATTTTTTAAGTGTTTCCTTTATGCCAGCTGTAGATATTAATTAAAAAAACAAAAACAAAAACCAACCAAAGCAGAAAACTAAAACCCCACAACTTTTCTGCATGCATAAGTTTATAAAAGCTTGCAATAAGAAGGTAATTTGGGACAGTGTTCTTCTTGAATGAGCTGGGAATTAAAGGCATAAATTAGGATAATTTCCCTTTCTGGAGTGTTAATATTAAAGAGGAAACATTGATACTACAGTAAGAAAATCCAGATGACATGACTATATTGCTTCGTATCCACTGAGGAGGAGGGGTAAACAAAAACAATGGATGACAAGGCCCTTTCAGACGGGAAGAGGGATTTCTGTTCTCTCAAAACCGCTTGGATCTGCTGCGGTCTGGTGGTGGTGTTTCGAGAGCTGCGGGGTGCTGCCAGGGCTCTCTGCCTGTGCTAGCTCCCTGCCCGTCCGTGCTTCTGAGCCTCTCGCTCCTCCAGCTCTTCGGTTGCTGGACGCTTCCCCCTGCCGGGAGCTGTGCGCTGCTACTGTCCTGAGACCCGGCTTCCTGCCTCTGCTGCACTGCCTCACCGATCTCTGCTCTTCAGGATTGCTTTCAGCCAAAACTTACCACCCAACCTAGGGAAAAAAAGAAAAAGCCACCACCCATGTACAGCCTTTTCCCATGTGCTTTTCTGAACAAGGTGAGGAGCACTTTTGCAGAGGAAAGGAGGTCTTAATTGCAGGATTTATGAAGAGCAGACTTCACATTGCATTAAAAAACCACTGAAAGTTTTCTTTATCAAAGACAGGAGAAATTACAGCCTAGGACTCGTGCTGTGCCACCGAGGGCCGTTTTCAGGGTGATGAGTTGGGCTTTACAGGGTTTTTCGGTTGATACTTTTTGCCTTTTCAGCAATCCAGCAAGGAGAGTCTTCTCTAAGTGGTTAATTGGGCAGTAGGAATGCCCCAAACACAGCATCCCTAACTGCCACCACATTCCTGGACTGGCATCCTTCCTGCTCACCACTTTCCTTTGAGCCTGTATGAGTAAAATAGAGTCCTGAATTGAGGCCTATTTAGAGGTTTTTATTGTTTGAAATTTCTCAAGGCATCTTCTTGTTGTGAATAAGAGCCATGGCTGCATCAGCTTCTGGGGTTTGTCAGTCAAGACAAGCTTTCTAGGAGATGCTTTCTGCTCAGTTTCAAACCAGCTTGAAGCAAATGAATGTAATTGGCTGTTGCTGCAGGATAAGATTAACAAGCTGATAAGATTTATTATATCTTACCATAAATGTGTGTATTTACCTGAATCCTTTCAGCATAGGACCTCCTTGAAATGGAAAGAAACCAAAGGGTGGAGAGGGATGTGCCAAGGGTGGAAAATTCTGGGAAGAGGTCAAGACCTCTAGCCTGTCTGTGCTGTGTAATGTAAAGCACTGGTAGAAGACCTGGCTGATGCTGTGCAAAACTACTGTTTGCTGCTGTGTTGGGTTTGTTGAAGTAACTAGCAGAGGAATCACATGAAGGTTCTTCAACCAAACAGATTCCATGTGTTTTTCAACTGGCTGTTATGGCAAGCCTCAGAAGCCTTAGAAGTTGTCCTCCAGATAAGAGCGAGCTTGAAGCTTATTTTCCCTGAGATAAAGAATGAATTGGGCTGAAAAGCTCTCGGCATCAGCTGTGTGGTTCTTCCTTATCTGTGCCTCTCAGCCCACAAAAAGGACTGCTAGGGGTTGTGGGAAGCTGGATTTCTTGAGACTTTTGTTCCGTGTGCTTTTAGGGCCTCTATCTGCACTGTTTATCTGCACTACCCAGACTTTCTAATGAAAGTTTTAAGCCAGAAGTCAGTTTTTTTCCCTGAGCCCTCTGACACTTGTATAACCATCCTCAGAGTGCAAGAATCAAGAGGTTTGAGATGCTGCTAGTTGAAAATGGCAAAATCCAGAACAGGGTTTTTTTTAAGACATATTTTTAGTTTTTCTGAAGGACTATCTGTATTTATATTATTCTCAATACAATCTCTTTGAGTACTGTCATTAAGTCCCAAGTTTCTGACCTTTGCTTTTGCCTATGAAAGGATAGAATAACTCTGAATATTATCCAGATATTGTCCAGCCATCAGCAGGTCTCCAAGTACTTCTTGTCTCCAGCTGGTTAGCAAAGCGAAGTAACTTAATGTCTGTCAGGGAATTCAGTATGTACACTCTCTCAGTTAGTCTTCTGACTGTTTCTTTGTTAGCTTTGCTCTCTGTTCTGCAGGTACATTCCCTGCAAGCTGAAAAGAAGGACATATCCGATAACTCATAACTACTGATGTCTGCAGTCAGGACAGAAAGGGAAGATCTTTATCTTCCCTTAGCTTAGGGGTGATTTTTTTTTTTTGTATATCTGCAGCATTTCTTTTAAAAATGACATACCTTTCTTGTTACTTCTATTTGAGAATTTTTTAAGTTTCTTTTTTCTCAGTGTAATCTTGCAAATTGCTTTTCTCTTGGTGTGGCCACTATGCATTTTCCTGCAGGTGTATTTGGAGTTCAATAGCAGCATGAAGACACTAAGTAGACTTTTTAAATCTCCAAAGTAAGCTCCAATCTTTCTTGTATATAGTACATATTGCAGTAACTGTTGCTTTGGCCGATGTTGTGAGTGTTCTCTAAGACTAGCTATCACTCTGCTTGGCCAACTGCCTTCAAGTTTGCCTTCTGAATGATTTCAACAATGATGTGTTAAAATGCAGTGATATGCATTGGCCTTTTTACATGCTGTGGAACTACTTATTTGCTCTTCAGCTGTAGTGCCAGAACAGACTGACATGAGTGTCCTGGATGGGTGTTTTCATTTGTCATTCTCATACTATAAAGTAAGCCTACTGTATCTTAATGGAGAAAAATGTGCCATAATAGACTGATGGGAAGAACAAACGACAGCTGCTCATTTGGATGGTGTTTGGGAGGGGAACAGTATTCTCTATTTGGCTGCAGGTTTGGTTGCAATTTTTGACTGTGTGATTGGGATTCTTTTGTGATTCCACACTTTAATATGGAACAAGAATCAAAGCTTATGCAGGCTTAACATTTATGTGAAATGAGCCATTTACCTAGCAGAGGGTGAAGATGGTTCTACTTTGGAAAGTAGACAGAATTTGTGCCCAGAGAAATACTTGGGTTTGTACAGATAAATATTTATAACTATTGATTTTAGTTTTTAATTACTGATCCAATAATCCAGCCTGTTCTTCTGTTATTTGGCATGGCTAAGTAGTATTTACCATGGCTTCTGTTTTTTAGATGACAGATCTTTGGATTCCAATTCATAATGCCTAGTTCTAGCACTTGCCTCTCTTTGTGCATCTTGTTTTCCTGAAGCGTAGCAAAGAGATGCAGAAATGGGTTTTGCTGCTCACAGTTTCAAAAGTGGTTGTGAAAACTGACCAAACCAAGGCAGATTTTATGCCATGGTGAAGTGTGGCCCAGAAGCAGTCCTTCTGCAGGCTCTGAACAACTTGTTTCCATAGATTGTGATTGTATTTTCTAAAGTGATCTTCAACTGGGAAAGATTCCCATTCACTGTGGGAGCGAAAAGTTTTACGACCTTACCTAAATCTCTCCTCAACTGTACTACTTATTTAAATAAGCAACCAGAAAAAGAACTCCATATTGAGCCATTTTCAATTACTGGAAACAGCCACAGAACATGCACTGAATGTGTATGCTGCACGTGGATGCTCAAGCTCCAATTACCCCTTAGAATAACTAAATTATCCTCAACAGAAAAGGCTGCAGTTCTTGTTAGTGACAGGGGAGTATGTCATGGCTTCAAATACTCTTTGCACAGGTCAGAAAATACCACCAGTGGTACACCTTGGTTTGATGGTAAGGAGGGAATGTGGAGGAGAACATAATTAGCACCCAACACACTTCTTATGCAAGCCCTTTTTAGGAGGAAAACACAGCGTTAATATTGAATGACTTCCAAAAGCCACCAGAAATCCAGAGATTTTGGATTAAGACAAAATTCTGCTCTCCTTACTCATTCTGTAGTAGGCAGAAGTGTATTAGGGAGGGGTTGTTAGAAGATACCCAGAACACAGGATAAATACATGCAATGTGGGCAGAAGCCCTTATCTTGTTCTCTATGACAGACAAACCAGAGCATGGAAACGGTTATAAAAATGAAAGCCTGGGGCTGGAGCTTTCTTCTTTCTGACTATCTGTCAGTTTGGTTTTGAAGGCTAGAGTTGGCCATAATACGTTTGCATGAGATCTGAAGAAGCTAGGGCTCAAGATTTTCACTGAAGCAATGACAGATATGCTGCTTTCAAGTGAGAGAGAGGAATAAAGAAGATATGCAGGGCCAAGCCCTCAAGTTGATCTAAATTTTGTTTCACCAACATGCTAGCAGAGAATCTGACCCTGTACATTCAAACAACACATCTTTAAGATGTAAGGTCTGCTTCAGATTATTTTTTTACTATTTACTTTCAGTCTCCAAGTCTCTACTTGAATTTTTGTTCTCAACTCATAAAGTGAGTATATTTGATTTAACTAGTCTATGCCATAAGACTTCATAAGCAATGATTTTTGTGGTAACTGAGTCACTTATGGAAAGGTTTGTCTTTCCTTCTGTGATGAAGATGTATTCCTATACATTAAGCCCTCAAAATGGCCTAGTCAAGAGGTTGCATCAGTAACTCAAGGCTTTAGGCCAGCAAATGAGGGAGGGAGGTCAAAGGAGACTACCAAGAAGTGGTCTTGTAAATCAAAAGCATTGAGCAGAGGGAATGCCTGGCATTCCGAGGTATCTGGGTTTATTTTCTTACATTTCTCTAATAAGAAAAACACACTTCAGATGTGTTCATGGTAAATGTTTTCACTTGTCTCACCTATCTCTGCTGCCAAATGAGACCCAAAATATTTGTTTTACATGCCTTGAGGATATCTATTGGATAGCTAACCAGTGCATATGTAAAAGTGGACTTGGCACTGCAATGCAATCCCTGAATGTAGATTCAGTTGTCAGCACCTCATTACTAACTGTTCTTTCACTGGAATATTTTTTATTAGAATAACCTTATGCAATAGCTTTAAAACACAGAACAGAATGCTCTGAAGTAACCTATTATGTTACATGTATTCCCAACTAATACATGCGTTGTAAGTATCAGACTTTATTTTTAGCATAATTCATTTGCTTTGTCCAAAAACTAAATTAAAATCCCTGACAAGTAACTCTTTAATATACACATTTAAAAAAGCTGCTTGACAAGAATTTTGATATACCTCATAGTGTACAAAATCCTACTCAGAAGCTTTCAATTAACTTGATTCATGCAATAAGTCAGTCTGGCATTCTGTGTAAGCTATCCTGCAGCTTGTAGGAATGAAACATTTTGCAGAACTGTTTCACTGGACTAAAAGGCAGCTAGTTGAAACTGAGGACTAAATAATGGTTATGAATATTAGAAAGTTTTAAGAAATCATTTGTGTGCACCTTTTGCCTTTACCCCTCCAGAGTTTAGCTACTGTTAGAGGAGCAAGAGTGAATTTTGGGGTAATGCTGGAATGTTAAAGGTTACTTTATTACAGTCACTAAGAGGGCTCTGGCATATCTGGGAAGCCTTTCAAGCATGAAGGCTTCCCTTTACTTTGTGAAGTACTGTGTATCCACGAGTGCTAATTGGAAAACAGGATGGGGCAGGGTGCAATAAGGAATTCTGCTTCCAACAGAAAGAATTTAATTGTTCAGTGATTTTTTCTTTTGTTTGTCTTGAAGGAAGCAAACAGGCTTCAGTGTTCATATGGATGGTCAGTTATTTTGTTTCTGTCAGTCCTCCAATTGCTAAGGTGTGCTTAGTTGTTTATTTGGATCAGCCTACCTTTAGTTGTTGCTCTGGAGTCTAAAATTCAGGTACCACTTTAGCTTTTAAATGGTGGTAGACAGCTAGAATAAGCACCCCCCTCCTGTTTTTTCCTCAAACTGTACTTGACAAGGTGGTTAGGATTCGACACTCTCACCGTCGTGGCCTGGGTTCAATTCTTGGTCAGGGAAGCTTTGTTGTGACCTAGTCTAGGGAATCCTGCTCTGTCAGGGGTTTGGACTAGATGATTTTTCGAGGTTGCTTCCAACCCCTGACATTCTGTGATTCTGTGACAATGACTTGACGTTCTATTACAGGCTATGCATCTTGTCATTCTGCAGGAGCCCCTTTGAGAAATCTGTGAAGATTTCCAAATAATATATTACTGGGGAGGTGGAGAAAGGATGCAGAAGAAGAGGAAGGAACACTGCTAGAAGGGGTGTCATGCTGTGTCAATGCAGAATACCTGGCAAGAAGTGACAACAGTACCCTATTTGAGACTGAAACTTGTTTCTGCAGTCCAAGTATGATGCATAGAATCAGACTGTCTTGAGTTTGGAAGGGACCCACGAGGACCGTTAAGTCCAACTGCTGTCTCTGCACAGGACAACCCCAAAAATTACACCATGTACCTGAAGGTGTTGTCCAAATGCTTCTTAATTCTGTCAGGTTTGGTGCTATGACTACTTCCCTGGGGAGCTTATTCCTGAGCTCCACCACCCATTGGGTGAAGAACCTTTTCCTGATATCCAACCTAAACTGACCGTGGCAGAGCTTTATGCCATTCCCTCAGGCCCTGTCAGTGATCACCAGAGAGAAGAGATCAGCTCCTGCCCCTCTGCTTCTCCTTCTGAGGAAGTTAAAGACCATGATGAGGTCTCTCCTCAGTCTCCTCTTTTCCAGGCTGAACAAACCAAGTGACTTCAGCCATTCCTCATGCAGCTTCTCCTCTAGACCCTTCACCATCTTCATGGCTCTCCTCTTGGCGCTCTCCAACAGCTTCCTATCCTTCCTATATTGCGGTGCGTAAAACTGCACACAATACTCGAGGTGAGGCTGCACTAGTGCAGAGTTGAGTGGGACTGTCACCTCCCTTGACCAGGTGGCAATGCAGTGCTTGGTGCATCCCAGGACGTGGTTGGCCCTTTTGGCTGCCAGGGGACACTGTTAACTCATATTCAACTTGTTGACCAGAACTCCCAGATCCCTCTCTGTGGGGCTGCTCTAGCTTCTTGTTCCCCAGTCTGTATGTACATCCAGAGCTGCCCTGTCCCAAGTGCAAAATCTGCATGAAAAAGGTACCAGTATGTATTATGTATTGTTAAATATCAAAATTTTAAAAAGGAACAGATAGGAGTTAGAGGAAGGATAGAGTTAAAATGTTTTGAGGCATGCTGGCCACATTGTAGAGCTAGGATTGTTTGCCCAGTTGATATTTAATCTGCTTTTCTCTGCATAGAACATGTTCAAAATCATGTCTGTGTGCAGGATGGAGCTTAGTGGGATTTAATACTTCAAGGATTAGTAAAACCTAACCATCAGTCAGCTTCTGTCAGAACTCGTCCTACCTTCCTGAGATGCATCCTGCTTGCTCTCCTCTATCTTTCAGTAATCTGTCAGATCCTTCTACTCAGGGTGTCATCAGAAAAGGTTAAAATGATCAAACCTTGTGTTTGGAGAGTACCCTTGCAGTAGATCACAAAGAAGAATCCCTAGAAAAGATTAATAGAATCTCTCTTTTAGTGGTACACTTGACTTTCAGTAAAGTTTTTTTGAGTTAATCAAAGTTTTGAAGGAGACACACTGAAATGCATGTATTTTAAGACAACCAGAGGCATTTGATTCAAGGATAATAATCATTCAAGATTAGAGCTTCTTGAAGTTGATAAGTAACTGTCATAAAAGGACTTCAGGCAAAGATGGTGATCTGTTTCTTGTTGGTGCAATTGCCAGGCATGGTTTCTGTTTCAGGGCTGTTCACGTGACTAATGCTTCCCTTTCAGTCATGCTCCAGCCTCGTGAGCAGCAACGGCTCTGCGTGGGTTCCTGTTCCTACACCCCTTACCTTCTCTAAGGTGCCTTTGTTTCCTTGAGACTTGCCTCAGGGTAGCATCTTCCAACATTAGCATTATTCACAATGGTGTGAAACATCCCTGGCAGTCTGCTTTGGAGAATGTTAATAGAGCTGCCCTACGAAACTGTAAAGCTAAGTCTCTGCCTAGATGACTCCCAGCATGTGTGCACTACACTATTATATTTAAATTAAATTTTTCAAAAGTGAATGGGAGCTTTGGCGTTCTGGCTAATAACCCAGTAGAGGTCTAATAATTGTGTAATTGCAGACAACAAGGTGTTAGAGGATTAAGCACACTACTTCTTTTGGTTTGGAGGAGATAGAGTCCTGACCTAAATAATTTCTCCCTGCAATGTCAGCCCCTTCTGCTTGCTCGGTTTATTTTACACTTTTTGATGTACATTTTTGATGAGGATGCCACAGCACTTGTAGGGGATGACAATTTATATGTATATATTTTCCCTCTCACGTCACCAATAGATGATCTGGTTTATCTGCACATACAGCTTTGTTAGTGTTGGCATAGGTCATCTGCAGAAGGGTAGCCATATGAGAGAGAAGTTAGTCCAGGAGTTGCAGAGATTTTGCTTGATGTTTGGTCCACAAGCAGACCCCTCTTGATCTTGAGACCTGTTGTATTTTTAAGGCTTTTGTGTCTTCTCAGTATTGCTGCTCACAAGCTTATACATGTAATATTACACATCACTGCTGTAGGTTAACAGCAATAATCAGTGTGGACTAAGGGTATTTATGTTGCTTGTGGCACTGGTTATATATGCAATGTTAGAATTTTTGGGGTATATTTTTTTCCATCTACACAATGTTTGATGAATATTTTTCTACTCATTTTGTTCTGATTACATAGCATTTTCTAAAAAGCCACAGTTAGTAAATTCTAAAATTACTCAATAAAAGGAGTTACTAGTTGTTCTGTAAATCCTCCAAATTAAATTCTGGCTCAATATGGAGTTTATCTTCTTATCTCTTTTATTACTAAGAAAGAATAAAAGAGTGTGGTTTAAGGAGACTGCCTTCATATTTCACAGCATTTAATCCAGTTGAATACTCCATAATATATATTGCTTCCTAATGTTTCACCTTTGGTTGACTTTGAAGTTTACAGGTTTGAGAGGATACCAATGAGCTTGGGAACAGCTAAAACAAACAGAACACAGACTAGCTACCCAAACTATCCTTTGGACTGTGTAGTTTTGTTTTTAACACAGGAAGATGCTGTGTTGGCTGTCTGTAATCAGACGAAACATTATAGAAATGCTGTCTATCTGAAGAATTGTTGAATGTGACCATATGAGCTCAAATATACAGTAAATTCTATTGCAAAAAGCTTTGAATGTTTTCTAGGAAATTTTTTAATGTGTAATATTAAGGTGCTACAGAAATTCTGTATTACTAGTCTGTTTAAATGGAATTTAAAAAGTAGTTTTCAGATACTTTGTGTGTGTGCATTTGTGCTGAGTTTTGCTATGGTAAAATGTGGTCCACAGATTATTTTTCTGCTATCTTGAATTATGTTTCAGCTTTGGTTTAATGTACACTGGTGTCTTTGGTTTACACTATTACTCTTTGATACTGGAAGCAGCAATAAGTGGAGTTGCATTACTTCTCAATAACATCATTCTGTGCACAGCTGCATTGTCTCATTTGTGTGGTTATTAGCCAGTAAAGTTGTTTTGTGTCATGGATGCTGGAGTGTATATGTTAAACTTTCTGGCTTTCTGAAGCTGAAAAGCTTCTTATATGTGTATCACAGCATATATATAAATACATCTGTATTTAGATCAACATGAAACAGGACTATGGTTAAGATTCTTGTCCTTACAAGTTCACATGATGCTGGGATTGAGGAAGCATTTGATAAGATGATGCATTTGGCAAGTGACAAACCTGCTTCAGGTGATTGGCCCCAGACAGCAGACTTGTGTGGATATTCTAGTTTATAAGTATGGCCATCTTTAAAGTCAATTCATAAATGAGCCAGATAGTTATGTTTCTCTTTTTTATTTTTTCATTAAAAAAAAGGGGGGGCTGGGGACCAAAATGTGGAATGCTGTGTTACCATTCACTTCTACTGAGAGGAATTTTTCCTCTGTGTCCTGATGTGAACTGAATCCTTGTCAAACTTTTAATAATTAATTTTTAAATTTTGTTGTAATTCAGTTCACCTGTGGGACAAAAAAAAAAAGTCAGATTTTTAAGAGTCTGATTTACTGCCTGTTATCCGTGAATGAGGGGAAAGGAATTCAGCCCCAAGCAAAGAGCTATAGGTAAACAGAGCAGTTGTGGGGCAGTTTGGGGTTGCTGTGTTGGTTGTGTTTATAAGAACCTCCTGAATTGTTTGTTTTTAAGTTCTCCCATGCTCCACTGATAACAGGGAGCATATTTCTTCCAGGTTTGGAATATAGTGGTCATGGTTGCAGTGAAACACGATAGCTTATATGAAAAATAGCAGTTTTGCAACTAAAATTGCAGTGTTTTAAGAGCTGGTTTGAGGTAACTCTCAATTCTTGTATGTCTGAAATGAACTTGTGATTTTGTGTGATTTCTCTTGTATGTCTGAAATGAACTTGTGATTTTAGAGATTTGCTGCAACATCTATGAAAATTCTGTTCTATACATCACATGCTGTACTGCAAGATGAATCAAAACAATCTTTCATGATGCCCAGTAACAAATTCAAAGAATACTTTCCTTTTCCTGTTGGTCTTAGTCATTGGTTGTGACCAGTGTGTTACTTTCTTCTCTCCTAACAGCCTGTTTTATCATCCTGCATCAGAAAATGATTGCAGAGTTTAATTTAACTTGACCAGGTGTACAGCATTGCCCTGAAGTTTCAGTATCTGTAGGCATGTCTTTATGAAGCTAAATATAATCATTTAAATATAATAACTTGCATGTAATAACTATTCCCTCTCTTATTGCTGTGTTTTTTACCAACTTTTCCCTGATGTGCTAGACAGCATGTCCTTCATTGGTGAGGCAGGGCTTTCAAAGAGTAAACTCTGTGCTCTACCCATTTATTTTATAACCACATTGAGTTGGCTGCATGTGAAACCAGTAATGAAGGAAAACTTGGGCTTTATCCTGTGGAACTGCCTGGCAGCCCCTCCCAGCTGTCAAGGGCTAGGCCAAGCAAGTTCTTTGCTTCCCAGTTTTGGTTTGCAAGTGATCCTGCATGCTGGGTCAGTATTACTGGCACAGAAGGACCCCTGTTAAGATGGAAACAAGGAAGAAGAGGCAAAATATTATGGAATTTTTGACTCCTAGTGACAAATTGCCTCTATTTATGAACAAGTTTACTGTATTAGTCCAATTAATGCTGTACCTTCTTGGTACGTATGCCTGTATATCAAGCAGCATACAGTGAACTGATGAAGAAACTCCCGTTGAAAATGTGTTACTTCTAACCCTTATTACTTAGAAATATTTCAGGTAGTCCAGAGGCCAATCTCTTATAAAACTTTGTGGCTAATCACCAGCTCCTGCTTTTGCTCATACGCTTCAGCCTTGCTGGCTGGGAGCTGATTTGCAACACCATGAATATTATCTCAGAACTGCTTTTAAAATGCCTAGCAGCTTCTGGTTTATCTGTCTGATGTTTAAAATAAGTGTTTCAAAATAAATTAGTGGCAAAAGCCTGTTAAGAATCTACTATTTTAGTGGGGTTTTTTTTCTGTATCTTTACAATGGGATTTTTTTTTTTTAATTAAAAATCTATGCTACTTGTTTCTTGCAGAGAAGTAATTTAGGTGTATGATTTGATAATGAAGTTTGATAACATCTGGTAAATAATAATTTGGTCATACAGGACTATGTTACCTGTAGGAGTATTTTAACAGTATAGACACATTTATATACTAGGAAATATTCCTAGTTTGGACATAGTAAATACCAAAGTATATCACATAGGGAAGCCCTCTAGTTTTCTAGGGGAAAGTTCTATTGTTTATGGGACTAGTAATACAGAAAATTCTCTTATGTGACCCTTCCTGTTGTAGGACTTGATTTATTTTTTAATCAAATATATTTTCTCAAACTACTGAAATAGCTCCTGAACTTTGTGGTGCACTTTAATTGACAGATAAGTTTCTCATGGCTGTTTCTATCAATTTTTGTAGCATGATTATTGCTTTAAAATTGCTGATTTCAGTGTAGAAAAATGCAAATCTCAAAACCTTATGCAGTGTAGAGGCAGAAAAAGTTGGTGTTTTAATAGCACTCTCCACGACCTCTAGTGAATCAATTCTTTTATCAATCAAATTATGTTAGTATGAGTTAATTAATTAACTTGATCTTGATGTGACACAGCCTTCCTGGAGTATATGCAGAAAGGAGGGAGAGAAAAGAAGGGTCTGTATAAACACCACATGCAAAGGCTGAAGCTATCAGACTGCCATTAGCCCTTTATCTAAGAAGCTCTTGGCATATAAATCAAACAATAACCTCTCTGTTTTGACTCTGTGCCAAAGTACACAGCCACAGTTCAGTCTAAAGCAGATTACACCCACCAAGTGGCTTGAGGGCTTGGAGTGAAACTGGGAAATAACCATTAAATTATTCAGGAACACATCTGTTCTTTAATGTTGGCTGTTGAACTTTTTGGGGTTTGGTACCGTTTGGATGTTTTAATCATAAAAACCAATACACAAAGGGCATTTTAATACATATCGAAGTGAGGATGGGAGAATAATGTTCTAAGCTGAATGGCTGCAAAGACCTTGGTTTTTAAAAAAATGTTGTGTGTTTTGCAGTGTTACAATATTTTTAATAATCTACAGTGAGGGTGGTTAATTGCCTCCAATGCTCCTTGTGTGGTGTTCTGCAAGCACAATACCAAGATGCCATTAGCTTTCTGTTTACCTTTTTTTCAAAGGTTAGGATGGATTGGAAAATAGTTCAAGTTCCTATTGTCTCTGAGGCACATTTAACTTTTTAGGAAGGAAGTATTGCTACATCTTCAGTTGAACAAACCACATGTTGGTTAGCCCATCGAGTGCATGAGTGTGGGATGCACACAGATACACAGCAATGCTAGTGACTGAAGTCCTGGAAATACTGAGAGCTGTTTCTGTTTAGAAAATTTTTGATAAATGATATTAAAGCTGTTTGGTCACTTTAGAAGAGTGAATGAAGAGCAGCTTCATTCTTTTTCTGAGCCCAGCTGTGTCTGGGTGGTGTGGAGGTTAGCTCTTCCCATCCCCAGGACATTCCTTGCAGCATCCCCATGGCATCTCTGTGGCATGGAGCAGAGGCTGTTCAGGAGAGGCTGCTCCACGTGTTGCTGTTGGTTCTTTCAGTGGAGGCTGCTGTGTGTGGAGTGAGGTACAGTCGGAGACTTGGCTGTGGTCCCCTGCAGTTGTCAGGCTGGCGCGTATGTCCAGGAATGCTCAGTATGTCCGGAGAGGCCTTGAAGCAGCCTCCACTCCGTCGGAAACAGCAGAGGAATTGGAGGAGGGAAGATGACTCTTGATACGTGGCTCCTCGCTCCAGGCTTACAGCCAAATTGTTGCATCTTATCACAGGCTTGTGCTTCTCTTCAGTTTTTTGGCATTCAAATGACATATTGCCAGCAGTGTATTTGTCCTTTGTTAATGGTCTTCTAACCACCCTGCTGCTGTATTTTGTAGCTCTGTGCACTTAGTGTGCATGTTGGATCATCTTTAAATGAATGTGAGATATTGCAAGCATACATTGCCAACAAACCTACTTTTTTTTAGCAGTCACTCTGTTTTGGACAGCTTTGTGGTATTGATGAAGCTCTAATTTAATCTTTACTGGGTTGGGGTTTTTTCCCCCTCCTCCCTTCCTCTTGTGAAAATATACAGGCGCAGATGAGCTGTAAAGCTCTATAGACATAAGGTGAAAGTTTTGCTTTCTATCAAAATTTTTTATCTGTAAAAGTACAAATACAACTACTTTTGTTAGGCTGAAATGTTGTCAGTTCAGCTGGTCGATTTTTGAAGCCCACTCATTTTCTGTCGCTTATTCAGAGCCTGTGTCAGCTAGTTCTTTGCAATCCCTTGTCCTTTGCCAGGTGTAGAAATAACCACGTTTGTTTATCTTACTTCCTTAGCATCTTGCTAGTATGATGTCCTCCACCTGGTTACTTGCTGTTTCTGATGTAGGCTCTGCTTTCACCTGACCTCAAGTTTAAAACCAAAACGAAACTGTACAAAGTCATCTTTTTTCTTCCTTGATTTGATCTACAGGAGATCTGTGAAGGAAATTGGATATAGTATTAATTTGGCCTTTGAAAAGGTTATAGAAGAGACTCTTGACCTGTTTTTCAATAAGCCTGAGGACATGACAAGGGTTGCATGTAACTGAAGGAAAAGTTTGTTATGCCAGTGTTTTATAAGGCGCAAACAGGATGACCTAAATTTGTCCTGTTAGGCAAAGCAGTCCAGGCAAAAATTCAGTAATAGTTCATATATGTCAATTTTATACTCCTTGACTGGAAATCAGATTATATTAAAATAATTTGCAATATCTTGCCAGAGACTACAGATGTGGCTGATAATTTTGGTGATTATTTTATGCTGCTTGGACAAGAGTGTTTGACTTGTTTTCGTTTCGTTAATTGTACAGACTGATTGAAGAAATACATCGCCCAACTAATATTCTAAATGTTAAAGGAGTAGCTGAAAACATAATTGTAAATGGAGAACACTTAGTTATTAAGTGGACATATTTTCTATTGTAGGGTTATTGCTTCTTGACTTTCTACTCTTTCATTAGTGACCTGGGAGACCATATTTCAATAGTGTGTAAGTAATAGGCAAGACCTGGAGCATCAGAGAAAGTAAATATCTTTCTGGACTGCTAATGTGAAGCAAGAGACATATCATTTCAGCCAAGTCTAAAATTGTGATGTCATGAATTGGACCCCCCAGGTTTCTCTCTTTGCCTTTAGGTTTGCATCTACTCTTTAGATTTTGTTCTCCATTGACTAGCACTTGTTCTAATCTATTTTCAAATCTCTACTTCCAGCTTAGTAATAGCACATCCCAGTGCCACCAACCTCCCCTGTTCTCCCCAAATGTGTTCAAAATGAGTAGCTTTGAGACTAAGCTTGCAGATGTTCACAGATAGGGGCACTTTGTCAGATAGCCTTTGCAGTATTGTTGTCCTTGCAGGACTGGACCAGACTAGATCAAGAGATTAAGTTACAATTTTTTTTAATATGTGCAAGATTGAGCATTTGATTATCAACGTGTAAATGTCTAGATCAAGCAAATGAGTTCAGGGATCTGAGCTGTGTTTAAAAATTGCCAACCTTTTCCTCTTTGATTCATTGTATAGTCCCCCACAGGACATGTTGCCCCAGCTGAAAGTGGGAACGTGGGAGTAAGAACAAGTTCCCCCCATAGTTAGTGTTGCTAAAGATAGCACACCATCACCAAAAGAACCGCTTACCAAACTACACTCTTCTGCTCAAGGCTTTGGCTTTTTCATGCTGGCATCTTGCTATCAGTGAACAGTAGATTTTACTGAGTGGTCTTTGGGTATTTTAAATTTGGGAAGCCAGCTAGTTAGCCACTTCAGGGCTAACTTTTCTATTTGTGGTGGGGGTTTTGTTTGTTGGGGGTTTTTTTTGCTTGTTTGTGTTTCTTTATGTTGTTGTGGTGTTGTTGTGGGGTTTGGGGTTTTTTTTGTCCTGTCTCTAAAGAAAGAGTGCCTATGGAGGCTGTAGGTCAGACCTGCTTTGAACTGCTTGCAGCTATCTTTGATAGGCATAGAATGTCCTGCTTTTCATCAGCGTCTCTTTCCTGGAACTATTACCATCTGATGTCTCATTTTAGAATTAATATAGATGATGATCTGGTCATTTTTCCTCTCTTTGTCTTCATGATTCAGCTTTGAAAACTGGCATGCAAATACCAGAAGTAGGGAATCTGCATCTTTTAGGTGCTTGGATTTTGCCCTCTTCCTTTATAACTTTTTTTGTTGTAGTTTTAAAGCTTTTTTTTTAAAGTCCAAATTATATGCAGTTAAATTTTAATTAGTTTTGGAACAGAGAAAGGCTCACAAAAAACCCCACCCCCTCAAATCACACATCGCCCCCCACCTAATAAAACCAAACCACACAACCACAAACACNGACGTTTGCAGTTATCAGATATCTGTCAAAAACCTTTATTTATATATATTGAATGCTATAACTGTGTATAACAGAGCTTTTCAAAGACTTCAGCCTTATCTCTGGACATAACGTAATGCTTTTGTTTAATAAGCTTCCAATTTGTCTACCAGATAGCTCAGGGTACTCAAAGAACTGGCTGATGTCATTGTGAGACCACTCAGTGATTTTTTTTCAATGCTTTTGGGAATCTGGGGAGGTCTTAATTGACTGGAAGCTGTCAAACATTGTCTTGATTTTCAGTAAGGGTGACAGGGATGGCACTGATAATACAAGGCACAGAAGTGAGACTAATAAAAGTAGTGGAGAAGATTATTCTGGGAGTTACTGAAAAACAGCTGAAGGACAGGGCAGTCATTGGTCACAGCCAGCATCAGTTCACGAGGGGAAAGTCCTGCTTAACAAACTTAATTTCCTTTTATGACAATGTTACCCACCTAGTCAACCAAGAGAGACCAGTTGATGGAACATTTTTGGATTTCAGTACTGGGCAAAATGTCCAACATGTAGCTAGGTAAGTATATCATGTGCTGGGAGAGCAACTGGCTGATGGGTCAGGTTCAAAGGGCTATAGTAAATGGGATTACACATTCAGAGTGGAGGGGTTCACTAGATAATGTGTAAAATCAATAAATAATCCTTGGGAAGTCAAGGAATGCAAGAGGAAGGAGAAATTTTAATTGGAGTAGTGGATCCCATACAAATCACTGATTACAGCACCGGTGTCACCAGATTAGGGCATTTGGACTAAAGCAGAGGAACTACAGATGGGAAAAAGAGGAAGGGAAGAGTGCCATGACAGGAGCTGGAAGGCAATCACACATAAATGTCTCACCAAAAGGGGAAGATAAGATAATATTGTTTCCAAGTGTTAGAAATCTCAAAAAGGAAAATTTGTGGTAACTTCTCAGATGAAGGAAGAGGCAACACCGGATCCCTGTACTGTGTCCTACTGACTCATTCCCAGCAGCCACTCCTGTCTTGTCGTTGGTGAAGTTAAAGGATGGGCAGTTGTTCAGAGCCAAAGTCCTTTTCTGAAGGTGTAATAAGAGGTGGAGTGGGAAATGTGTTTTTAGCAGAAAACATACAAGTAGTTTTGTTAGTCTTTTTCCTTATTGTATTTCCAGAAGAAGACTGAACATGGGAACTATTGCTTTCTGTGGATTGACCTAGTCACTTGGCTGTGTATGTGATCTATAAATATATATTGATCTCATCCTGTGTATATTTTGTTCTATCTATGATACCTGAACCACTAGGTATTATGCAAAGCAGTGGGAAGAAAAATGTCCAGAGAAGCTCAGTTGCTTACACAGAGATCCAAGCATCCAGGCATGTGGTTGACCCTCATCTGCTTTTGGGCTGTATGACAGTTGTTTTGCTCTTTCCTATTTTTAGTGTGCTAAAGCAACCCTCAAGGATGATGCAAACTTAAGTGCTTGGGATTCAAGAAAACCTACTGTGGCTAAAGGAGGAAGAAAGTTTACAAAGCAAAAAGCAAACCAACTTTCTCCCCTTCTCCCCACCATTTTGTGTTACGGCATTAGCATGAATCTGTTATTTTTTTGGAGGGTTTTTGTTTAAACTAGAAGCAAGTACAAGTACCAGCCGAAGCAGGGACACATATTAGTGATTTTACAACTATAGTGTATGTTGCTTTCAAAGACCTTGCAGTCTAAATTGACAGGACTGATCAACACATGGTATAGAAAGGAAGAGCAGCAAGCCAGGATAACAGGTAGAAAAATGATGCAACCTTATGTACATTCTGACTTTTACTGAGGTCTGTAGATGCTTTTGAGATGCTAAATATTGTTATGCAGTGTAAGAGTGAGAAAGTTGAGGCTACAAAAACCTGTGCAAAATTTGAGACAACTTAGAGCTTCCTTATGTTTGTTTTCCTTTGTTTTAAAGTCTTAGCTCTTGATGTCTGTGTTTCTGTGAGTCTGCTCATGTTTATGGTGATGAAAAGAACTGGAAAAATTAGAACAGGGTTAAAATCTTAGAAAATCAAAGCTTGACTTCTTCCAGGTTTCTTCCATATAGGGAAAAAAAGTCTTTTTGAAACTAGCTTCTCGCTGGCTTAGACCTGATTCCTGATCTTTATAGATTTGTATTTGGAACTATATGTTCAGGAAGGGATTAGTTAACAGGCAGAACAATGGCCTCTTGCAATCCAAAACTGAGGCACAATTACAAATGACAATGCAGTATAAGTTGCAAAATATGCACATGGACGTCACATTTCCCACAGTTCCAGTTATTCTAAAGTATGCCTCTTTTCTCTTTTGAGCAATTGTTTTGTACTCTAAAGGGTGCTGCTCTGTGTATTGGCAGATGAGATGGAAATGTGATGTGAACAGGATCAATATTGTGTGCAGTTCTGGGCTCCACAATTTAGAAAGGATATTAAGCTGCTGGAGAGTGTCCAGAAGAGGGCTAAGAAGATGGTGAAGGGACTGGAGGGGAAACCTTATGAGGAGCTGCTGAGGTCACTTGGTTTGTTTAGCTTCAGGGAGATTGAGAGGAGACCTCATAGCCATCTTCAACATCCTCAGACGGGATAGTAGAGGAGCAGGGACTGATCTTCTTAATCTGGTGGACAGTGATAGGACTGGGGGAAAAGGGATGAAGTTGGGTCAAGGAGGTTTGGGCTGGAGATTAGGAAAAGGCTCTTCACTCAGAGGGTGGTTGGGATCTGGAACAGCCTCCACAGGGAAGTTGTCTCAGAACCATGCCTGACTGAGTTTAAGAAGCATTTAGATAACGCTCTCAGGCACATGGTGTGGTTCTTGGGGTGTCCTCCATGAGTTTGAGAGCTGGACTTTGCGCTTCTGTGTGACCTGGTCTAGGGAATCCTGCTGTGGCAGGGGGGTTGGACTAGATGATCTTTTGAGGTCCTTTCCAACTCCTAATATTCTGTGATTCTGTGACCTTGTTGGGTCCCTTCCAGCTCAGACAATACTATGCTACTATGATAGTAGGCTGCATTTAAAAGTGATGCTGGGTGGGTAGGACTGAATCATAATAATAGTCTCTAAAAATAGCATAGCCAAGGATCCATTATGTAAAGATGATTATGTTGAAGAATCTAGTTGCTTTGGAAATCTTTCTGATTGCACTATTGTGTGTTACAAATTGGCCTGCTTTTTCTTGTGAGGAATCCCCTTGGAGCTGCTGCCCATGAACAGTGTACAGCATCAGTGCTCAGATCACACTGGATGATAGAGTAGGGGGAGCTGCTGCAGATGCCCTGGCTGCTTTGGAATGCACTGCCTTCTGCCTCTGTCACTGGAGGAAGGTCAAGTTGCACTGTGAAAAAGAAATAGAAAGACTGCGTCAGACATCTGATTTTTCCTTTCTTAAAGTATGGCAATAGGATGAAATGTGCTCTTCCTATTCATTCGTGGTTTGTGCAGAAGGGTAACTCAACTTTCTTCCCATGGTCCTTCAACCCACTCGGGTTTTGACAAAGGATGTGTGTCCCTGGGATGACAGGAGTAGGGTATGGTGATCCTCTTACCTGGTTTGGGAGATGGCACAGATTTGCTAAATGCAGCCCTGCTGCTGCAGCAAAGTATAAGGACAGCTGCTCTGTAATGGGTATCAAATCAGTTATTGGGAAGTTTTACTTTTCCATGAAACAAAGCTTGTTTTGGCATCTTTATGGGCGTGTTGTAAAAGACATCAAACTGTATTTAGGAGTTAAATATTTGTCTTCTGAGGAAAAACTAGAGGAAAACCTTTTCTTTAAAAAAGAAAATAAATAAAAAAGAACTCCCCGCACAGTTAATCCCAATGTGTGGCTTTAGCCCCAGGCAAGGTTTTTTTCTCCTTTGTCCTCTCTGCCCCAAGAAAACACTGAATTGATTCTCAACAGCAACAAATGCAGTGTCCTGGAGGAGAGAGAAGACTGACAGGGAGCTGAGTGCAGAGAAGCCACACGAATTCCTAATTTAAGCTTAGCAACAGCAGCAATAAAAAGGAAGCCTTGTAAATACAGAAACCATAAGGGCTATTCTGCTATGGATTATCCTTTTCATGTAATGAGAATCCACAAAACCCAGTGATAGTAGTTCATCAAATCATACCAACGATGTTCAGCATTGGAAGTATTTGCTTTGAGATTTAAACTCACATAAGGAAGTTAGAGTCCATCCTTTCCATAGCTTTTCTGGTAACTGAAGAAGTTTGGACTGTTTCTGATGTTCCCGTGGTTGAATGGGAATGGTTACTTTGAGGCTGATTCGTTTGTTTATTATATGTAAATTCTAATGCTTTATGATTGGTGGCAAAAATCTCTAGATTTTTTTCTGTAAAACTGTAGCAACTGTTCTGCTAAGAAAAATCAAGCTTTATATCACTTTATTTTTTGTTCTGCACTGCCCACCTCAGAGAAGTTACTAAGCACTCAAAATATAAATGTTGTCTTAAGCTTACTCCATTATTCAAGCAATGTTTAGTGTAACCCTGTCATTTTCTTGTAGTGATCCAGCTGCCAAAGCTCTCTGGGAGTCCTTCATGAACCTCAAACAAAAGGAAGCTGTGATGGAGGCTAGGAGACACCTTGTGGAGGCTGCGAGTAGAGAAAACTTACCTATTAAGATGAGCATGGGTGAGTGGTGTGACATACACTTCCCTATATAGCGGTAACGTGAGAGATGATATCAGCTCCTCTTCTTCCACTTAATCCTCTCCAGAACTCGCCCCATGCTTGATTAATTCCCATTCTTGTCAACAGTTTTCAGGCAGGCATCATGGCTACCTGGATCTTCCTGGTATATAAGTGAGAGGCAAGTTTTTTCTTTTAAATACAGATTTAAAAAAGATTGAGAACAGTGATGAATAATGGAGTTGTGTGAAGGGTGGTTTTAAAGGCATGCAAATGGTTAGAACTATTGCTTGTCTTTATTCTGCAAAGTATGAGAATTTGGGTGTTCTTAAGAAGTCAGCAGGATTTGTCCTGAAAGCAGGCATTGTAAACAGCAACTGATCTGATTGAAGTTATGCAAACCTTCCTATAGTGATAACATAGGTAGTGAAGTTTATGTGAAGTAAGGCTGCCTGGCTCAAGAGTGTTTGAGCTGAAAACCACATCTGGGCACTCTCTAAACCTGAGTTCTTCAAAATGTTAGAGATACAGATTATAACACAATGACTTTTAATAGCATTTTTAGAACCTCATTCTCACTATATTCCATACTCAGTGAAGTGCAGGAATTGATATAATTTTAGACTTATAGAATTGATATTGCTCTATACCACAAAATTTTTTTGCATTTTATATATTCTAAGGCAAGTTTTATGCTGAACTTTCAATCAAGAGTGAGAGGTCCTTATAGAGTAAGAGTGATAGGCTTTTATCTGGGACTGCAGAGTAAACTTCCAAGATATTGTAGAAGAATTAGATGTTCAGCCAACTCTCAAACTCTTAACAACTATAACATTTCATATATTGTATGATCTTTACAAATACCTGGAGCATGCATTTAGTAGATTATTAATCAGAAATACTAGATCTCTGCAACTATAAGCTGTTTTAAAGACATGGAAAAGGAGCAGCTGTGAGAGGGCTATTAGAAATTGGTCCAAAGGAGGGTAAAGCACAGTAAAAAAATAGTCTTGTTTAAGCTTTCACTGATAATGAGTGAGTATTCACTATAATAACATTAAGAAGTCTCCACTGGTTTTTTTTATTATATATATACCTTAAAAATACATTATTAATGTTGAAATTCAGCTTGGTTTTAAAAGTTATTACTTCCTGCCTTTCAAGGGGTAACAATCCATCTATGACCTTTGCTGCTTTATGTGAATGATTAGATCAGCCCCCTTTCCTCCATGTCCCCTTCCTGTGGTGTTCAGTGAAGGCTACAATAACCTAGTTCTTAATCATACTAGTTGACACTTATTAATGGCAACCTAAGCGTCTCATCTGACATGTGGGCCCAGTATAGTGCTATATAGAAATACTTCAAAGTTGATGTTGAAACAAATTTCTGACACTATATTTTTTGAGACTTGTTTTTTGTTGAAGTGTAGCTGTAATTTCCTAATGCTTAAGGAACTTGTTTATTTTGTGAATTGTGTGTTTGTCTTGCACTAGGACCACAATCAGTTTGTTAACTTTCTATTTGAACTTCAAAGGGTGAAACAAAATTTGAGGCAGTCTTGTAAATGACAAACAGGGATAAAATGAGCAACAAGGAAAGGAGGGCACTACAGTCACCAAAATCGAAACTCCTTATAGAGCATAAACGTAGAAAACCTGAAACTCACACCCAGATACCACATTGTTCAGTGACACATTTAATGAGGTTTTAGAACAAATCTGCTTCTTTACAGCATTCTTTGCTCATTCATCATGCTACAAAACATCTTAGTTCTCTGTAGGGAAGATGGAAGTTTTGTTATCTATTGTTGCTTTTGCTGAGAAGGAAAAATTCAAGTGGCCTGTTCTGGTCCCAGTTGCTGTGTTGAGTCAAAAGGCTTCTTGCACAGCAGCTTGATGTATGAGGTAAGACTACCTTGAGAGAAGGGAAAAGTTTTCACTGTTCTTTGTGCTTAGACTTGAGTTTTTATGATTTTTACCTCAGGTTCTGCCTGTATTGGAAGGTTTTGGTGGCTTTCACACCAAAGGTGTTCTGAGTTTTTTATGGCCTTAACATTAAATGTCAGAGATCTTTTCTAGCAGGAAAGTTGTCTCTTACTCTCTTTACTAAGACCAGCTGTGTCAGATGGTAAGAGTATTTTCCTTCCTACTACTTTTTTGCTTTTTTTTTTCCCCTGGAAATAAGGAATGAATTGCATTTGAAAGCAAAGCTTTGAATTCCATTTGGTGTAGCCAAGCCCTCCTGCAGTGGCCACCTGCCTGAAAAACTGCATCACATCTGACACTGGCAGCACGGGGCGGGAGCCCTGTGCAGTGATGAGAAACTTGATCTCATCCTGTTTCTGTGCTTGCAGTACAAGGAAAACAAATTCTGTTGTTGTCTTCTGGGCTTTTAAAGGCTGCTCCTTACTCTGAGGTGTGTGTATACTTGCCCACATTTTCCCTGCAAGCAACATGCCCGGTTCCCAACTTTCCTCTATCTCTGCCTGGCTGCATGTGGTAGGAGCTCTGGTAGTTTTGGGAGGGCAAAAAGCTCAAGCTTTTACTTTCTGATATCTTCTGAGTATGTCCTGATCCTCCTGAGAGGGAAGGAGACTAGGAGAACTCTAGAAGGAAATATGTCTTCTCCCAAATATACCCAAATGTCTGCAGGCCGCTGGGAACTCCATCTTCTTCCATTGAAATCAACAGAAGTGGAGAGTGGAGAGGAGAGTTCTGAGGAAGGAGAAGCAAGAGAAATAAAGGAAATCAGCAATATTGGCTACATTTGTAGAGCTGAGAAGATTGGAGTACTGCTGTCAAGTGTTCTTGATTTGTATATTCCTTTTATTAGTTGCATCAAGGAAAGTGGTATTAGGGATGTCTGGAAGACAACTGTTTCAGAAGGTATAAGTGTAGAAAAAAGGCAGCTGAAAATAAACTGGCAGTGTTTTGTTGAAAGTTTTGTTGATGTGTATGGACATCTTGAGCAAGCCCAGTTTCAAATTTAAGACCATCTCCATGACATTTGTAAATAGAGCAGGATTCTCTCATTTCTGTAGCTATCTCATACTCAGGTTTTCAGGTGGGCCATTAAGTGGTGTTATGTCATCTTCAAGGAAGATTTGCTTTTTTTAATCCATTTATGTCCGAGGAAATTGCATATTTTTTGTTGTTTCACTTTGTGAGTGAAAGGACTGCTGTTGTCACAGACCTCAGCGAGTGACACAGGCTAGTAACCTGTTCCTTGCAAGCATTTTGAAATACTTACTCGTTTTTAAAGTACTTGCAAGTCTTAGGAAACTGCATCACAGAGGGAGACAAAATGGCAAGTGATGGTCCATAAAACCAACTGGAACACAAAACCATGGAGCTACTTTGCTCCTTCCTTAGAGAACAAAACCTGAGCTGCATAGCTGTGTAGCACATTTGATTTTCTGAGGTCAGTGCTGGAGAAGGCAGGCAGAGCATTGTGCAGAATCCCAGCCAGTATAAAGGCTTCACACGTCCTGCATCTTGTTTATTTACTGTTGAATCCATTTCATCCATAAATACATAACATAGGTATGTGGTTTTGAAGATTTGATTTCCTGTGGAGTTTAGTAATGCTGCCAGTATTGACTTTTGGAGAATATTTGTTTGGTATTGCTTACTGTGGGCATGCTGACATTGAGCTTAATATTTTACAGGATGATATAAATGAACTGAAACCATGTTACTGACATAGTAGTTACATCTATGTTTTGCCTTAATACTTTTAGCTAGATGCATTTCCCAAAACGGTATGTGTGCATGTAAACACGTGGAGCTTTCTTTTGCTAAGTGTCCATTTGAATAAAGAAACATTAAAATATTCCACATCTATCTATATGCATAGACATACACTCTTAAAAAAAGGGCCACAAAAAAAGGAGAAACCAAGAAAACCTATCAAACAATGCATTTAAGAACTACATCAGCTCCATTTTGCCTTTGCTAATGGCAGTTGCCTTTGTGTTTTGGATACCTAAGTGAATGCTGATAAAAGATACATATTTGCTAAGTTCTGGTCAGATATCTTCCTGTATAGGTGTACATTATTTTAGCATAATAAGAATTCTGGCATTTAAAAGCATTTATTTAAAGAGTGAACTGTCCTTCTGAAAAGCCCTTTGGAAGACTGGTTAGAAGATCATCAGAATAGCTTTTTGGTGAGATATATTGCATTGTGCTAAATTCAAGTGAGATTGTAAATACTGGAAAGGGACTACTTCTGCTCAACTCTTAAAGTGAATGACTGTAAGGAGTTCTGCCCTGAGGTGGCAGCCTGACTTAACAGTACAGAAGAAAGGTTGCTGTTTTTCCCATTCCTCTACTTCCTGTTTTGTTCTCCATAGGTCTGATGCATATCTTAATCATTTTCTGAACATGGCAGCCCATGAATCTCTTGTTGAAAGCTTTGCTATTAGCATAGTATTTGGCAGTGGTAAAAACTTTGCTACAAATGTTCTTTTGTGGCTTCAGAAACACCCTTGTTCCCCTGTTTGAAAAGAGCACAGTAAACCTTGATCAAGTCTGAATTCCTTTATTGTGTCTTTTTACTGGCATGGAGACTGATGAAAGTCGAAACACTGGTAAACTAACAGAAACAAAGTGCAGTGTGGTGTTACCCAAGCCCTTGTTAGCAGAAGAAAAGCCTTTTGGTTTCATTCCATTTGAACTGTACAAATGCAGTTTAAAAAATCAAGCTCACTACTAAATCAGCAAAGCTTTGTGAGGTAAAGAGGAATACTGTAACTTTTTCAGATGGGCTGGTTCACGGGGGTTGAACTGAAGTCTAAAATTTGTTTGGGCAGAAGTGGGAAGATCCTGAAATTTAGCCTGGAGAGACTAAATAACATTTTGAGATAGAAAAGTACCATAAAAGGGACAGGAAAACATGGATGAATACCTTATTTAAAACTGAATGAATATAAAAAGATATAAAATGTAGATATTTCTTAATTGTTTTTTTAAATGAAAAGTTGCATTGGACTGTAAGGGTGTTTAATATGCTGTTTATTGTTGACAAGATCAATGTAAAAAATTCAAGATTCAGTATCGTCAATTCCTGGAATAAATTTTAGGAATAAAAGCTACTCACTAAGCAAATGAATTCTAATTAAGTAGGTAAGTACATACATATATTTCCAGGTAGATTAAGTCTGATCTCAGATATCTGAAATCTACCTTGGCCAGCCATTAGGATAATTCTGTGGTAAGAGAGAAATAATGAAACAGTGTCAGTCTGGATTTGAGGTCCTAACAAAGGAGGAGAAGGCAGATCAGCATTGTAGGGCTCAAAGTGGTCTGCAGGGTGTTTGAATCCCTTCTGCAGCATGCCTCTGGGGAAATGGTGGGTACCTGGATAACAGCTGGGCTTCAGAGACACTGTGGCCCCCCATTATGCAGAGAAGATCTTACTGTAGATGATTCTTGGGATGTTTATGATCATTTGTCTGTTGCCTGTTTACCTGGTCTCCAAACCCCTTGGGGAGAGCAAGCTGCAGAACCAGTGAGGCAGCAGCCAAAGCCCTCTGGCATCCTCATGACGTGGAAGGCTTCCCATACCAACTTAACCAAGACAGGCCTGGCTTACTCCCAGGAGTCCTGAGTCCCTGACTGATGCTCCTAGGGCTCACTGGTCTTCTCAGGGCATTTTTCCAAGGAATGGGGACACTGCTTGTCTTAGGCCTGAAATCCTTCCATTATGCAGCCTGGATCCCAAGTTAAATTAGTTTGCTCTTTGTCTCAGCAACAGTAACAGAAGTTCTGCAGTGTGGGACTGTGTAGCCAAGCAGATTTGAGTTTTCTAGCCTTTTGTAATATGGAGTTCCTGATTTCTCCCTGTAGTGCAACTAAAAGCGTAGTCTTGACCTGAAGCAAATGTTCCTGGTCTCAGTGATGCTCAGTGTAGCAGATGTTCTGTTGCATCACTTGCCCCTGGAGGCAGAAAGGCTTTTCTTCTCAGAGTGCTAAAAGTTTTTGAAGAGTTTGAAGTGTTTCTAAACATTTTGGATATGTTCCTATTTGGAGGCCTTCTGTATAGACCTTTGCGTTCTCAAGGGAATGCTCTTTGAGCATAGTGGGCTAGGCTTTCCCTGATGACTCTTGAAGGCCTTATTTCTGAGTACTCATTAGCACATTGAGAACTGGTGGGAGGGAGATATGGCTGTTTCACCTCACAGTGCTGCACCAGGATGAAGTTCAGGGTTTTGACCCTGTTGAGTATTGTCAGTGTTCCCCTATCTAAAGAGATCTCCTCTTCCTATAGTCATCTGTTTTGCCAGTATGGGACAGAGATGTTGCTCCAAGTTTCAGATGTGCTAGGAGTATATAGCCTTGTGCTGTTTTTCTTAAGTAACTAAAAATTTCAGGTCACTGTAGCTCATTATATGCAACACAAAGGATGAAGGATACTGATAACCCTGCCAACAAAGTTCTCTGTCCTTCAGCAGATATGACAAAATACCTGAGATGGAGAGATGTTCAAGAGCAAAGTTTGCTTTTCATCAGTAAGTGATGCTGCATTTGTGTGTAGTGTTGCTTAGAAACGTCACCAGCTGGGGAGCTATCTTTGCACTAGTCATTATACTTCCTCCAGATTGGATGCTAAATTCAGGAGAGTGGTATACCAGTTCATTTTTTCAGTCTGATCTGCTGATACACAGAGTAGCATCCTTTTGAGCTACAACTGCTCGAAAGAGAAAACAAACATACCTTGGAATAACTGGAACTATGAGAAGTATGTTGCAATTTATCCTCAATGTGTTCTTTTTCAGTCCAGCACATACAGATTCCTGTAGTTCAAAGAAACCTCTGATTTATGAAAAGCAAGTACTTACGCTTTTAGTTTGAATCCTTTGCAGGTTTTAGTTGTTCTGTTTTGTGGGTTCTTGTTGGTTTTGGTGTTGTGTTGTTTTTATTTTTTAAGCCACTGTACTTATAGACTGTCCATTAGTGGTGATCAAGACCTGGTTAAAAACAGGAGGAGGGTCCCTTAAGCCTCTTTGAACCTAGGTGAAAAATAAACTACTTACTCTAAGTCCAAGAAAAGGAAATTTACTATTGTTGCTTTTGTTTGTATCTGTGGGGAAGCAGCCTGATCGGAAATAAGATAGAACTTGCTGTATATGTGCACTGTGTCACCTTCATTTGATAGGGTCCATCAGCCATTACCAACTGTGTTTTACATCAGCTGGAAAGTTCTTGATAATGGGGTGAGCTATGCTGATTCTCATGCCTTGCTTGGCACATGGCACTTTGCTGAACACTGGGGCAGTTGTTGGTATCAGCACTAAGTACAGTGCTTTGTGTGTCTTAGGAGGTGACAGAAAGAGCTTCAGAATGTTAAACAGGAGCCATCTGGTCAAAAAAAGTGGACAAACAAACTTGAAGAAAGTAGCTGAAAGTGGTGGAGAAGGCGCAAAGTGTTGCTGGGAACAGCCTGTGCTGAAGGATTTAAACCAAAGATACAGTATGCACTGGTGTGCTTGCAATGTATCTAAGTGTAAGACTTGAGGTGGAGCATGGCAATACAGTAAAACTGTGTGGCTTGTCCAGTGCTTTTTTCCCAAGCATAATTGTGTAAGCCTCATCATTCAGTCTCACAAAGGATGACTCGTTTCACAAGAGACATGGTGAATTACATATGTACATACTCAATCATGTTTTCCATCTCTATTTACTTGCTTACCACCCAAAATGATTGTTAGGGTATTCTCAGCTGTAGAAATCTTCCAGAAATCATCAGAGAGATAGTCAGTCCTGGGAATAATGTACAAAGAACAATGACCTCCCTCTTTCTAGAACAGTGTGCCAAGAACATGATGAAGTACTCTGTGCCTAAAAACATATGTCTTAGTGCTAAATGAGGACATTCACAAGCCACCTGAAATCCTTCAGGCATGTTATTTTAAGACAAACAAGTTGATTCATTTCTATGAGAAGTTTAAAGTGTCCAGGAGATGATTGAACCAAATTTGCAGATTTCAAGTCCCTTTACAATCACAGTAAGTTACTGTTTTTCAAAGATTACTGGTTTTTTTAGAGCTGGAGACCCTCTGATTAGGACTTGGCCTAGTACTTAGTATTTATTAACCTGGTGAAATAAAATATGACTATGATACATATTTAGTCAAGCTTAAGAAGAGGATTTGAGAAATTCTTGTATGTCAGTATTAAACTGCAGGTTTGGTATAGCTGATGACCCCTAGGAAGCTTAATTCTGGAAGATAAGATGTCACCTATTTACTCACAGTTTTGAAATTTGCTTTAATATTTGGGGGCACAACCAGGGAATATTGTAGATGCTGGCTAGAGATGGTTGTTACCTTCTTGCTCATACTGATTTAACGGTGAAAAGGGGAAACTGAACGGAAGAGTGCCCAGAGAGGGAAGTAATGGGCTAAAGTGGCCATGCATTTAAAATCAAAGCTCTGAAGGAAAGAAAGAAAAAATATCAATCCATATTACGACACCTCAACCACAAATTATGTTTGTCAAAGCTTTCTGAATGTACTGGGAAACTTGAAACTGTAGATAATCTAGGAATTGTAAACCATAACTGGGGTCATACTTAGACATCTGCATTTAGGTGCTTAGAACTGCAAAGCAAGTGGTCTTGAAAGCCACTGCTGTATGCGCCTTCAGACACATGACAGGTGACAGGCTCTGCCTCCCTGAAAGTCCATCACTCTGGAGTAGCTTGAGATGCACTGAAAAGCCCATGATGGGTAGGGAAGAGTGACTGACCTCCAATGCCTGTGTTCTGCAGCTATTGCTAGGGTAGCGAGAGGAAGGAAGGCTGGTCACAGCTCTTCCTCTGTGGCACAGAGCTGCTGGGGCCAGGCAGCAGGAGGCTGCCACTGCCATGTGGTTTGGGGTGTACTTCAGGAGTGCTTAGACCCCAAAATGGACTTAGCTGGGGATTGCTGTAGTGGGAACTTGCCATTCGTGCTCATACCTGTGACTATGGGGTTATCTGAATACTAGCGCTCCTGCAACAGAAAAGAGAGAAAGACTTACAAGTGACCATCAGTCCCACAGCAGATGGGTTTATGTTTGTGGTAGATGAGCATACACTCTTGAAAATAAGCCTGTGACATCTGCTTTCAGTCTGCTGTAAGGTTTAGTGCTCTTCAGGTCCAGAGGCTTATTCTGGAGAAGCCAGCCAAATAGCATCTCATACTGGCCTACTTTTCATCTCTCCAAAGAACTAGGGTGTAGTTAGCATTCTTCTCTTTATTAACAGTTTAAGAACTGGATGACTTTTATCTAAACAGAAGTCGACATCAGTTATTTTTGTGGCACTTGCTGTTTAAGAATGTTGCTGAAACCTCTTAAGTAGTACAGAAGCCTTTTGAGTTAATAACATCTGGCAATTACACTACCAAGGAGACATAAGGAAAGCGTCATCCATTCTACTAAACTGCTCTGACTTAGTTTGCAAAATAGCCAACTCCCTTAGCAGTACTGTTGCCCAGTTGGCTTCATGGAGTATGAGAGCTTTCTACATTCCTTGCAAGTATCTGGCATTGGACATGATCAGAGGCAAGCTACTGAGAGAGATGGGTCTGTATTCCTAAGACTGTGGATGAGAATAACAATTAATTTGGCTTTTTTCAGCCTTCTACTTCCTTGAAAAGTCTCATCTGTGAACATAAGTGTGCTAAGGTCATTTGATTCTGTCAAGTGAAAAATGTACCTCATCAACAGTGCTCTAGCCAGGGAAGCTTACTGTGTTCTTCCACAACATTGAACAAAGTTTCAAGCTATGTGTATTTGGCGGTTCCTGTAGTCTTGGAAAAACAGCCACTTATTTATTCAATTGGTCACAAAATGTACTTTCCTCTTTACTTGTTTTCTTGTCCCTGTGGAGATAATTAACTAAGTGTTAGATGAAAACATAAGGACTGTATGTTTGGAACAGCACATTGATAATTCCCATCTTTGCTCTTTAAACACCTTGTTTGCCCATAAATCTTTATGTATATTTTAGAAAAGGCACTTTGGGATTCTGAATTTTAAAAATTTACTTCTACTAGTAAGTATATCATGAAAAATAATTATTTTCTTGAGTGCCTGTATTGCACTATGTAGACTGCAGCATTAATTTAAAATGGAAAAGTCATACTGTGAAATCATGTCTTGATGTCTACAAATGCAGTTTGTCCGGTTAAACTGTTTGTTTAACTGTCGAGGTGAAAGTCTTCTCATTCCACACAGGGTGCTCTCACTACTCAAAACCAGATTTTTAACAGACCTTTAGTATCACTTGCTGGTAAGTTTTACCCCATTATGTCTAACTGGAGTGATCTGCTTTAGTAGTAGTAGAATTATTTCTTCCATTCGGTCTAAGTGTACATCATTATTTGTGTATGTTGTATTAACTGCACCTTTTCTATGTGGTGTAGTGTTGCAGATGTTGGTATTCAGTGCTGCTATTTTCATATTTAACAAATAATCATATATTTCATTTTAAAATAAAAGGTAAGGCTTCTGTAATTTAAAAGTTGTCAGAAGTGATCTGTAGTTCTTCTGGGATCTGCCCTGAATTCTTGAAAGTTGGAAGCGGAATTCAGCATCTTTACATCCCAGTATGTTTGCAAATTGTCATAGAAGTGAAGGATTGAAGGGGGCAGATTTGTATTGAATTAAGTCTTGTGAGGATTTATGCAACTGCTCATCAGACACTTATCAAACCCTGCCTTTATTCTTTTAACTTTTGACTTTCACTGTGAGACTTTCCAGTCACCACCTATTCATTTTTATTCTCTCTGCTTTATTTGGGAAGAGTCATGAAACTTCAAAACAGTTTGTTGGGGTCTTTTTTAAAATACTGCTTTTGGTAGATGAAGTTTTTACCAGGTCCAGTATTGTGGTTTAATGTCGTTGATGGAGTTTTGGATAAATCTACTCGTTTCACATGTGCTGCTCTTGATAACTCTTAATGTCAAAGGTTACTTCCCAGGCAATATGGAATTCCTGGCATTTATGCCAGAAAGGTTGTCAGTATTTTTAAATCCCTTAGGGGTGGTTGAGGTCATACTTCTTCCCACTAGTGGGAATTAAGAAAATGATCAAGTGCTTTGCCAGCATAACATAGTCCTCACAAGTCAGACTTTGGTGCCCACACTGACATCTGGCTTCACATAGTTGTAAAGTTTGTAGCAGAGTATGACTGTGATGGAGAAGGAAGAGAAGAGAGCAGGACAAAATGTTTACACTACAGTCCTTTGAGCCAACAGTTGCCATCTTCTGTCTATGGGTCTCTGGGTTTACTTTGGAAGAACAAAATGATAACTGAAACATGATGATGTGGTTGGCTGTCTGTCTCCTCTTGATTTCATAGGACTTGTCTGCCATATTGCAACACAAAAGGACCTGAAATGGCAGAGGGGCTTTAAAAAGATAAATGCTTGGTAGGGTTGAGATTAGATTAAATTTAGTCTGTTGTGCTGAAATCTCCCTCTGTGAGCAGACAGCAGGGAAGGTGGGGAGGATTTAGGCCTCAGGAAGAGTCGCTTAATTCCTGATTACCATCAATTACTTTCCTAAATTCCTCATCTACTGGCACAGTTGTATTTATCAGCCAGCTGTCCAGAAAGATTTCTGTGTAGGAACTGGTTGGAACTCTTAAACCTGGGATTTGAGTGGTTCCATGAATATTGTAAATATCACAGATGAGATGCTGGACTCTTTAATGCCGCTGTAAGTTTTGTTAATGACTTGCTAAGGGCAGGATTTCACCTGTGTTTACATATGTGTTGGACTTTCTTTTGGTGGTACTCTGAGGGTGGGAAAGAATTTGATTGTTTATCTAAAATGGTGCTGAATGGACCTCAGACTGATCCAGTGCTGCATCTGGATTCACTTTCACAAGGCATAATATGGAACAGAACTCTTAGGGTTATTTGGTTTGGGTTTTTTTTTAAATTATTTTTTAAAATCGAAATCAGAAGTCTTGAAAGCACTCCTATTTTATTGTTCCGTATGAGGGAAGGGCTGGCAACTTCATGTTTTCTCGATTGAGGCAAGTTATCAGATTTTGAATATGCTACAATATATCGGGACTGCTATAGGTAGTAATGCAATCATTATCAAAGGTATGCTGGAAAGCATCATGGACTGACATTTTCAAATCACCATGTAAATCTGCCTGACACAGCTTTAAAAGAAATAAGACTGAAAGCTCCAGTGTTTAGTCTAAAAACACACATGGCTGCGGTTGCTGTTTTAGCCTATGTGGGCTAACTGTGGAAGCCTTTTTTCAGCTCTCTGGCCTACTGGGTGGTGTCAGCTTGATTTGTGTGTTAATTTGCTGACTTTTTGGTTTGATGCTTTCCACTAAAATTCACATAAAGAGCCTGTGTTTTTGCTTTATTTAGCAGCTTTTCCTAAACTAAATGCTCTTCCAAAGACTGTGTTTGGTATCACTGAAGCTAAGAGAAAGTGCTTTCAACGTTTACTCACTCTTGGAATCATTTATTTGCCATTTATATGACACTGGAAGGGTAGAGACAGATGGAGAGCCTTGTAAAGTGATGATATAACCAAATGCAGAGAAGAAACACAGTGGCAGTCTTACAAGATCTTTCCCTTATGGAAAAATACTGAATAAAATGGTCAGTGGTGTAAGCTATGAACCACCTAGCATCAGCTCAGTCTAGTGCCTTCCTGGCACCAAAGCTTGTCCTGTTTAAGTTAAAGGATCCTCTTCACTCTGTCTCACAAGTTGCTGCTCTTTAGGTTTGGCTCATATGAGAAGGATGGCTCATTACTGGCAGAGGCTGCCAGGAGCCTTGAAACAGCCCTGGGCTGGATTCCAGTCCAAACTTGCAATTAGGATAGTGTTTTGATACCGCTTTCCCTTGTGTGTTGATGGCGTGTCTGATCACCTGTCATAGTTTTCTTGGGGCAGATGAGGTACTATGGACCTCCCTCCCTGGAATACATCACTTCTAAAACATAAATTGATTGAGGAGTTTAGCTGGCACTTTAATATTGTATGGAATAACTTCTAATTCTGTAGTGTTTGTTTGGCCTGAATGCCTCTCCTCATGCTCTTCTATTAAGGAGAAAACTACAGGCCACTGTATGGCACTGGGGTGTGTTTTTCCAAATAACAGGTGTGAAATCATATGATGCTTACTGCATCTCAGGAACTGAAGAGTCACCCCTTCAAAATATCCCTTCTAAGAACAGCTTCAGAAAACACTTCCTTGAATCACTGGTTTTTGAGTCAATACTGATCAAAAATGCACCCTCAGGAAGTGGCTGGAGGGTATGGATTTGATGTAAGGTAGAAGACTCACAAATTCCCATTGGACTTTTGATCAGCCATGGTTTAGAAGTAGTTAAGTATTATTTCCCTATCTTAAATTAGTCATAGAGTGGTTTGGGTTGGAAGGGACCTTGGGGATGATCTAGTTCCAGCTCCTCTGGGCAGGAACACCTTCCAGCAGACCAGGTTGCTCAAAGCCCCATCTAACCTGGCCATGAATGCTTCCAGGGAGGGAGGCATCCACAACTACTCTGTGCAACCTGTTCACTGCCTTATCACCCTCACAGTAAAAAATGTCACTCTGTGACTGAAAACAAAAAATAGTATTACCCCTTATGTCAGCATCTGCTGTGTATTTAATAATACACCTGCCATATTGCATTCCTTATGCCGCAATTCATGGATTAAGTAAATTTTTGTCCTCATGTTGCTGCAGCTTGAAGCTCCCAGTGATTGCAGTGAAGCTAGGATCAGGCCCATAGTAGAAGGCCTCCAAAGTTCTCTAGAACCCATTCACTATAATTTTGAAAAAAAAGGTTTGTATTTGGCACCACTGAATGCTGTGTCCTCTTTTCTTTTCTACAGGCAGAGTCACCCCAGAACAGCTCAGCTTATACATTCAGCTTTTCAGAAACAATCTCAAAGCTTTGGAGAACCATTGTGGTCTTCTGCAGCTTGTGCTGGCCACAGTCCAGACTTTGAAACACCCCCAGACTTCCAAGTGGGACAACTTCCTTGCCTTTGAGAGATTACTTCTGCAGGTACATATTATGTAAATTTATTTGACCTAAGTAAAAATGTTTCATTTTTTTGAACTCCCATTGAATTCTGTAGCTTATACTTTTTATGCAGAAGTGTATTGGATGTCTTGCTAAAAAGCTGTTCCTTATCACCAAACTGGTGAAAGGGATGGGAACCTATAGAGTTAATCTTCTGTAGGTTTGTCTAAGAATTTTATAAACAAAAGAGTAGATGTTGAAGTTAAAGTCCATAAATAATCTGACTTGGGTGAGGGTTTTACATCTATGTGAAATTTCAGGACAATAACTGTTAGCATTGGATAGGGCTATTATTATCACTGTCAGCCTGACGATGTTTCTTGAGGTAATGTGGTGAATCAAATGTGGAGAGGACTTCACTACTGTGTGAAGGGGAAACTAGTGCAATTTACTGAGCCAATGAAAGATGGTAAGAAATTCCATGCACCAGGAAAGTGAGGTTTCTCTTGCTCACAGCTCTCATCTGTCCTCAGCTTTTCCCACCACCACATTTTTACAGCATCCTGTTAGTGACCACAGTATTATTTACATACCATTTTGTATCACTCTTGGATTTCTCTTGGGAAATTAAGAGTTAGTGGTATATTGAACCACTAGGACCAGGATATAATCCTTGGTCCTTTTAGAGGACTCAGCTCATACTTGATGGCTTTGTAGTCAATGAATTTCTATGATGTTTAGGAGGAAAAATGCAAAACTTAAAATCAGCAAGTTCTTGTCTACATTAATTTAAAAAAATACTCTCCCTTGGTAAGAATGCAGTATTTTTGAATAACATAGGCACCTTCTTTCTCTAGTTAAGAAACAAACATATCTCAGGTCAAAAAACTCACTACAGCCATTCTTTGGTTTGTCTCGACTGCAGAGCATGGGACTGACAGCCCATAGTCCCCTTCTCTCCTGTAGTGACTTATGCCATATAACTCTTCACAGAAGCAAAGTTCCACCTTAAAACCAGTTCAGCTTCAGAATCAAAATAAAGCTGCAAACTCAGCATTGTTGTCACAACAACAGACGCTGCATGGTATATAAAAGCCATGCCATAAATCATTGGGGAGTGGAAAAACAGAGGTAAGAAACAGCCAAACTATATATTTCATAAAAAAGAAATGTATAATAAGCACTCTCAGAATTGTAGGTGGCTTTGAATTATACTCACCGCCTTCTACCCATCATATTAAGATAAAATGTGTTAGCCAAAACAAACTTTCTAGGCTAACATTTGTAACTGTTCCTTAAACACATACTTATTTTCAGTAGTTCAAATAACAATTATTTTGAATTACACAGCCTTCACAGCATGTACCCTTTTACTGACTATTTTGAAGACAGAGTCTGACACACATTATCTGCTTCTGAGCATGTCTTGTCTCTGCTCCATTGACAAGGGCTTGTAGGAAGAGCAAAATACTGAGAGACCCAAAAGACATCTGAGATATTTTTATTAAAAGAATCAATTAGGGCATTACATTGTGAAGGGTTGGTACATAGCACTTGGCAATAAATTTGATGCCATGGTAGTTTATTTCAGCAATACTGATGAGAAATTCTTTAGCATAATTGTTAGATTTCAGGTATTCAAAAATAATAAATCTTTACAAATCCTCAGTAGAAAGTAATTGTTTCAACATGAAAGTAGTATTGTTACTATCCTATATTGGAACCACATAGAAGACAACTGTTTGTGAAAGATCTACTGGGAGTAATATTATTAGAGTTGGACAGTGTTGGAATTCTAGACATTTGCTGATGGATGCATGTCAGAATACAGCTGATGCCAAAGGAGATAACCCAGTATAAACAGCTGGTGTTAAAATGCTCACATTTCCCAAAAAAATAAATAAATCTGTACAGCTTTTGGAATTTCTCTCATTACTGGATCTCTCTGATGGGTCTAATATGATTCTCTGCTTAGTCTACTTTGTGGTAGTCAGAAAAAACACATTGTTGACGTGAAACCTTTAGTCTGACTCTTACATTGAGTAACCTTTTCCATTATTATTCTTCTCTTTACTTCTTGATTCACTCATTTCAGTTGATGTTGCAGGTACTCACTTCTAAAGATGGCCAGTCAGAAGTAGAAAGCAGCCTACTGCCACTACTTTATCCTAATTAAAGATAACTATCTTTTAGGGTTTTTTAACTACCTTTTCCAGGCCTATGTTATCTCAATAAATTTTTTTATATCTCTAGTAAGGAAGGGTTTTTTTTGGCTAGAAGTCCACTGAAAGTCAGTGCAGCTGCACACTTACTACAGAGTTATCCTCTCCTTCGCTGGATGGATGAATGCTCTGAGAGCAGAGTTGGATTTTGATGGGATCATGGCCTTGACTTCAAAGGAAGGTGGATCATCTGCTGAGTTAACAGTAAAGCATCAGAATGATTCATCTTGTCAATCACAAGTTTTCTCTGTGTTCTGCTGCTCTGCCGCTGCACATAATGGAGCTTTTAGTTTTAAATGCTTTGTGAATTGAATCAGTGTATTTTTCTTCTTTCGAGGTCTTCCATAAAACTAGTAAGTGGGAAAGAGAACACAGGGTATATGCTGCACAATGGTGCCTGCAACTCACCAGTATATGTGTTTGGTCTGAAAAATTGCGAAGTATGGCCATTGTGGCTCTCATTTAGAAAGCGAAGACCTCCCTCATCTTCTGAAAGAGCTCATATTTTGTATCCAGATGAGGGTCACATAGAGCCTCTAAAATGAGCACTTAAGAAATGGCTTTCTTAAGTGACCAAATGTCCACATCAATAAAACTTAAAAAGCCTTCTGGGAAGAAGAGGCTAAACATACAAAGTCAATGAAAACTGTTAAATTAATGTTCTATGTATAAAACCAAAATATTTGATGTGAAATAAAAGAATCTTGATGTTTAAATGGTTGTAATGGAATCCAGCACTTTGGGCTGGGAGGAAGCAAGAAGCCCTCTACCACCCCTCTACACATGCACACATTCTTTGCTTAGAAGTTTAACAATTAATAGTTTTTTTGAAGTCCATGTGTGGTCCCTAGGTAAGATTGCAGGTGCTGTTGTAATAATAAAGAAAACAACACCACAGAACACGTCATCTAGTGAGAGCTTTACTCATAGGAACTGCTTATCATCGTGGTTGTTGGCTCAAAGGCAGTAAATCACCAATCAAATCTCTTATCTGGAGACCAGTTTGATAGTGGCAGCACTATATATCTGGTTTTGAGTATGATTATATCAATCTGTCAGCTTAGTTCTCCTCATTTTTTGGAGGATATACTTTATTATTTTCTACAGACTGGCAAGGAGAAAGTGGAGAAACAACACAAATGAAAATTAATTAAAACTTTACTATGGGCAACATCCAAAATTAACAGTGGAGCTGCCACATTGCATTCCCTCTGTCTCCCCACCTTAATGAGTTGCATATTTCCCTTTCCACTAGCCCACACACTTCCTTGGATCATAGGCATTTCTGGGCACGGGGTGCATGGACAGACATACAGGTGCACACTGAACTGCTTTTCCCACAGTCTGAGTTGTCTGGGTGTTAGCCCCAAGCTGGAAAGCAGGTAGACCCACTGGCACATTACTGCTCTAAGCCTGTGTCTCCATTTGTCTTGGGTCCTGCAAAATATGCTGAAGGATTTTTTCCCCAGCAAAAAAATAAACTTTGGTGAGCCTTAACATGCTTGTGCAAACATGTCTTTATGGCTGCTGCCCTCAAATCGCAGCTGTTACCTCTGCATTATCTGTTCTTCTTGGTCATGAAACTCTTTGGAGTGTAATATCTTTCCCCAGACTATTATTTTTAGCAGGAAAATAAGTATATTATTTGATTTTGCTGATTTGATGGAAAACAAAATGGCGTTAGTTTTCTGAGTTGTGAGGCCAGCCAAGATTGGTCTAGGACTTAACTACTTGACATAACTTAAGATTTTATCTTTTACCTGGTGAAACTGAACCAGCAGTGATTTAGAGAACTTGCAAAACTCTGCATGTGTTCAATGAAAATGCCCACACTCAAAGGAAGCTGCACAAAGAGATGGTACTACACAAGTTGATTGTGGCTCAGTCCAGCTACAGAGCCCTGGCAGATTTTTGTTCATTATAAATTATGATATCGTTGTTTGCAGATACATAGACTTGCTTGATATTATTTGCTCTCTTCCGGTAAAGAAAGCAGGCTTAGGTCTCCCTGTCCAGGTTAGAAAAGCAGGTCTTGTTTGAAGGCAACATACTGACAAAGCCAGCAAAATCTTAGTGGAATTTTGCTTCTGCAGTGGGTCACGAGGAATCATTCTGAAAATAGAATCTGACTCGTCAGCAGTCTGGTCTGTGTGGTGCTTACTGCCTTGCCTCCTCTTGGAGATGACCAGTTACCTCCTCTTAAACAAAGTTGTAACCCAAACTCTTCTGTCTTGGAGAGGTATAAAATGTTAGGATTTAATCCAAGTGATTACAACTACCTCTGCTATCTGACAGGTGTGTGTAACAGATAAATGACTCAGTCCTAGTAGGTGATTCTCACAGATGCCTGGGGTTTCTTGGGAAACAGAAAGAAATTTCTTCTAGTGGCCTTCTTTCTCTAGATTTTCTCCAGTTCATGTCTCTGCAGCTAAGTTACCTTTTATTGCCATGAAGTTTCTCTAGAAACTTTCTTAGATTAAGACAACACCTCCTTGGAAGCCTGCCTGTTTCACCCCGTGGCACTATTTTTGGGTACATAAGCATTTAAGTCAGCGTACTGTAGGCGTGACAGAAGTGGATTTATGCTGGAAGCTGCCTGCTGGCTGTCCTATTCCCAGCTTGGTGTGGAGCAATGCAAGGGCTGATATGAGACACACTGGTGTAACAGGACTCATTCCTTTTCATTTGCACCCCACTAGTCCCCAAGAAGCAAAAGGAAATTCTTACTCCATACCCAGACACGACCTGCATTTACCTATTCTGAGGCTTCTGTAGTATTGTTTTCTGTTTAGTCTTTCATATCTTATATGAGAATACTTTGTTAATTAAAAATGCAGTAGGCACAAGAGAAAAAAAAGAAATTCCTCTTTGAGTGTCACCACCTGCACCCCTCCATGCCAGGGTGTTTGCTTTTGTGTGCCTTTCAAACAAATAGTATATGGTTCTGTGAGTGTTCCTGTAACTCAGAGTGGTCGTGTTGCCTGCAGAAATGAAGGGCATAGCACACACGGAGAACTTGTACAGTATTTTCTAATGAACTGCGACAGCCTGTTTGTGCAGCTGTGTCTAATAAGGCATGAATATGCTTAACTGCTATTTGCCTCCTCACACTGTTTGTTTGAATTACAGAAATGCTGTACATTCACATTAGGCAATTTAGTATAGAAATCTAACTTGGACTATTGATAGGAAGTATTTCATAATTTCATAGCAGGTTACAACATATGGTTCTAGTTACAATAAATAGATGGCTTAGTCCATAAACCACTGACATCCAGCACAAACTGGTGGGCTAATACAGCTTTATCCTCCAGGAGAATAAAATGTAGGTAATGGATAAATAATAAATGATAGTCTAGGTCTTTGCCTGGGGAAGGGAAAAGTTTCTTCTAGGATTTCTTCCTCTACTCATTCCCAACTCTAGGAAAAATGAAATAACTGCTAAATTGTTAGCAGCAAAGGATTTAGACATACTCTGTAGTTTCATTTGACTTACCCTCACATAGTAGTGCTATATTTCCTGAATGGAGCAGAAGGGTTCTTCTCTGATAAAAATAAGGACTATTTTCTCTAAGTTTTTTTTAAAATGTCTCCAGTTTTCTCTGAATTTCTTAACCCAATATTCTTCTGCACACAAGAACAAAGATAACACAGTTAGATCTGTGAAGATGTAAGCACTGTATTAAGTGAGATTATCCAATGCTGTAGCTGTTAAATGTATCTGCTCAGAATATTGGGTTTTACTCATCAATAGGATCAGAATGTGGTTAAAGATTCCCCAAGAGAGACTGGTTTCAGCTAATTTCTGTTAATTTTCTTCCTAATATCTGATACAGTTCTGTGTCTTTTGGATTTAGTATGAGAATAATGTCGATAGTGCGCTGGTGGTTTTGGTTGTTGCTCAGTAGTGTTTACACAGTCAAGACTTTTCAGCTTCTGATGCCCTGGCAGCAAGAGGCTGCAGGGATGTAAGTTGTAAGAGAAGATAGCCAGGACAGCTGACCTAAACTGGCCAAAGGAATATTCCATACTGCATGATGTTATGGCCAATTTATGAACTGGGAAAACTGACCAAGGACCACTGCTCAGTAGCTGACTGGGCACAGGTGAGCGAGTGGTGAGCAATTGCATTGTGCATCACTTGTTTTGTATGTTCTAATTCTAGTAGTAGTAGTAGTATTTTGGTTTTTTTACTGTCCTGTTAGGCTGTCTTTGTCTCAACTCACAAGTTTTACCTTTCTTTTCTGATTCTCTCTTCAGCCCACTGTGGGGTAGAGTGAGAGAGCAGCTGCGTGGTGCTTAGCTGCTGACTGGGGTTAAACCGTGGCAGGGTCCCCATCTACCTGTTTATTAATAGGCATTTTAAAAATGGCTATGATGTCCAGGCTGTCAGTGTCTTCATTTGGATAGGTGCTGTTTGGTTTTGAAAGTATATTTTTATAAAGCATTCATTCTTATATCTATTCTAACAGATGCAGTTACAAGAAAACTCTGAAAGTCTCTACTTGCAGAATAATTACCAAAAAAAAAAAAAAAAAAAAAAGCTAAAATTCTACCACTGCTTGAAGTTCATTATCTGCAACAGACAGTAGCATTAGCTGGGTCTAAGTCTTCTGATTGTGACTAGGAATATATTTCAAAATAGATGTTCTTGTACCAAAAGCTAAGTGGAAAGCTCTATTAACCTTCTCACTTGTCTTAATTGAATTTTCCTGCCTCCCCTCTGCATAGTTGTTGTTTTTTTCCAAGTCTATTATGGATAGATTTTTCTGTCCAGGTTATTTCATTTCTGGAGTTACTAAAAAAATATTTGATACTCAAGGAGTCAATGCCCAACACTCAAGTACCCTGTATTCCACAGTAGTTCTGGAGAGCTTTAGAACAGCTCAGATAGCACCTTCTGTGTCCTCTTATCTGCTGTTTATCCAAGCTTGTCTTGATGAGAGATAGGCTTTTGCCAGAATTAATGGAAAATTGATGATTCTTCTCCTGCGTCCACTGCAAAAGAGGCTGTTTGAGAATCTACTTACTGTAGGAGGGAAGTGGTTCACTACATTTTTTGCATTATCTGTAGAGATGGCAGCAGATACACAAAGATGTATTGCATTGTCTACATACTGGTTTAGTTTCATCTTCTTGTTTGCTGCAGAGAAGGGGTTGAATGTACTGAACGGACATATGCCAGCGTTTAATTGGTAGGGGTCTGTCTGCATGCATTGGCAACAAATGTGTAGACTGGGAAGCCACCATGTGTTTCAGTGGACAGTAGCTGAGAAGGATGCAAAACTTCCATGTTTTGCTTCAGGTTCTAATTTCACCTAGTTTTTGCAGCTACAAAGAATGGAACTTTTTCTGTATGATTTCAACCTGTGTAAGGCTATCAGCTCGAACTCCAGATGTGAGGATCTGCAGATGGTTTGGTTGCCTCTGTGATATTGTTGCCTAGCCTATCTCTTTGTGCATTTGTGTTTTATCCATGGCCTGAGTGAGATCTCTGTTAGAAGTATCATACTGGAAAATGACTGATTCTTTAGTATCTGATGGGTCGACTTAGAGAAGTAAAGATAAGCATGGAGTAGTGTGCACTTTCTCATCCTGCTTCCCATCTGTAAAGCGACAGAAGATACCTAGTTCTTAGGTACTTTTCCTGGGCCCTAGTTATCTTGTCCTTTTCCTGCATGTACTGTTCATAGGAGTTTTATTTTCATAAAATATGTAGAGGCAGATACCTTTAAATCTGTTAACCCTTAGATGTTTTCAGTAAGTAATGGCACGGGAACTTAATTTCCTATGTAAAAATACAAAAGCTAGATGGTGTCTCACAGAGGGGGCAACATATTCTATGCAGATGGGCTCACAAGCAACAGTAGAAACAGCAGCTCATGGATGACCAGGTGGCCTATTTTTCTATCCTGAAGAACTAAAAATAATTTGCATATTTTTGTTTTTAAAACCTTTGCATGTCATCTTGGTGTGATTACTGGCACATGTTGTATTGATTCAACTTTATTGTTGCATTATTCTTTTGCATTTGAGGGCCACATGCACTCCACATCTGGTGAGCATTCAAAGGCCTTTTGAAAAACATCATCATGTTTTTGTTCTTAGAAATGCTTATACCAAACACCACACTCTTGCATCTGCTTCTGCTGATGGTTGCAGGCAGGATGCACTAGGCTATGCCTACTGTCCAGTTATAAAACCACCAAAGAGAACATTAATACATTTCCGGCTGACCAAAGTGATTAACTGCTCGACTGTTGGTCCTTGTTCCTTGCCAGAATGACCATGCATCCTTGTTCTGGTGAAATTGCAGTGGACTATACTGGATGTGTATCTCTTTATAGCCACTTCAATTAGACTAGGCAATGTGGGGAAAAAAGGGCAGCAGGAAGAAAAATATGGCAGTTTTAGGAACTAATAGGAACCCTCTTTTTACTTTTGTTTAAGATAAACCATAATCTTGCTTTTGAGGAGAGCATACCTGAAAAGCTGCTACCATAGCATTCAGTGTCAAAAATCACCAATAAACGGCAACTAAGCATTCTGGAAAAAAGTTGAATGTTTTCCTGCAGATTTGTCAGTACTGTTCTGGTTTGGTATATTGCTCAATGCATTTTATAGTGTGACTGCATGACTGTTTACCACACTGCATGATGATGACGTCACATTTATCGTGAACCTCTCATGGTGTGAAATATGCTTGTTCTCAACACCATCTGTTTGGAATATACAGTTCCCCATACCAAATCAGTTGCATGCAAAGGAGATTGCAGTGTGCTTTTTGCACATAATTTATTAAATAGGGAAAAGTTAAAAATCATGATTAGCATGTTCTTACATTTCACCCTTAGGTGCATATAATATAAAATCTCATTTGGAGACACCTAAAGCCATACTCAAACCTGAAACATGTTTCGTTGGGCTTAGAATGAAGGAAAAAATACTCTCCTGACTCAATAATGAACTTCATTTCTCTTTTGGGACTTGAATTCTGACACAGAGAGAAGGCCAAAATAAAAACCAGAGTGAGTGAGGGCCCCGACTTCAACCTGCTTTTAATTAAGCCTTGCAAAGAAGCTTTTCTGCTAAAACTCTCAGGTTGAAGAGTTCATACCAAAAAACTTCTCTGTGGCTTATGAACAGCCAAAGTGGGGGCATTCAAACACATATTTTTGAATAGTTTAAACCAGAAAAAAATGCAAGTGAAAAATTCCTTAATATTTGTTTAATGCAGTGTTTAGCAGGCCTCTCCTTTTCCAGTTATCTTCCTTTTTTTTAATTACTCTGTATGTTTCAGTTTAAAACTTAATGCTGCTACAAGATGTTTTGATATTAACAAATATGAAAACTAAATTGCTTTTGTTTCCTTTTCTTCCTAATTGCACATAAATCTGACCCAGTTCAGCTGGACACAGTTACAGCACGTTAGAAATGTAATACACATTTCAAATCAGAATCCTTGCACCAAGGTAAAGGTCAAAGTAATTTTCTTGTTTGTTTATTTTTAAAGGAATTAAATAAATGTAGTTTTACTTCAAGGAAAATGATAGTGTCCATTGCTCAAGTATGGCTTTTAAGTCCACGTATAAATGGGAGTAGGCAGTCCTGTCTGGTGCAGTGGCAGGGGTCATTTCAGAAGTACAGGTTGGGTGCTCTCTGTGCAAAGTGATGCTCATTGTGCCAGACTTCTGCTAGATCACTTATACTATCAACCCTAGACAAGATCTTACGCCACATTTAAATAAAGCTGTGACTTCAGTGGCAGGCTGTAAACAAAACAGGGTGGGATACAGTTAATGGCAGCAGTATAGCACTAAAGAAGAATAAATAACTCCCTTTTACTTGCAACTGGCAAAGGCCCAAATCCTGAAACATCATCAATCATCCTTGATGACTAGATGAGATCATAAACCGAACGAGAAAAAATAAACTTGAATGTAACTTAAATTGTGATTGGCACAGTAAAAATTAACTTTCACCCAAGAAAAATGTTTTATTCTTCCAAAACATTTCTAATTGCTGGTCTTCCCAACTTCTCCCCACCCACTGCAAAGCGTCCAAGTGCTCTTCACTGTTGGTAGATGTCACCTCATATCCTTCCATGTCTGTTTCAGCATGTGCTTTTAGTTTTTTGTGGAGAAGCAAGCAACTTTTGCATTTCTTCCAGAAAAACATTTTAAGTGTAGTCTTCATATAAATACTGAACATCATGTTTTTCATAACCTCATAATTCTCGAGTCTACCAGCTGAATAATGTAGCAGGCATGGAAGACTGAGAAGCAGAGGATGTTATACAGACCAGGAGAGCCTTTCCAACTAAAATCTGTTGGGGAAAAGCTTCCTGGGAAAAATAATGTGAAGTTTCTTTTTCAGTTCCTCACACACCTATAGCTTATTATGAACAAAATACACACTTCAGGGAACAGTTATGTACTGTCAGGAAAATACACTCAATATTGTAATTTTTACAGCTGTTTCTATTTTGCAAAGTGATTTTTTTAAAAAGTTTTTGTATAATATCTCTTCAGAGAGAGGTTTGTTCTTCATGAACTGATAGCTTTAACTATAAAAGTTAAGTTCTGGAAAGTTGGAGACCTGGTAGAAATAATAATAAAATTCCACCAGCAGTATTAAGTCTTGACTCTGTGAAGTCAGTTTTAGAACTGGCAAATTGCATCTTTCTTTAAAAGATAAAGCAGTGTCACAGACATTGCAGTCAGGCAATGATCATTACCAACCCTTTGAGAAACATCAGACAGATGGTTGGAAGAGGAGTTTGATGCTTCTATTGATAAGCAATAGGCAAGAAAATTTTGTAGTTTTTGGTCATTGGTTTAAAGGCACTGTTGCACACTAGCTGTTCATGTCACATACAAAGTAAGTTGAGAATATCAGTCTGGTTCTAAGGGGTCTAATTGATACCAAATTGGCAGAGATTGAGTATGAAGTGAGCTTGGGCTACCCTTTAACCTCTTGAGCTTTTGCATGCTTACTTTATCAGTTGTGTAGATAAGGGCTTTTTCTTCACCGTTCTGTCAATCTGGTCCTTGCTCTAACATGACAACACTGAATTTAATTATGTAGTTGTGGGCCTGGGTTCAGCCATCCCCTGTGATATCAGATGTGTAAAGTGAACCTCTTCTGGAAATCAGTGTGTATTACTGATGACTGCCGGGAACAAACTACGTAAGTGATCTTTTCAGTAGATACTGTGAGAGGTTTATTTTTTTCCCCCTTAATTAAAAAAAAAAAGGCATAAATGCTGATTATGTAGCATTGAAATTTTGAACTGGTCATGCTGTTTATTTATTTATATAATAAGACTTTGGGGGAAAACTATTCTAGACTGAGTTAAATTTCTGTCAGCATATGACAATTCCACGTCATTTTATGTGGAGAGAACTTTGTAAGCTGAGAATGTTTGATTTTGGAGGCATGTCTTCTGAAGGCTTGCTACTGGTTGCAGCTTACAATACTGGAAGAATTCAACCAAAATTAACTTTTTTCCCCAGTTATACTTGTCAATTTTTCTGGCTGAGTTTGCAGGGGATAGATGTGGATAGATGTTTATTCTTTTATATGTGATCATGTTCATATAATCATTGTTGCCAGATAGTTGAGGCTTAAGTACAGAGGATTTTGAGACTCTCAGTGTAGATTTTGTAGACATGTGAGTTATGATAGTAGCCTGAGAGATCCTTCCTAGCAGCCAGTGCATGAGTGTTTGGATGTGAGAACTGTGGGCTTTGTGGCACTGCCTTGCTGTTGTCAGGAGACAGGAGATTGGTGGCCAGTAAAACATGTGACTTACTTCAAGGATGAGAACTCGTGGAGTGATCCTTTAGGATCAGTTCTTGGTTGTTTTGCAGTTGGCTCAGTATTTGCTAGCCTGCGCTGAAGAAGAGGGCTAAGCAAAAAACAGCCATGCTGTTCCCAAGGATGGCTGCTTACTGCTCAAAGCTAGGTCAGCTACTGAAAAATCCCATTGATACCTCTGTCTCAGGATACAGGGTGAGTTCAGACATCACAGTAGTCTCCAAAAAATCTCCAATGAAGAAATTACTTTTCTTCATAGTTTTGCCATTGCCATCATCGAAGTTGCCATTGCTCTGTGGTTTCTGTGTTTGTAGCTGCAGCTTCAGAGCTTGTCCCAAATTTCACATCCATCCTTGATGTCTTTGCAGGGACCAGCATAAAATATTGGTGTGTATAGCTCACTCTCACTCTTTTCCTGACGTTTGGTTATTATTGGTTGGTTAGTTGTTATTCAGTTACCTACTAGTTATTCTCAGGCTGAAAGTTTTGCTCTTACTGTACTTTTTTTATTGCTGTGCCATTCAAGATGAGGGTTTCTCTCTCTTACCAGGATTTTAACAGGTCCATATCAAAAGTTGTTAGGTCCATGTATTTGGAAGGATTTGGAAGATGAGTATATTCTGGAAGATTAGGTGAGTAATGAGTGTAAACTTCAGGCATCTTCAGCCTTTCTGATTAGATGTAAAATGCTGTTGTTCCTGTAGTAATCTAAAAATTTAGCAAGCTAGATTTGGTAAAAGCAGTAAGAATTGGGAGTAACTGAGAGATTTTAGAAAATATTCCTGATTATAATTTCTTCTTTTGGTAACAGCAAATATGCATTCATAGAATCATAGAATGGCCCAGGTTGGAAGGAATCTTAAAGATCATCTAGTTCCAACCTCCCTGCCATGGGCATGCATGCCACCCACTAGACCAGGTTGCCCTGGGCCACATCCAGCCTGGCCTTCAATACTGCCAGGGATGGGGCATCCACAACCTCTCTGGGCAACCTGTTCCTGTGCCTTACCACCGTCTTGAGTAAAGAACCTCCTCCTAATGTCCAGTCTAAACCTCCCCTTTTTCAGTTTATATCCATTCCCCCTTGTCCTATTGCAATCTGACCAGTTGAAAAGTCTCTACCCCTCTATCTTGTAATCGCCCTTTAGATACTGAAAGACTGCCATGAGATCCCCCCACGAAGCCTTCTCTTCTTCAGGCTGAACAATCCCAACTCTCTCAGCCTGTCCTCATAGGGGAGGTGCTCTAGTCCTCTGATCATCTTTGTGACCCTTCTCTGGACCTGCAGTTCCACACGTCCTTCACTTTATCCATGTGCACCAAAAGGCTGCAAGTTCTAAATGACCACTAGCATAATTAAATAATAATTCTTCTTGTTCCTCTCATAATCCTCTGGGAATTGGGTACTGGAAGGAAAGATTCCAGGAGCCAATTCTTCTCCAGGAATGAGGAATATGGATCACTGTTTACAGAGTATTTGTCTGCTTGGTGGACTGGTTTGAGTGTCAAGATCTGGCAAAGAAATTTAGCTAGCTTCCCCAAGAGGACTAAAAGCTATTGAAGGCAGTGAATAGGCAGTGAATATAATGTAAGTCGCTTCAGTTTCCTTTTCTAATGCTTCTGCCAAGGATCACCTAAGCTCTCACAAAACTTTTGCTAAGTAGAAGAAAGCAGTTACTTTTAACGTATAGGTTTGCCTTCAGTGGCTGATGGAATGTTTCTGCTATGTATTCACATCATCTTTCACTTCAGACATGGAGTATATAGGAACTTCTGTTTTTTCTTTGAGGAATTTGGTTTGTCAAGAAACATCTGGTTTATGTAAATGAGCGAGGAACTTAGTACTCAAGGGGGTGATTGCGAAATAGCATCTATGGGATCTGCATCAGTGATTCAGCTATATTGCATAGAAATAAACATTTATTACGTCTCTAAATGCTGTCCCTTTTCCAGTGTTCGCTGTTAATGAACACGTTTTGCTCCTGCGAATTTAAGGAATGTAAAAAAGAGAAAAGAGAGGGGAAGAAGCATGTTCGCCTTAGTAACGTGGCCTAATTTTCGTGATGTTCGGGTAATTGCTGCACAAGGCTGAAATTCAGCCTGGATCAGGTTTCCAGGCGGCTGCTCTCCTCCGTCTGGCGCTCCAACACTGCCGCCTGCAGGGGCTCTGCCGCCGCTCCCGGCCCGAGCAGGGCAGCCTTGTGGCTGAGCTTGTTTCCCGTCTTGCGGGAGAGTAACGCTCGGTGCCAGTTCGGGCAAGGCAATAACCGGTGATTTTGTTTGTCTTGCGCTGTAGTGATTTTAATAATAGATACACGTCCTGCCATCCTGTATCTTGGTGTCCGGGAGTGTGTACTGGCACCCCTCTGACCCCAGTGGAGAGTCTATGGAGTTTTCTTCTGCACAAAGCAAGCTAGTAATTTACCTTAGTAAATTCAAAGCACCGTGAAGCACAGAGGAGAAGTCTTGTGTCAAAGTTTAATTATTTTTTTTTTAATCTGGCTCTGACTCGATCGTGTTTTATTAAAATACTTTTGGTGGCATTTCTGTTGCATATTTTCTGATATGGAAAAACAAATCAAAACCCACTTATCCCACGAATCATTGTTAAAGTCAGCAGTAGTCCTCTGTGTAAAATCTGCTGGTAAAAGCCGGCAGGACAGGGATTAAACCTGGAGAACATTAAATTAGTTCCAGTCTATCCCTAGCAGACTCTGCATTGCTTGCTTAGGCAGGCAAAACGGAAACAGGCAGTTTATAACAAGGCTGGTTTAAAAACTGTGGGGTTCATTTGAAAAAGATTTATATCCCCCACTTATATAAACATTACAAATGTAGGCTGCAAGCAGGAGGCAAATCTTTATCAAAATCTCTTTAAGAGCTTTTTCATTGTGAATAAAATGGACAGCATGTATTCTTGTTTGAAGGTTTGCCAGTATTTGTACAATAATCTTTTCTCAGTGCTCTGACTAATTAAAATACGGCTCAGGGTAGAACAGCGAGACCACCAGCCGGTAATTTGCTGGGATCTGACAACAGTGGCAATGGCTGGGGTGGCAGAGAGAAATTATTTGGAAGCAGGGGAAAAGACTTTCCTGAGACTGGTTTAGGTATTCTGTAGTGTTTGTTAAAAAAAAAGGTGACATTTTAATGAGACCAACTATGTCTAGATTTATCTCCAACCACTGTCCCTTCCCTGGTGGTTGCTGCCGATCATAAACAGTAGCATAGAAATTTTGGGGGTTTTGAGGTCTTTGCTAGGGCCTGCAGAACCCTCTTCTAGGAATGTCAGCATACTTGCTCCAAGAGTACTCAAAGTAGCCTAGCACGTGAGGGTCCCAATGGACAAATGGAGTAGCTACTCCTGTTGTAAGATTTAGGGGTAACTTAACTGTGATGATGTTATTTTGAAAGTTTGTTTTTGGAAGGATTAGACATATATTAGTGCGGTAAAAGCCATCTATTTTTATTTTCAGTATTAAGCCACTGTTTTGTTTCTAGCTGTTGCAATACCATTGTACTTTGTTTATGTAGGGTACATGTTGTAAGACTTGTCCAGATCCTGGATTTAACAAAGTGCTTTTCATATTTCATTTTGATGCTAATGAGCAGTGTCGAACAGAGCTTTGTAATTCTAGTCTGCCTTCCAAAATAGGATCCAAGTCTCAGATAAATTGCTTAAAGTATGTTGTGAGTTGTAACATGTAACTAAGATCCTCTGGATCCTCTCATTCAAGCTATGGTTTCCCATACCTCTTCTTTTTTTCTGCTTTTTTGTAGTGCCATACGGAATATTGCTTAGGCCTCAAACATCTCTTTCCCTTGTCCTGAGAGCAAGCTTACAGACAGCTTGTTAGAAAACCAGGAGCTTTCTGTGCTGTGGAGGAGGTGAATGATTTTCTAGTAGTTGCCAAGAAAAGAAATTAGTATTCTTCTGCTGCTACAGGGATATGCATGTGCTGCAGTAGGAGCCATGTACAGTAGAGGCTGGAAGCACTCCCACCCTGAGGTGCGAGGAGCCAGATAAGAAAAATAGAAATTATATCAAAGTGCTATATTTTCTCTCATGAAAGAGTTGTGCAAGAGAGACTGTAAAGTAGATAGACATACCCATGCTGGCTTTTGGAAAAGAAGCCAGTTAATATTAATCTCCATCCTGTGGCAGTTTGAAAGCTATTTTGTTTGCTGCAAAGGGGATTATTTGCTGCACCAAATGTTATTACTCATACTTGGGACTCAGCATCAGGCTATCAGAGCACTTGAATTGATGTTTACTAAAGCGAGGAAGGTCCCGCTGTGTACAGGGGGAGGAAACCAAGAAGCTCACAGTCAGACATGGAGGTAAGCTTCCATCTCCAGTCTCAGTCTGGTGCCTGACAACTGGGCCATGTGCCCTTTCTTTCCTACCAAAAAGCACAACTGGGAACTAGAAAATATCTTGACACCTCACCATGTAGCATATGCAACTGAATTTGGGGTGAAGCCTTTTGTTTGTTGGATTGGTTTTGTTGTTTGTTCTTTTGTTGGGGTTATTTTAACATTGCAATACAAACACCTTTTTTTGTCTTTTATTGAAATCAGAATTTTGTTACACCTCAGCACAGTTTGGTATTGTCCTGAAATAATGAAAAAAAAGTAGTTAACATAAAGGTAGCTTAAGTCACATGTGGACTTATCTTTAGGGCTGGGGAGGGGCAGTTTCTAGTTAAAATGCCATGGAATCTGCATTTCTCCAGTTCTTCAGAGTGAAACTTGAACAGCAGAAATCCTTTCTGCATGAAGCAACTAGGAAATATATATGAAACTAACTGAAAGCTTCTGAGGTCCTTAAATGTTTGGAATGACATGCATGATTTAAGTGTTTTTAGATATTGGGACCAGATGTCTTGTGCTCCAGTCGACTCCCTTTGCACAACAAATGTGATATCATGAGGGATGGTTATGCTGACTCAGACATTTGGCTGAGTGGGAGGGAAATCCCAGGGGGACAGAAAGCTAGGGTTGTTTTTCTAGTTGTAGCTCATGCTGGACAAACGGGCAGGGAGGAGGTGTGGCAGGAGAAATCACTGGCAGCCAGGATGCCCTCACATGGCCCTTGCAGCTGGTGGTAGGAGAGCTGCCTGATGTTTTCTCCATCCAGACTAAAGGAGCCAGATGCAAAACCACTGCCAGTGCCACCCAGTGTGGCCCAGCCCCATGAGGGGATGATGGGAGCATTGAAGGGAGCTGAAAGAGGAGAGAACTTGCTGCGTGCCAGCCGTGGAAAGGGCACATGGGTGAAGAGGCATAGCATTGTGACTGACAATCTGGTGTTGGGTGTACTTTCTGGTAACTAGCCTTCTAAAAGCTCTGTATACCCATGCACAGGCATACCTAACCCAGGGCATGAAGTCTGTTCACCATTGCATTGAATACTGATGTTGAGGGTTTCTGCTCAGTTAAGGAGCTGAAGGAATAGTTTGTAAGCAGTCGAGTTAAGCTGTGCTTGAAGAGAGAGCTGTTTGCTTCTAGAGCAGGAAAACATTTCCAGGATGGGATTAAGAAGATTAAAAGAATAGGGGTTTAGAAGTTTTTCACTGTAGCACTATCATAGTGGAAAGAATAATTGTTATTTCACCTATACCTGTATTGTACTTGATTTTTTACATCAGATATTTGATCAGTGGTCATTGTGGCTGCAGTTCTTGCACTTTTATAGGGAAAAAAACCCCATCCTTTGAAGTATCACTCTTGTTTCTGCCATCTGCTGCTCTTTGGAAAATGTTAACCTGGTTTTTTTTTAATGGCAGTGGAAAATTGGACAGGAAAATTCATATTTTAACCTGATACATTTCATAGGATGAAATGAGATACAGTTGTATAATTAAGCTTGTTTTACTCTTCCCAATCTGAAAAAGGAAGGAAAATGTTCTTCCCTGTGCAACTGATGCCACAGTGAACATTCCCTAGTGAAGATGGCCTGTCAGTGAAAGATTCCACATGCAAAAATGGCTGAGAGTCTCGGAAGTGACAGACTTACTCATGCCTGTAACATCTGCCTTTAATCATCATGAAAGCCTGAATCCTGTTTAGAGCATGGTGAGCCTTGTACAAGGGCTAGAAATATCAGTACTCTGTTGTGATAGCATTTACTGTGCTGATTAACAGCCATGGTGCTCTGCCGTGGACTGATAATCTGCCTTTCTATGTCTTTGTGTTGCTATTCTGTCTCCTTCCTGTGGTTCCTGCCAAGACTGTGGACGAGGCAGTGGGATCTTCTCTTCTGCAAACCTCCCATGTCCATATATTTTTGCTTTGTGGTTTATGTCTATATGACATAAAGACATATATGTCTATATGTCTTTTTTTATCTTCATACTGAGGAGTGAAATCTTTTAAAGACAATGCAAACAAAAAATCCCAAGTTAGCTACTGTTTAAATTTGTAGCTGTAAGATGCACTAATGTGATGTTTTTAAATGGTTTTCAAGTTTCTTGACTCATAGGAGTTTCAATTCCAATTCTTTGGTAATTCCAACAGTTTTTGGAAGTTTCCTTTATCTTAGTGGTACATTTTCATCAAGTTTTTTGGACTTTTTTTTAAGAAAAGGAGCAGAAGAGAAGAGATAGGGAGAGAGAATGTTGCTTTGGTCAGATCTACATCCATTTCCTTTGAAATTGTCAACAAAAAGTTGAGTCTTGGGGCTGCTGTGAAATGGGGGAAGTTTTGGTCAAAGTAGTGCCCTTTTTCAGCATACTTCCTGTAACAGTATAACCTCGAAGTATCACTAAGAGCTATCAGGTCAGTGTTCGGCCCTAGCTTAATTGGAATCATGATTTTTGTATGATGCTTTGGCACATTCTGGCATTGGTGCTTCTGGTAGATGTCCTGATAGTCTGTTAACATCAAACTTACAGAGGCAGAAGTTAACTGGGTTTGTTTTAAAACAATTAATGGTGAGATAACACACTTAAACACAAAAAGACAACAGCAATAAGAAAACCAATTTCTTTTCCTTTTGTTTTTCACCATCAGGACTTTTTTTTCCCCATTTTACGCTTGTCCCAGGCAATCTGATTTTTCCATTTCTTGTACCAGTGTCCACCATGGACTGACCCATCACCTAAAGTCTGGAGCTTTCCCTGCAGCCCTGAGGAGTTTCTGGAACATCTGACGTTAGACTGGTGTAGAAGTGAAGGATGAGGAGTAGAACAAAGGGCTGAGAAAGAAGAGGTTTCTCAAAAGACAAGAATGTGGAGGAAAAGGCACAAGATAGACTTGTTTTGACTGTCAGTCTCCTTTTATTGCTTACTGCTGCGTGCCAGCCCTCACAGTATGTCCAGTATTTCAGTATGTCTTTTCTTTATCCTTTCTGCTACTTATCTAAAGGATGTTTACCTCACAGTTCACAATTATTTTCACTGCAATTAAGCACTGTGCCAAAGAATTTCTGGTTTTATTCACCAGATGCATTTTATGCATAGTGTTTAATTGTGTTTCCTGTCCTTTCACTCTCCAAAGCCTTTCTGAAATATGCATGCCATGAGAGCATCTTCACTAACTGGAGAACTGGAAAAAGCAGTTTCAGCTTCATGTGTCTCTCCTGTGCCTTTCTTGAGTAAAGAGTTGTCTCAAACTCTGACATTTTCTTCTGTCTAAAGAAACATACCTAAACTGTTATTCTTCCTTTTGATAAGTCAGCTGTATCTCACTCTAAAGAAATGTCCTCTTTTAGTTGTTTTGCAACTCTCTCCAACGTAATCTCTAGTTTTCCACAGCTTCTTAGAAATGTGGACACTGGAACTGGGCATGATACATCACAATTCATTCTGACAGTTCCACATACTGTAATAAACCTGCTCCCCTACTTCTTTCCTCTGGATACTCTATTTTGTAGCTGTTTTGGTCCTTTTGCTGTGGCTTTGAGGTAAACATGTCCATTCTGGATTGGATCAAAAAAGTAGCTGAGCTAGTTTGCTTTTTCTAACTATACTCAAAAGCAGCTGCCTCCAGAAGATTAAGAGAAGAGGACAAGGTTATATGATAATCTCTCAGCTCTGACCATTTTGAGTTCTGGAATAGATGTGATTTCTGTGTATTTACTAATATTTGACGGAAATTTTTTCCCCTGTGATTTTTCCCATCATCTTTGTGAACCAAGTAAGAATTTAGTAGCACAACAACTTTTGGCAAGGAGTTACACATGCATTCTTATCTTTTGCTTTTTAATGGCTGAACACTTTCCCATTGTTCTCCTCAAAGATGATGTGAGTTGTAATCTTCTAGAATATTATGTTATCCCCAGGCCTTTTTCTCAATTTTGAACCCCTACTATCTCTTGGCATTTTTCCAGTATTCCAAGGTTCATAAAAACAACCAACCAACCTCAAAAACCTCCACACAAAATAATCCTGACATGCATAGCACCAAGATCTTTCTCTGACACATGTTTTACTTAGACTGTGCATATACTCCTTTCTCATTCTTTGGACACCATTTTTGCCATGCTGATTCATGTTTTTATTAAGCATGTCTGGAGAAGCCATCACAGCTAAAAGCTTGTGACTGAGTAGGTTGGAAGTACTCCCTTTTTAACTTGCTGATGAGTCTTTTATGTCAGATGTGGTGATTTAAGTAAAATTGTCCCTATCCTTGCAGAGCTTTGTCTAATAAAATCCAGACTTATTAAATATCCTCTTTTTCAGTATTCTGCTGCTGCTGAGCCCCCGTGAACCATTAAAATATCTTAACACAGCTGTGGACTGAGATGGTTTCCAAAGAGAGAGGGGAAGATTCGACTATTATGATGTAATGACACATTGCCAGGGAGCATAACTCACTGAGATGAGGTGCTTTCTGTACTATGGAAGGTTAGATATCAGTGGGCTTATTAGAGACTTTTGTGATGGCATTTAAATTTTCTAAAAATGTAAGTATAAATCTTGCATTTCTGACATAGTAACCAAATCTGCCTCTTGTAACACAAGAAACCAAAATAAGGGAAGAAGTTGCAAGATGATTGAAAATAGGAAATAGTCAAACAACTGTGGTGCTCAAGTAAAGACCGGAGAAAGGTGATAAGAGGAAATTTTAATTATGTTATTCAAAATATCATTTCTTTGTATATCCTAGGGGAGTCAGATTAAATAAAAATACTGGAATACACCACTTTGGCTATGGGTTATAGGTGGAATCCAATTGCTTAGGTCATGATCATGGGCAAGGGAGTCCTTGGCTGAAAAAACTGTCCTGGGCTTCACTTTTGTTTTGGTTTAAGAAGTGATAGGACTTGAAGAGCTTGTTTGAAATATTTTTGTTGTTACTGCATATTAGGTGTTAAGTGTCAATGATGTGTTTTGGGAATTATGTAAGAGATTAAAAAAATTATCTCTGACCAGAAGAGCTTACAAATGTTGTGCTTTTAAATAGCTTTATGTTGCAAGTTAATTTTTCTTGCCTTTGACATGTCGCTGTATTTTGCAGTAAGTGCTGACATCCTGGATAGATATTCAGCAGGTGTAAATTGTCAAAAGACTGCTCATGTCTGTAGTGTTGGCTTATAGACACCAATTAAGAATCTGGCCATATGACAGTGCATTGAAGAAGTCATCCAAAGAGCAGGTGATTATTTATATAATTTTATTTTATATCTCTTGGCAACCTTAAACTCTAGTTCATGTAGGCTTCAAGCCAGCCCGGTTGCATAAGGAAGTGGTCTAATCCATGGCCTGTATGTTTCTGTGGCCAAGCAGTAAGCCTGAGCAGAGTACCAGTCTGCTTAAAATGATTTGTTCCAATTTACAGTTGCAGAAATTCTTCAGCAGACACAGAAGGAAGAGGCTGATGTGCTGGGCAGAAGGCAAGAACAAAGGCCATTTGGGAGAGCATGTACATAGAATGAATGTGAATCTGTGTCTTTGACAGCATGAGTCAGGTTAAAAATAGCTTTTAAAAAGCTTACTCATTTTCTTTTATTTGCTTTTTATTTGTTTATGGTAGAATTTTGAGACACTGCCTACAAGGGCTGCCTGGAAATTGTCTCTCCATTTTTGGTAATATAGTTCCCAGGGCAATGCTAAGAGTAGGTGATAAATGCAGAAATGGGGACAGGAGATAGAATTGGCTCTGTAGGATATTTGATTAAAGGCAGAGGAGTCATTAAGCGTAATGACAGAGGAGATAGGTCTTAGTTGCTTTTACTGTTTCCTGTGTCTCTCACTAGCAGTTTACTTCTCCACTGTTTTCTTTATACAGGTATTCTTGGTGGATTTCTGTATCATCTGTCAAGTGAACAGACAGACACTGCCATTAAAGGGAGGGAAGTGCAAGTCTATTGGTATTGACAGGGGGAAAGTCATAAACCTGTTTTGGTCCTCAAAGGAAGGCAATGTGATCTTTTTATCTTTAATGACAAAGCCTTACACTTTTTTTCCCCTTTTTTTTTCTTTTTTTTGTTTTTTCTTACTGGAAGCAGCCATTTACTGCCAGCATCTCACACCTCCACTCTGAATATGTTATGAGTTCACTGGAGGCTTCATCTGCTTTCCTCTAAGGCTAAAGTTTGATCCTTCGCCCTGCAAGGCATAGCTTTGTCAACCCTCCCCAGCTGGAATAAAAGTTGGGGACTAAACTTTTCTGGCTGACTCACTTCCTGTGAAAAGAAGTGTACAATTGATGGACTTCAGTTATCAGAATGATTTTGTCCTCTTAAATAGCCTGCCTGAGTAATTGGATGCTGTATATTTTGACACTGACAGATTGAGAGGTTTCCTAATGGTGGGAGTGTAGTACTTCAAAGCCCTTGATTTTTTGTGTTGTGCTTCATAACCCACAAATATGTAAAGACAAAAGGAAGGTACATTTTTATTAAAACCTGCCCAAGTCAAGAATTGTAATGATTTCTGGAATTTCATATGGAAAAACATAATTTGCATGGTAAGATCGTGCTCACTGATTTACTGTGTCAAATCACTATTCACACATGAGCCATTTAATGAGAACTAAATAACATGAAGTGATTGTTTTGCTGTGAGTAGGAACTACAGACATCTTCTCACCCATATGGAAATCACATGTAATCAACCCCAAATCTCAGGTGGCCAAACAGTGTAAACCAGCAAGTATCAGCATTTGATTTATAGGCAGCTGAGCGCTCCAGGCAGCTAAGACTCCTCCTTAGCTTGGCAGCGCCTCTCATTTTCACTTAAATGACTGCTGCTGCAGAGATCTGTTACCATCCAAGGGTCTGAGCTGGCTTTGCATACCATGAGCTCCTCCCTTGGTGCCATTGTCACTTTTAACGACCAGAATATTCTGCCTTCATCTAGATATCATGCTGCATGGCAAAAGCATGAAACACAAAATGTTGAACCCAGGTAAAACATGACAAATCAAATAGAGCAAGTAGAAATCTGCATATTCCAGAACTCATTAACCCTCTTTTCTCACCTAAGTTTTCAGTAAAAGGAGCTTTTGTTAAATGGGGGGGTCCAGGAGTGTGGGGCAGCAAATGACCCAAGTGCTTGTGAGTTTCCACTGATCCTTCTGCTAGTTTTACCTGCAGCTGGGCTTGGGGTTTGTTTTTTAGTTTTGTTTTTTTTCCCCCAATAAAATTCCTCACTGTTGTTAAGCTGCATGGTTCCCATTCCAGTAAGTTCTGTTAACTCATGCAATGTCTGAAGGAATTAAATATGTTTTGTTTCCTAAGTGGAAAGCCACTAGAATATTTACATAGTGAAGTAGTTTCTCACAATTTATTTCGTCTTTCCTCCTGGATTTTAAAAGAAAATATGTCCCACTTGCTTGAAGCTGATTTTTACTTTAATATTTTTAATGATGTGTTGAGGACAGTGGGCTGGAAGCACAGGCATTAGAGTGCTCAGTTCTGTTCTCAGTTTTGTCAGGGACACGTGTTAATTCAAATAAACTCTGACCTTCCTCTTCTCTTCTTCCCCTGTGCACTGTTTTCTGGTTTAACCAAGATGTTTAATGATACACATGGCTTTAGATTCTTACAGGCTGCTTTAATACTGAAAATAATTCCTTTCACAGAAATGCCAAACATTTTTCTTGGGTTTATTACACTTCTCTTAATTCCTGTAGATCCTTTAAATCACATTTCAAATGTAGCTTTTGAAGCACAATATCATGTTCTGTGTTTAAAACCTGGAAAAAAAGTATATTTCTACTTTCTTCACTATCGTCCCATCTGCCAAAACTTGTGCCTTTTGCAAAAATCAGCAAGTTAACTCAGTTTATTTACCCTTAGGGACAGTAAATTATTATACAGCTTATGTTATAAAAATAAATAACTAAAGAGATGGAAAACAACAAAAATCTCTCACAAACACTCCCTGGATTCTGAAGAATATATGTTTATAGCATGAAAATGTCCAAACAATGCAACCAAGAAGGTGTTAGAGCTTGAGCCTTAGCTGGCTCTGCATTAAGCAGTGTATCATGTTCTTATACAGCCTTTGGAAAGCTCAGAATTGACCTGTTTTTATTATTTTTATTGGCTCCCTTGACAATAGACAAATGGGGCTAACCTGAGGCCAACATAATCAGCAGGAAATTTGGGTCATGGGTAGTTACATTTTTAAAACTTGTGTTTTAGGGTTATTCAATCAGGCTAATTGATTGATTGTTAGGCAGTGCAGGGAGCCCCTAAATCATCAGAGGTGGACAGATAATGACAGTCTGCCAGTGGATGGTTTTTGGAAGCAGATTTCCCAGCTCCCTGCGGAGCTGTGCTCTGCAGCGAGGCTGCAGGGTTTTTTTTCATGTGTGCTCCAGTCCAACTGGACTGTTTGGACAAAATAGCCTCTGAAATTTGGCTGTTCCATTTGAGGTCCTCTGTAGTGCCTTTTCCCAAGAGATAAGGGAAAAACATTCCAGAGAAGTTCATACCCTAGAAAGACCCTGTGTGCGTTCTGAAGTTAACGCTTTATTATAGTTCTCTATTTTTTTTGTCTTTCATTTTTACTTTGAAGATAAGAGGTGGCCATTGTTGCTTTAAATTGTTGAGTTTTAGCCCACCCTCCAGTAAATCATCCTGAAAGTTTAGAGCCATTTTGGTTTTATTGTGTATGTATGAAATGTTGCCTGAGATGCTGTACGCATGTACTTTCAGGAACTACTATCCTTGAGCAGGAGCTGTTGACCCTGCGGTTTTATATGACCATGTGCATCCTTAGTGCTCTGTGCATTTGGATAATCTGTGCATGCAAAATAGAGCTTTTTCAAGAGCTCATGTTTGGTGTTGTAAGAGCATGCTATGACATACTGAGAGATGGGGTGATGGAGAGCGTTTGTGTGTTGGGAGGGAAGGGAGGAGTGGATGATGTGCCAGTAGATGGTGTTCAGTGATACATTGTGTACAACTTGCCTCTCCTTAGAATTTAATTCAGATTAATAGAGATTGAAGTTTGTAATCTATTCCAGAATAACTCCACAGGTAGCTTAATCTTCAGTTCTTAGATTTTTAAGACTGATTAGGCTTTTGTTCGTTGCAGGTGACATCCTCCTGGTAACTGCGTATCTCTGAATTCCTTGAAGTTTTGTCTTTTTCCAATTTTAAGATCTGTATGATTTGATATTTGTTGTACTGACATACAGATGAGAATTCATTTGTGTCACATTTCAAGAAGAGAGCAGATAATGCTCTTGTAGGCAGGGATGAGTTGATATTTGGAAACCGACAGCCTTGTCTCAAGGGTGGCCCAGCTGCCAGCACGTGCCAGATTGGTGCCAAACACCAAAGACTTGCTTCCCAGGGGAGCAGTGCTTGGATTTTCTGTGCATGTGATTTAACGCTCCCTGCCCAAACACACAGAGTATGCCAACCCCTCCTGGATTTCTAAATGTGCCTTTTTGGCTCCCATGTGCTTACCACTGAAGTTTTGTAATTTACTACTTCAAGTCCACAGTTGCACTTACTGTTTAGCATGTGGGTTAGAACATTCTTCTCTAAGGTATGTATTTGAATAGAAACATAACATCTGACCACATTAAAGTCCCTTAAAGGATGGGTCCCTGGCAAAACTTTTATGTCAGGAACAGGGTGGGGCCCGAAGTCTGCAGAAGTGTTGTTTCCTATAGCACAGGCTGGAAAAGGGTTTCTTGGTAGCTTAAGTAATTTGTGCTTTTTTCATGATCCAAATCTGTAGTGAATCAGTGTAGGTATAAAAGTCGTTTACAAGGTGCTTTTTAGTGTTTCTGAGATTGTCAAAGAACAACCAAACAAAAATATAACAAAAACCAGGATCTCCTAAAGTGAGATGAAACTTTTGGGGTTTATGTTACTACAGTCAGACACTGAAATCCCTGCCCATGTTTCGGGAAAAAAACCCCCCACGATTGTCATAAGAGCTCAGAACTGAAGCAATACATGTAAAAGCAGTGATAAACTAACTGCATGATTTGGCTATTGCATAAACCTGTGTTGTGGTTTGTTTGTTTTATATTTTATTTACTTATTGTGAATCTATTTAAAGGGTATATTATTGGCTGTGGTGCCTATTTATCATGACTAGTATATTTGAAACTACTGTAGTGGCAACCAAGTACGATGTTTGCAGACTTGACTCTTTGGATTATAAGAGATTCAATATTTAGCTGAACACTATGAATTGGCCCACAGGTTTTCTCAGAGAGCTTTTTTGTAGTCACAGGGCAAGAGGCAGGGTACTGGTGCTGCAGAAGACCTCCAGGATGGAAATTAGTGATCACTGCCAGTGGGAGAGGAAAGCTGTTCTACTCTCCTACCCCACCTCCCTCTCAGTGCAGGAGCAGCATGCTCCTGCTGCTTGCCTTGCACTCGCCCTGCTTCTCACTTGATCCTACTGCTAAGCTGCAAACTAACAGACAGCAGAAAGGTAGTGTGTGGAGATTTCATACACAGGTGTGTGCAGTTTGCCAGTACAGTTAGTCACTCTGCTGTCCTGAGTGGCAGAGACCCACACGGTGGATCAAAATGCCAGCCTCGCTGTTACATGATGTGGATGTCAGCGTGGCAGTTCAGAGGATTCATGTCTGGAGTCTCCCTTTTTAAAACCACAGTAATACTGTATGGACACCTCTCCCACAGAGATGAGAAGCAGCGAGTGCGTTTTTAACTACTGAGGACCTAGGACATCCCAGCATACTCTCAGTTTCTCCCTTCTTTTTTCTGCCAGCCTTCCTTTCCCCATGTGCATGTTATGATCATTATTTGGCCACTCGGTCACGTACTTCTACCTGCTTCCACATGGCCTTTGCTTGCTCAGCTCGATGTGGTGTGGAAGTGAGCCTGACCTGTCTAGCAAAGAAGGCTTTTTCAGTGTGAAAGGCCTATGTCACATGGCTTGAGAAGCTGGTGAGTGTGCTGTGAAGAAGGCAGAGAGAGAAGAGGGTCAGGGCACACACCAGGCCAGTGATTGCTACTTCATCCTTTCTCCTGTTATAGACCTTTTCTAGGAAACCATGCCGGCCATGTAAGCCAAATACTTCACACACCACTCCCTCTAGTTCTCATTTTCTGTGTTTCTGACCTGAAAGCATAGGATTGGGTTTGCAGGTGTGCTGAGAGCTCACAATAGCAACTGAAGTCATTGGGAGTTGGGCTTTGGACTCCCTGCTCAAATACAGAATGAGGCCCAAGGAGGAGGCCCAAAGTTTAGCAGGGGCGTTTAACCTTCTGCTTTGTATGATTTCTACCCATACAACAGAGACTGATGATCCTATCTTCTCATTGTACTGGTGCATGATGGTCTAATCATCAGGCTTTTCAAGTGCTAAGATGCTGCTATCGTGAAGCCTTAGGAAAAAACTTGTAGGAAACTAATAAATTTGCTGTCTGATCAGCAAATAAGTCACAGACCCACGAGCTAACAAATGAGAATGCAAATACACTGAACAGTGTTTCATTAAAGAAGCAGTGCTATTATGAGAAATAATAAATTGTGATTGCAGGCAGTAGTATGTCTGATAAGCACTACAAAGGCAATGTGACACAATCTTCCCTCTGTTTTTCAGACTATTGGTGAGTCAGAAATGCCAAGTGTTTTGAACCAGTTACTGCCAATGATCAAGTCTTACAATGAGAGGACGAAAGATGATTATACGTGTGAGGACTTCTTTGTCTTGCTGGTATACATGTATGCTGTGGTTGGAGAAATCAAAAGTGGAAAAGAGCTGGATGCAGCTGAAGAAAAGGTGAAAAAGGCCCTAGTCAAGGCCATTTGTGATGAGCCAGAGCTACCTCCTTTGTTGCAGAAAATAACAGGTAAGATTCTGCTTGTGTGGTGAGAAATTCGGTGGCTGGGACTGTGGGAACTGGGAGAAACATATAAAAGCAGCTTGACTCGTCTGTGGTGCTGAGGGTACATGACTAAGCACAAGGATTTCCTGTAGATTTGTTCCATCTCCAATGTTCATATGTGCTAAATGCTGACAGGCTGTCCTTGAAGAGTGCTGAGTCTTATGAAAGCTCTACAAGTTGTTCTTTTTGTTAAAGGTTGGCTAAATTTGTGTGTTTTCATAAGGTAATCTTTCCACAATTTCTTTCATTGATCAGTGTAAAGTTGACCCTGAGAAGTCAAAATTAATTCTGAAAACATGTTCAGTGAACCACAGTTGCTTTGTGAATACAAGGAGCTGGCCTGTCTGGCATAAAAGAAGAAATGTGTCTAAAACCAACATCGAGCTTTTTGCTGAAATGACATGAACATTAGCTTTTAAAAATAGCACAGTAAGCCTTTTTTTAGATGAACAGTTATAGAGCAGGAAAGTCCTAAGCCCTTGCTGCCAGTGTGACACTTTAGAAAAAAATAATTATTAAAAAGATTTCTTGAAATGAATGAACCACGGTTTGAAGGTGGCATATCTGAATGGCAGAAATGATCTCACTTCTTGCTGTCAGTTTTCTCAATGTTTACAAATAGTGAGCAGGTCATTGAGGAGGTCATTTTTGAGGTAGGGAGCATATGAGCATGAATCAAGATGTTGTAAAAGCCTTTACCAAGAATGGGCCTAAGTGGGGTGTCTCAGAGAAAGTGGAGTAATACTGCTGTTGAGTATTCTGGTACTGTTCTCTGTGGACACTTGTACTTCAAAATACAGGTGTGGTCTGACTGGGCTGTTGTTGCTTTGTTTGTAAAATACTCTAATGATTAAAAGATTCTTACTATAGGAATGGTTACATTCAGTCACATCTGCACTGTGCTGTTATTTTAATACTCCTGGCTATGGTGCCTGCAGTGTTGCAGGTTTATTGTAGACTCTTGCTCTCATGTTTTTCAACATGTACTACACATCTTGTCCACTGTTTGCTGCTTCCCTTGCAACTTCAGTGGTGTCTTCTACTGGGTGCAGTGCAGTCATTTCTAAACCTCCATTTTCATGTTTTGCTTTTCTCTTATGATTTACAGTGGTTTGAGTCACAGTTTTATCAGTTTCTCTTTGTTATGTGTAAAGCAAATACAGGAAGATTTGAAGTCTCTAAAACTTGAGTACCAAAGAGAAGCTGCATTATTGCGTACGTAGGTGCTTCCCTTGTTGCATTCTGTGCTCTGAAGTTATGTAGTTGCATAGATGGAGATTAAAGTAGACATTGTGCTTGCCTTATGTTCCATAACCTGTCAATAATTCCATAGTTTTTACAAAGTACTTGTATACTTGATTTCTGGTGTGCATGTTTCCTGAGTAAAAGTGAGTATCTAGATTTTTGCTCTCAACTTCTGGGCAAATGAACAGGTGAATGAATGTTTCAGTACAAAGATTCTTTATGAAATAAAATTAGGTCTGTCAGTGGGCAGACTACTGGAATCATGGTGGGTGTCTGAACTACAGGATTCATCTCCCTATGCAGAAGTTTTCATTCCGTTATATGGGGCATCTGACTATGAAGAAGAGAAAGCCTTGACACTGTAACATGCACTGTTCAGCAACAGCCAAAGCATTCATGTGTTATCAACATGGGTTTAGCCATGGGTCAAATCCAAAACACGGCATCATACAAGCTGCTGTGAAGAATGTTAACTCCATCCCAGCCAGACTCAGTACAGGTAGTTTTAGATCATTACATTTTCATGTGATAATGTTAATGACATAACACAAAGCCAGAGTCCTTGCATCCTTCTATTTCTGCATTTGTGTGTTTAGCACAACCATGTTTGTACTTTCTGCACAAGTGTATGATTTCCCCATACTTGCATGCTTTCTTGGTTTATCAGAATTCTCTGGTTTTACGTCTTAGTTAGAATCTTTTGACTTCTTCATAAAAGAGGAAAAAACCCCAAGCACTTATTATCATGATCAAAATAAGGATTGTCTTGGGAGGCAAGTATAAAATGGAATTTCTAGGAATGCCCCTTAGGTGGTTTTCAAGCCTTTATTCATCCAACAGATTGCTTTCTCAGCATTAGTGGAATTTGCTGAACTTGTAATTTGCTGTATTTGCAGTACAGTTGAATTGGAAAGACTGAGAAAACATGAGGAACTTTAGACCTACTCTTCCTTGACCTGGATTTTGCCAGGCCTGTGTTCTACATCCTGCTTGTCTTTGAACCTTGGTACCTTACTCTGTGCTTGAGAGGCAAAGCAAGTCAAAACCATAGGAGCACCCACAAGCTTTCTTTCCAAGAAAGCAGAAGGACTTTCTTTGTGGCAGGACTGAAAGTTGAGAAACAGATGGCAGTGCCAGTTTCCCCTTTTGGTACGGTAGTAGATACCATGCTGAGGCATCTTTTGTTTCGAGCAGAACATGCTATGCCCTGCAGGCCAGCCCTTCCTTTCAGCAGATATAGATTGGCCTGTTTTTACAAGGTCAGCCCATCTCTGCCAGTTAGCAACAGGCATGGGTCTGGACAGATCATCATCCAGACCTACAGCATTCTGCCCTCATTTTATTTTTAGTCAGAAACAAGAGAAAACATTTTTTTTGCTCTTAAATGGCCACAGAAGTTAATTAGACTAACACAAATTTCAGTAATCCTTGGAATCTCTCATTCATGATCAGAACAAAGCAAAATGTTCACGGTCTTTTATTTTCAGCTTTTTGTCAAGGTAAGTGGTGGGAATAAAGTTTAATTGGTTGTGTCAAGAGAGAAAACTAAGCCAGTTTCTGAGTGGGTTCAAGACTGCCTGCTGGCTCACTCTCCACCTTCGGATTCCCATGTGGAACTCGAGTTCCTGAGTATTCAGTATCCATTCTGCAGTAAATCTACTCTTACTAAGTGGCTTAACCCGCAGAGCTTCAGACTGAAGTTTCAGACCCTGCTGGCAATGCATGACACCTTTGGTTATATAGCAACAGATAGCAAAATTCACTGTTGCCTTTAAAAAGGTATACAAAAGCAGTAATATGTAAGCTGCAAAGCCAAGCACTTTAAAAGCTGAGAAATACCAGGAAGTCAGTTTCCCATGCAACCATGATTTGACTCCTGTGTGCATTGTAGCACAGTCTTCAATTTCATGACTATATAGTGTATTTTCTATGAGCCATGGATGCGTTCAGCGTATGGACTGAACACCACAGGGAACCAGAGCAGTATAGCTGCAGTTATTCTGGGGCATGATGAATAAGTACTAATAAAGTAAGTGAGGCTCTATATGATATTCAGCAAGTAACATTCTCGGGGTCTCAGTTTACACTTCATGAAGTGGACTAGTGCTCTCAGCTTTGTGACTCATTTTGGAACTTGAAGAAGAGAAGCATTAAATAACACTTTCGGGTATGAATGATTACATGTTTTTGAAGAGAGAGGACTTTGTGCTCTGCTTCATTGTAAACCTGGTGACTGATGTTTTTGTTTTAGTTTGGACCCAACACTGCTAAGGCTGTTTGGTTGATTTAAGTTGAAATTAAAAGGTGTATCTCAGCAGTGGCTTTGAACTGCTGCCTAAACCTTTTGCTTTCCTCTTCTCTGCAAAGCGTGAAAGGTGCAGTCTTGACAGGTACACATTTTTGTTGGGTTTGTTTGTTGTTCCCATGGAGTCACTGGAGAAATAAAATGCAAAACCCTTGTAAAACTTTAGAAAACTTGGTTTTTGAAGTAATTGTTTAAAGTAATAGCCAGGTTTATACAAGGTTATTTTTTTTACCTGTTATGCTTGTTAAATGTAAACTTACTAACGCTTGCCTGAGTCTATGCCCATAGGAACTATGTCTCCATTGATGTCACTATCTCACAGGACTAGTGCAAATCTCCCCAGAAGGATGCAGCTCATTAATACACAGGCGATGCTTATGCTAAGTTTGGGGTTTGGTGTTACCTAGTGAAACTGGATTAGTATTTGAAGTAGTTGAAGAGAAAATGATTCTTGGAGATATTACTCTATTCATCCAGTTGGTCAGACTAGGTTTCATTGGTGTAGCCTGGATAATTAAAGCCCTCTGCAGGATACATTAAGATGTGGCACTTGAGTAAGCTTAGATTGTGAAAGAAGTGTAGGCACTCACAATTTCCTGACCGTTGAGTGTTAGGCTTCTCAACCTTATTGTTGCCTGAACATATGTTTTCCAAAATACTTGTAGAATAACATTCTACATTTATCCAACACCTTGTTTCATTGAAGCACTAAAAATATTCTGGAACTGTTGATTAAAATGAAAATGCAACATGTTAATCACACACATTAATGATATTTAAGAAATAAGATGTAGTTTTTTGCATGCATAATAATATGAAAGCATATTAGTGCTGTTGTGTTTGATGGAACTGTTAAATAATACATGTTGTGGTAGACTATCTTAATGCCTGAGTAATAAAACTGAATGTAACAGTTCCAAGGTTTCTCCTGGGTGTAATTTACTGCAAACATATGTTCTTCATCACTGTTTCCAGCAGAATGTTACAAATTGGAGGGGAAACAGAATAGACCAAAACATAACGGAAAATGATGCTTTTCAAGAGAATGCTGAGTTTGGGGGCATCTGGGTGGGGGGAGGGTGTGTTTTTGGCAGCTGTCAAAAAAAAAAGCAAGCTGTAAAATACTGTATTTATTTTATCATCTTATCTGCTCATCTAGATGTAGAGCTGTATGCAACTACAAATGCATGCAAAAGTAGTGCTAGTAGAGCCTCAAAGCAATTAAATACCTGTTTTTTCAGCTGTGCTGTTCTCTTTTTCATCTGTGGATCTCTGCTGGAGCTGTGTAGAGCAGATCTGCCTTTCATGATGTGCTCTGGAGGCCAGCAGGCCAGCCCAGGCACTGCTGGGCTGCAGGGCAGCCAGCTACACTGCCCATGTTGTGGGAACTCTCAGCTGATAAGGCTGTAGGTATCAGTTGTACCTTCTCAAGCATAGGTCTGGCAGGAACCCTCTTGTGCCAGGATCTGTTCTTTATCATCTTCTAAAACCTGAAATTTTTAGTCATAAAATGGATTTCTGGACCTTTTCCTTGCTTTTTTCTAAATTCTATACATAGAACTGCGGGCATTGCCATCCTGGGTTAGACACATGGTGTCTTGGCTGCTTCTGCTTATCCTCAGCATATGATTCTTGGGGGAGATGTTGCCCAGGCTACTTGAAGGTAGCATTATGTTACTGCTAGCGTAGCTTAAGTGTCATGAGTCCTGAAATCAATGTCGGTTTTGCTATAAGCATCTACATTCCTAGAAAGGGGTGGCCAGTTCCCTCAGAGTACAAGGCACACTTTTGTTTGGCTGGGATCTTGGCTTTTTTGCTGATTTGGAGCAATTTCCCAGTTACAACTAGGTAGGTATGAAAATAGATCCTGGGCTCTTGTTATAGTGTAAGCATTAGATTTGATTGAATGTGCCACCTCCCTGTGCAGGGGCACAGGAGGGCTTCCTCTGCTTCATAGTGGAGGTGAAGCTCAGGTTCTGCTAGTGACTTCTACGCTCTCCCCAAACTCCTCCACACCCAGTTCATGCAGTTCAAGAAAGTACTTTGAAACTACCATTGTTTAAAATCATAAAATCCAAGGACAAATGCTGTGTGATTTTAAATTTTGTGTGCTTTTATCAAGAACATTTTCTATAAAGTTTCCACTAGCTCAGTGAAAGGCTAGCCCTATTCCTCACTTGTATAATAGCTTATTTCCAAGTAACCCATGAGTTTTACAGCAGAACTGATAAAAAAGTTATGACTTGAAGAGAACATTTGCAGTCTTTTTAAAAGTTATTATTATTTTGGTGTTTATTGAGAGTTGTAATTGGTATTTCTGTGTAGTATAGGTATTTATGCTGAGAACTATTTGTATTCATCCAAAATAAAGCTGCAACCAAATTGTCTCTTACTAGGGGGAAAAAAAAAATCAGAATAAAAACTAAATATTGTCCAGAGTTTTCAAAGAAATGCAATTCAAGAAATTCAAAGTACTGTTCTTTATTTTGAACATTTGGAGAAGTCTTAACAAGCTGTGTTGTCTCAGGCCTTCTAAAGAGCTTCCATTTTGCCTGCTCACACTTCAGGAGCTCTGCATTTGTATTGCCTGCACAAAATACTAAGAGCCATGTGTTAGCAGTGCTGGGTTCTGCTGAGGCAGCTCTGCAGGTCTGGGTACAGGACTAGGTTTAAGGATTGCTTCTTGATTCCAGGCATGTGTGGGAGTCTGGCTTCAGGTAGATAGGGATCAGCTCCCCATCAGAGTGATGGTTTATAAACTAAACTGTTTATGTTAAAAGTTCACAGAGTAGGTTACAGAGGGTGAGGGAATACCTCAACACATCAAATAGCTAAACATTTTGAATGTCCAGACAGGCTCCTTTCTGACATGCTGATTATGTTCTTCCTGTCCCTAATGCTAAAGGGTCATTTTCATGCCTAATGTCAGCAGAACAGTTTTGCACTCCAGTTTGAATTGGGAAGAAGGCCTCTTCCCACCAGGTTAGGCTATTGTATGTGCATGATTATGTGCTGTTTTGTTTGGGGAATCTGCCCTGTCCTGTATCCTGCAAGTCATAACTGCTGTTCTGTAATGAAGGCAAACAGCAGGAACACCACTGAGTATGGTCTGTGTAGGGCTAAATCCACTGTGGTGTAGAAAGGAGCTGTAAAAGCTGGTATGGCCTGGCTGTGTGAGCTTCAGGGCTGCTGCCATCATCATGGGTGCATTACAAGGAAGAAAAACTTTTTTATAGGATGACTCCAATCAAATAATAAAAAAGAAAGTCCTTCCATATCATGGCAATGTTTCTGTCTCTTTCTTCCATGCTCCCTGTGTCTCCCCTAGTAACAAGGAGATGGTCCTTGGCCCATGGAGCCCTTCCAGACTGGTGTGCAGACAAGACGCAACTGGAATGAGTTTTCCCTTTCACATTGGATGACAAAATGTAGTCTCTGTTAATAGAGATAAATAGCTTCATCCTGCCCCACTGCAGACATTATTACTGGACCCAGAGGAAACCCAGACCATTTTGTCCCCTATTCTGAAATGGGATTTGGATGTGCAGGAGGCTTTTTTTCCTGTTGTCTCAGCTGATTTTACAGACACCTAAAATTGCCCTCTGTCTGACTTGCAGGGGGTGGGTGTAAGGTGACCTCCTGGTATTTATTATTTTCTGGATGCACTTTGGGTATGATCCTGTGGAAGGTATTTGTGGTCCAGCAGTCCCAGAGGATGATGGATCTGACATTCACTGTGGCAGGAGCACAGGAAACACATCATTAAAGCTGCTGCCTGGGCAAGCATAGAGAGCTTCTGCAACTTAATTAACGCTAAGATGTTGCCACTGCTGCAACACTTGAGTACTTTGCTTCATGGTAACAGAGCTATTGGGGAGAAAAGAGCACATGTCCCAAGATATTAATCTGATTTACACAACAGTCAGAAGAATTAATGAAGATTGTTGTGACCTCTGCAAAAACAAGGAGAAATTGGGTATGCACCAAAGCAATGACCTGCTCTGCTTTAGCCACTGACTCTGCAGGCACAGAGTACATGTCCTAATTTTTGTGAGCTCTCCTTAGGAGCCTTGGCCTGTCCAAGACCTCAGTACCTTTCTGCTGTGACCTTTCTAAATGCTTTTCCCCATTTCTATTTCCCCAAATCTGTGTACAGCAGGCAGGAGATGAGCACTTCAAATCAGTAGTCGCTGGCTTTGGGCTTTGTGTTACTGCTTAGATAGATTCCTGGGCTGTTTCTCAGCAGGGAAACATGAAAGGTTTTCTAGTGAATTGTCTGGGAGACATATTGCAGTAGTACTCTGGATTAATTTATACCTAAATTTGCATATGCATACTTTAGTAGATCTTAAAAATATGGGGCATATCTTAAAAATCAGTGTTAGAAAGCTATGATCCTAAAGGTTAGAAAACCAGGCTGTTTTGTACACATACAGGGCTATTTTTGTTTGAATTTCATGCTCTACATTAAAGTGTATGGTAGAAGGCAATCCCAATGGAAGCCCAGTGGCATTGGGGATTTTTAGTTTTTTTTAAAACTTTCATATGTTGTCTGTTTATTTTGTCTTCACCACCTGGTCTCAGTTGGCTCCAAACTGGATGATAATCTTCCTTGAAGTGTTTATAACATGAAGTCTTTTTTTTTTTCTTTTTTAACATGAGACATATGCCTGCAGCTCTGCAGGCTGCTGTCTCACTGCCAACTTAGCAAGACAGCCAACTGCAACAGGAAACTGATACAGTGCAATTTTCATTAATGATTTGTATTTTTTTTTCAGCATGCAAATTCAATAGCATTTAGAAGATGCTTCCAACATCAGATATCTGTTTGCTTTAAGCATAAAATGAAAACAGAAGCTGCTTTAGAACTAGGCAACTTTTTAAAAGGTACTTTAATGTATATGTGGCATGATTAAATCCATTTTTAATTCTTTACATGTGAGTCACTTCCTTACAAAATCTCCAGGTTTGGGCATATTGTTAGATTATGAGTAAATTTTTGCTACTTTGCAGAGCACACCCAGCCTGGCAAACCAAAAATGGTGAAGTATTAAATAAATGTCAAGTTAAATATAAAAATAAACCAAACCAAATCAACCATCCAACTGAACAAACAAGACTTGTTGGTTGTTCACCACCCATCTGACAGAAAACTAAGAGTTTTTGGGGTTTGTTTTTCTTTTGCCTACAGACACAAGTGAACCTTAAGGTGTTTGCTGTAGCTTGCAAAATTTTGCTTTCTTACATTTGAATGCCTTCTTGTAAGAGTTTCCAAGTATCCTGTTATAATTGTTGTCAGTTTAGTATCTGTTTGAAATTCCACACCATGTGCTGTATCTGATGGCACAAGGACAGACAGCGTCGCCTCTGCTGGGGCAAAGATGAAGAACTGCTGGATTTTGATATTTCTAGTTGTTTTATTTAGCTCAGTAGTGGTGGTAATTCTCTTGTGCTTACCATGAAATTTTATCAGGAGTAAATTCTGTCCTTGATTTTAGGCAGTCAACCTGTGTCAGACTAGCATTCTCCATGTATTTTAATGATGATGCAGTAAGTTGAAATCCACTATTTCAGGAAGCAGTTGAGCCCAGAGGTAAAATGGAGTCTATGGTTCTACATTGTCACAGTGTTAAACCAAAGAAATCTCTTGAATAATTGGTCGCAGCCCATCTTTTATCTTGTAAACCTTTGCTGTGTTGGTCATCTTAAAACCTCAACAGCAGAACTAGGAATATAAATTCCACATTGAAAATAATTTCTAAAAGATAGTAAGTAGCTCAGAGATTTCTGGCTTTGACATATCTTAATCCTCAGTGTGCCCTAATTTTCCCCTCTTCATCTTTAGCTTTGGAGTCTCATGGATCTTGGCTCTGGAGGTCTGTTAAGTATTTCATTATAGTCAAGATAATTTGCTTTTGCATATATTTTAAGGGTCATGTTCTGCTCCTGTATAAGTCAATGTGAAAACATACAGTGCTCCTCCTGCTTGCAACAGTTCTGAGATCAAATTTAAGGGATGGATCAAACTGTTGCCTATGGACCAATTCTGATGTAAGGGTATAAGCAGGATTAAATATTTTCTTTGATCTGTCAACCTTGCTAATACAACTATTTGTTAATATAATAACTTAAATACCTTCCTGTAGAATTAGTTTTAGTGCTACTACCATTTTATTTTCAATGAAGTCTAAATATTGTCATGTACTACAGAAGTTCAAAACCACTACATTATTTAAATAAGCACTGTCTCACAAATCTCTTCATGTGTACTCAAGCCTTTACTATAAACCTAAGACAGATCTCTCATGGTTTTGAAGTTCAAATCAACATGGAGAAGGTGCTCTCATAGTCCCTTTCTCCCTATTTGTTCTTGTTTAGTTTTAAATTTTATAGTTAAGTAAATGTCACCTCTGGTATTTAAAGTTCTGATCAAGTTACATTTTGCTGTGACCCCCCTGCTCTCTTTTGCAGACGCTGGGGCTGTGGTCTGTCAAGACAGGAAAGGTCATAGATCATAGCCTAAGGATTTTTTTCCCCCTCCTTTCTTTTTGTCAGGCGAGGAAAGTAGTGTTTGTAAAATTGGATTGAGGGGGCTCTGTTAATTTAGAGTTTTGTGTAAATAATGTGATGCTTGTGCACTACACAACTTTAAAAAGCATTATGAATTGCTAGGGCTAGTTTAGAACCAGATGTCTGATTCTCTTTTAATTTCCCACTTTACTCATTAAAATAAACATTATTGTGGAAATAGTTGCCTGATGAGAGGTGGCAACAGCTAGTCATAGCCAATTAGACACATTTATTTAACAAAAACCAGTACAAATACATATTTTCCTTGCATGCATTTATGTTAATGTGGGGAATGCATGGATGTAATGTGTGAGTATTCCTGTTTTATTCAAATCTCCTTCTTCAGGCTTTTGTTTCTGGTGCTGTCTGTGCGTATTTTTTTTACAGATCTGTGTACACCATGTGTATTGATGTAGCCCCCAAGGCTTTAAAAAAAATAGAGGGAGAGGTAGGTAGAATTAGAATTCTAAAACAGTCTTTGGGAAATGCTTGTAGGCACAAGGAAGTTCTGCTGCCTGTTCACCAAGCAGAGCTTCCTAGATGACAACTTATTTCCCAGATTGTTACCAAGTTCTCTTTCCCCAGGAGGCTCCCCAGAGGCATGCCACGATTCCAGCAGGAATTCTGCCTTTCTTCTATTAAAATGTTGAGCTGTTGGAGAATACACAGACATGGCAGAGGCAGCTTTGTGCTAGCTTAAAGAAGGTTTATTAGAATGGAGGCTGCAAAAGAGAAAAACCTAATCAAATAAAAATTTGGGAAAAGCCTCACCTCCAGTAGCCATGCCTAACAGCAGATGAGAATTGGGAGTTAGAGAAATAGCATCTTAATTCTTCAGTTTCTTCATCATCATCTTTTCTTCCTCTGTCCTTTTCTGCCATTTTCTCCATACTCTGCTCACATTCCTGCAAATCCTGTGTAGAATCATTCCTTCCTGTGCAGAAGAAATAGCAGAAGAAAATGTGGGGGCTAATCGATTGCATCTGCATATTGATGTTCTTCATTCTGAGGAACTGTGATTCTGGCATTGGTTAGCTTTTGAGTGCTTGCCTTCAAAAACTCACTGTAGCTCATTTGAAGTTTTCATCATCATTTCTGAAGTAAGCAAACAAAACACTTAAGAGCTGAAATGACATTTTGAGTGTAGAGAATGATACTTTGAGTTTAAATAATTTAGCTGCATATTATAGCTGTCTGCTGTGTGACTACTGGAGGGATCAGTTCGATAGCTGGTTGTCTTCCAAATGGACCAAATGTTTACCAGCAAGTAAACACACCACTTAGGCTTTGACAGCAACAAAGTACTGAGGTTTATGAATAAAAGATTCAGTCTGAGATTTTCTGCCTATATTCCTTTAGCTTCTTTTGTATCTTCATGCCACAGCTCTTTTTTCCCACCATCCATCTCATATTCCTCCCTGTCCATCTGACTTTACATCTGCCTCCATTTCCAGCCTGCTGCTCCAGTTCTTCCCTCTGCCTCTCCATCACCCACATGGATCCAGTCTGCCCTTAGCTCCTTGCTACACTTCCTGGTTTTTGTCAACCTCCTAAAATCTGCCTTCGGTTTCCCCAGGCTCCCACCTATAGGCTCCCACCTCTGATGCATTTGTGTTATGTGAAATATCTTCCTACCCTTCATTATTCCTTATTAGAGGTCAAGCATTTATGGTGGAGAGACTTCAATGATCAGTTGTTATATCCCCAGGTGAAAAGACTATGTGCTTACTTCTGTTCCCCAGAACAAGCTACTGTAGGACAGTTAAGCCACAACTGGTTACCAGATTCATTTTTAAAAAGGAAAAAATAAAAATAAAATAAACCCAAAGCACTGCACTTATTTTTGTATAGCTCCCTAGAGCCTTTCTGTTCCTAGATTACTCCCCCTAAACACTTGCTTGTACTGATCAGGGATGAAAGTGGAGTATGCTGGGTTTGTTCCTACCACGCTACTTTAGTCCAGGTTTAAAATAGGAACCTTGTCTGTCTGTATTTTTATAACCAACAGAAAGATTTTTTTCGAACCATGTTTAATCTTGTTTAGTTGAGTGCTTTGAACCAGTCTTATTGAAGTAACTCGCTCTCCATTGCCAAGGGTGAGGTGTGGGAACCTATTCTTCACCAAGTGGGCTATGTACCTATGGAGCAAGCATACCTGCCTGGCATATGACTTTTCTGGTGGTGGGATGGTGATGGTCAGTGTCCAAGCTGCTCCTCGGGACTTTCATCAGTAAAGATAAGGTTGCAAAGGTTGATGGTGCTTTACTTCTGTTCATAGTTATTCATTTGTGCCTTTCTTTTTGCCTCACATTCTGCAAACCCCTTCTTTCTCTAGAAATAATCTTATCTTGAATGTTCATCTCCTTTCAGTGGTGCTATTCTTGTCTAAAGGTCTGGATATTTTACTTTGATTTCATAGCCCTGTAGTTCATGGTGGTTTCTTCTCAGTTCTTGTGTCTTAGACAGCATTTCTTTGTGAAGAATATATACATTTATCTGGCATATATTTTGAGAAACAAGAATATGTATAAGTGATAATACATACTCATTTACAACTGGTTTTATGAAACAGGAAATTACAATCTCTGTTACTTTTGCTTCCACTTTCTGTGCCTATTTACCATCTGCTTCTCTAGCAATGCAGTGTTTCTGGCAAATAGGTAGGAGCTGGGAGTGCATCATGCCTTTTATTTTGTAGTAATCAAGGGTTTCTGCACTTTACAATGCACATCCCTTCCTTAACTAATGCTATGATGGCCCTGGGTTTGAGATGCTGTCTTGTGTGTTGCCTGTGCAAATAACTTCTTCCAGTCTCCTACTTGTAGTGGTAGACAGAGCAGTTCGTTTTAGCCAGTTTTCCCTTGTAAGCAGCTGTTATTGTTGGATTTAATATCTATTTGCTTCTAGTATATTTGCTAGTATCTCTTTCCTGGTTTTGAGAAGATAAACTGGGATGAGTCATAAAGCACTTATTCCCAGAGAAAGTTTCAGCAATCAAAAAAGGGACCATGAATACTTTAGGCAAAAATACTATATATTGGGCATAGGTGGTATGAATGTCACTGGGGTTTGTTATTTTTTTCCCCCTCCCTAACTAGATGAAGTTCTCTTCAAACAGACTGCAGAAATACCAATTAGTGTGCTTCATTCTGAAATGTAATCAAATTTAAAATTTAAAAAATCCCTTTTGGCTACAGTATGATTGAGGCCCCTAATTATGAAAGGCATATGTTCCCCTCCATCTTTCTTCCCTCAGCCCATGTAGATAATTGTCCTTCTTGAGTGATTTCTTCTTTGCAGAAATCTTTGTGACATTCTACTTCTGCTTTGCTCAAAGCAATGCTGTTATCTGGTGCATTAGGTTTGTGCTGTTGGATTCTTGCAGGATAATATAAAATATAGTTGCACTGATTACTTGCTATTTCATGTCTCATCTCTGGTTTGGAATATCTCAAAGCTTGTCAGTCTTCCTCTGGGGATTACATCATTTTGGGGGTCTCAGCCGTTCTGCAACAAAAGCATACTTCAGTGGTAAAATATGTATGCCCAGACAGCTGGCAGTCTTTCCAGGCTCCAAATTTGACACAGAGAAAATCTCAGAGAAATATATTTTCTTATAATAACCAAGAAATTATTTCCATGATGGGGTTTTTTGTTTGTTTGTTTGGGGTGTTTTTTTAGGTTTCTTTACAGAAAGTAATTACTAACATAAAATACATTTCCTTGGGGTTTTTTCCTGGCCACTGCAGGATTTATTCTGGGGTGGTGATTTTGATTTCTACATGGACTCTTGAGTGTTTTGGCAGTGAACAATCCAAATTAATAATTGTTTCTTTAGTGGTAGGCCTGATCTTGTTTGAAACATGCAAGTCTCTCTGTTGTTAGATTGCCTTTTTTCAGGGGCAGACCTTTGGGGAGGAAGTCACCTGCACCTGCTAAGCTACCTTGTCCCATATTGAATTACAACAACAAATTGGTATCACAGACCATTACCACCCCACCTCATTGATGGTTGGACTTTGTGATCTTAGAGGTATTTTCCAACCCAAATGATTCCTTGATTCTGTGATTCTATACATAAACACCATTTAGGTTGTAAAGGCTTCATAAGGATTGAATTGAAAGACAACTTGTTGCACTTGAGTGAATGTGATCCCAATACCTGCTGTATCAAATGGCTTCAGAGCTGGTATGAGACGATGCTACAAAATACAGCAATGCAAAATTCAACCAAAAATCTGCCATGTGCATACTTACTCTAGATATTCCTGCTATTCCTTCTGCTTTGTTAAGTTTAAAAGATATATTCTGCATTTAACTTGTTTTGGGGAAAACCTGTCTGTAAAACTGCCAACTCTCAGCTTTTGGGGCAGCTGAATTTCAGGCTCATGCCCTACTGGGTCCTGTTTTCATACCAGCTTCTGCAAGCAGACTCACCCATAGGCAGACAAAGCCTCCTTTGGGAGCTGCTGAATTCAGAGGCACGGTATTAATCTTTCTCACAGACCCACTATGTAAGGATGTAGCTGTAGTGCAAACACCTGCAGAGTATTCCTAGCTTTAACAGAGTATCTATTTTATTTTTCTAAACTATTATTTCATCAAATATTTTTATCACATCTCCCCAACATTTAAAAAAATTGCCTTTCCATTTGAAAGCAATATGGGTAGCATATTTGAGTGGCAAATATGAACTGATAATAAAAATATTCGAGGTAAATGAACTAATTAATATTAATTTATTTTAATTTGCCACATAGCAGCATAGCACCATTAAATAAATTACTATTGTTGTGAATATATGTGTGGATCTGTTTCTAAATTTAATTCGCCAGAAGACTTGTGTGAGTTTCCTCTTGAGTTTTTGATAGATTTACCTTTAATTTGCAAAGAGTACATGTTAAAAGAGTTACAGGAGTGGGGAATTTGTGCTTTTGTTTCACATAAGATGCAGACATCACTGATGTGACAAATGAGTTCTGTCTATATGCAAAAAAGGCATTTAAGTAAGTGGAAACTGAATATGAAAAAGTTCTGGGATTTTTTTAAGATGGGAGCTTTTAAAGTCATCCTTTAAAAAGATTTTCTATCTCCTTTTAATTTATCAGAGATTAATGAAATCTATTTTCCTCTTCATTTTCGTGGAATTTAATCCTAAGTAATTACTTACTTTTTTGTGTGCTAGCACTTTCCAATATAAAGAACTTTCCATTCATTCATTTCAAGGCACACCACTGGCAAAAGAGCACTTTGTTGTGCAAGCTCCTATTGCTGTTTTTTAAATCTACAGCATATTTGATTTCCCATTGGTTTGCATGCAAATCATGCAGTCAAGTATCTGAATATGCAGGTCATGCAAATTACAAGTTTACTGAAGGGTCAGTGTAGTTATCAATGGCAGTTATTCATAGGATCGTTAGCACTAAGTTGAAAATTTATCCTCTGATTTGAATGATTCTCACCCCTAAAAACATTATAAGTTCTCAAGAGCATTACTATTTTTAACTGAATAGTGGTTTTATCTTTCAGTTTACTTAGGCATCAGACCAAAGATCATTGAAGTCAATATGAATTCTTACACTTACATCAGAGTGCTCTCAGTCATGCCCTTAATAAACTGTTGTGTTCTCTCTCCAAACCAGCAGGGATTACAGCATAAAAACTGGTGCAGAACAAGCCAAAATGAGTTCAACAATAGCCTTAAGTACTAATTCTACCACCAGTCAAGCCAGTGGAAGACAAGCATCCCACAAGAGTTAAACCATTTGTTGCATCAAAGTTACCTTTCAGCTGACCTAACCGTGGTAACAATATTCTGGTCTAACCACCTTGCCCACACACCAGTGGCAGTGATGAGAGGTTGCAGCGGGCGATAAAACACCATGCAAGATTTTGGAGTGTGAGTGTTTATCATAAAGCAAACATTGGCTCATCTGTCAAGTAAAACAAAGGGGGTTGATATTTGTTTTGAAGGGCTTTTAATTACCATAGAACAATTCTATATATACTGCAGAAGTTTTCAAAGATGTGGTGAAGATGATAATAACAATTAAGAAGCCTTCTATTAGCAACCCTGAAAATCTGCTTGGAATAGAAAATTTGGTAGTCCAAAAATTAGGAATTTGAGTATTTTACTGGATGAAAGTTTCATAATAAGGAGAAAGAAGGAAACACATGATGATATGCAACATTACTCCATTAGTGTTCAGAGGCAAAAATGGAAAGAAAACCCCAAACCGAAGGACTATATGTAACCCTTTCACATCATTACCTTGTAACTGAGTAATCAAGTGGAATTTAAAAAATATTTTTATAAGAAAGGGTGGGGAAATACCCTAATAGTAAAAATATTACAAGCAACCAATGAATTTGAGATTAAAAATGTACAATTAAAAAAAAATAAGTACATGATTTTGAAGCTTGATTTAAGGAAAGCATTTTCAGCCTTCTTTCAGGAAAGACAGAAAAGCAGAATTTTCTGCAATAAATGAGGCTAATTTTTGATGGGACTGTTCAGGCCCTTACTGAAGTCACAAAAGGAATGTTCCTAGAGGAGAAAAACATTATTAGACAGAAACTTGCAGTTGAAATTGAAACCTTACGCAAATAGTAAAATGTAAAGTCCTTTAGTAATGGATCTGAAAGTGCAAGCTTTTTAACTTTCTTTTGTTTGGAAGGAGTATTAACCTTGGGGGAAACGGTAATACTAGTAAACCCTTTTGTCTGTGTGGTGGTGAATTTTAGCTTTGCAACAAGAAAAAGCACAAGCTACTTAAGTGTGATAATGGTATTTATCTTCATTATTTTTTTTAGTTTAATCTTTAAAGTATAAGGGGTTTTTAAACTATTAAAAGGGAACTGAAAGAAATGGATATCATTATGCTAAATTGTGGTTTGCTTTCCAGTTTCTTTCCATGCTAAATTATTCCCTTGACAAACAGGATAGAAAGTATTTGTACTTCAGACATTTTAAGATTAATCAGCCTCTGTGTTTGTGTCTGGGTTACTAAAAACAGAGCTACTGTTGAAGGGTGGAAATAATCATGCTGGCTTATTCCTATAGTCAAAGCTCCTGCTCCTCTTGGGAACATGTTTTCCAGTATGTATCAAATACCATATAGAAGGTATAGCAGTGATTAAGGAAATGACTGCTAAAGGGCTCTTCAGGCAAAGCCTTTCCTTTACACTTTAGACTTTATACAGTTCAGGATCATTGTTGCCTTGGTACATAGGGTGGTTAGCTGCTGATATTAGGTGCCTCAGATTCATTTGTGATGGTGGCAGATTCTCAAAAGGTGTTGATTACTACTGGCCCAGGGATGGGAACTGGTTAGGCTAGAGCTTCTCACCCCTGAGAATCAGGTCACTGTGATTTTTTTTTAGTTGGCTTTATGGTCCAGCTGATGGAGCGATTTCTTTGAAGAGCTTTTGAACATGATTCACCAGCTACTTTGGAAAGAGTACCATTGAACCATTTGGTTCAGTTTTCAGTCATCATGGGCAAAGTGCTCCCTTGTGGTCTCAGCTTTGGTAGAAATTGTTTCTCTGGTGTTTTACAGATGCATCCAGAGGAGATCTCAGCTCAGGTTTCTGTCTGGTTATCGCAAAGCTACAAGGCCTTTGTGGGGTGGGTACCATGAATTGCTGAGGACATCTGAAGTTCAGGCTTATCCAAGAGATGAAACTGAGCTGCGGGGCCTGCATTTTCCCCTGCATGTCTGGGTTGGGCAGAGAGTGGGACCAATGCTGGTGATCAAAATGGAGATTTGCACACGGTAAATACTGGCTTTGTTCCTCAACCTTATTTATCAAAGAGGAAGGTAGTTATTAGCACAGAAGTGAGTGTTGCTGGCCTGAAAGTCATTGTTATCTGGATTTTTGCATGGGAATAGTTGGAGAGAAGAAAATGTTCCTCCAAACACAGCCTTATCCACTAGCTCCTTTCATAATTTCCTTCACACAATCAATTTGCATTCTTTACAAGCAGTGTCTTGCTTCTGTTTTTTGTCTACCAAGGGGAAATGGACGTAAATGGTTCATTTTCTTGTATGACTGGCTTCTTGCACACTTCATAAGAAACAGAAGATTTTCTTCTAAATATGGTCTTGAATACAAGTTTTACATGGATTAGAGCAGGAGAGGGAGATATTTTTGACTGATACCTGAAATTGTGCGTATGGCTTTATAGTGCATGTTCTTACTTCAGTGCACAAGGGATGAGTTGTTCAGGTAAAGTCGCCCAGTTTACCCAGGCAAATGCCACACCATAAGCAAGTCGTGATCAATGGGATGGTGTCTAGTTGGAGGCCTGTGTCTAGTGGAGTCCCTCAGGGGTTGGTACTGGAACCACTACTTTTCAGTATATTCACTGACAACCTGGCTGAGGAAACAGAGTACACTGTCAGCAAGTTTGCTGACAACACTAAACTGGGTGGAGTGCCTGACTCACCAGAGGGTTGTGCTGCCATTCAGCCTGACTTCAACAGGCTGGAGAGTTGGGCAGGAAGAAATTGAATGAAATTCAACAAGGCCAAGTATCAAGTCTTACACCTGGGAAAGACCAACCCCACTTATCAGTATAGCACTGGACAGACTGCCCAGAGAGGTTGTGGAGTCTCCTTCTCTGGAGATACTCAAAACCGGTCTGGACGCACTTCTGTGTGACCTGGTCTAGGGAATCCTGCTGTGACAGGGGAGTTGGACTAGGTGATCTTTCGAGGTCCCTTCCAACTCCCAACATTCTGTGATTCTGTGAAGTGCCATCATAGGTAAAGGTCAGTGGAGAAAAACAAAGCAAAAGGTCACAGTGAAATAACCATGATTATTTATTTGTTGATGTAAATATTAACATGAATGTAATAATGTAAAATGCTTGCTCAATTTTCTTGAATACCTGCAAAAAAGATATTTCCATATGTAGGACAGTTCAGCAGAGAAGAGATTCTTACTGGCCATTACTTTAAGGACAAATAAAGCAAAACACTAACAGTTCCCAGTCACTGTGGATCAGCAGAGACTTAGAGTGGTTTACAACATTGTTTTACAGGTTGTTGTTATTTTTAGCTTGGATTAATTTCCTGTTCTGATTCATAGTGCAGCTTGTCAATAAGCTTGTACCAGTGTGGTTGAGAGAGCTGGTTTGCAGTGCTGGGGGGTGCTGGGGTCTGAGAGGCCTGAGGACTTCTGCTGGGCTGCCTGGACAACATTTGTTTCATGAACTTTAATTCCACTTGGTTAGTGCTTTATCAGCTAAATTCACAGATTCCACAGCTTTCACCAGGGCATCCTCCTGCGTATTCAGATCAGTCTTTCCCTTGGCTGTTGAACTTGTCAGTGAAATAAAATAGCAGACAGCCCTTCTGGAGATAGGAGAAGTCCTGTCAGCCATCGCAGTCCTGCAGCTTTTGTCTCCTCCTAATAGCAGAAATGCATCCTAATGAGCAATCAGTTGTGTTGTTGGATGGGTGCTAAATCTCCCTTTCCTTTTTCCTCCTCATCCCCATAGCACTCACCAGCATTTGTCTCTAAGGGCACTGCTTATTTCTTAATACATTCTCTGTTATTTGCTTTAATCTAATCTACCTCCCTTACATCATTCTCTCTTCCTGCCGGAAAGTCGTGGCAAGGGGAGCTCCCCTTGTCCCCAGAGAGTTGTCTCTGGGAGATATCTTGTGCTGTTGAAGTCCCTGTTTTACACTTTGTGGAATGCAGATGGTCTAGACAGAAATTGCATTTTGTCTTTCAACATAAAGAACCATATTTTTAACACGTATCTCCAATAAATATAGCAAGAGGAGAACCACTTAGCAGCGGTTCCTTAAGTTTGGTGTTCCAGTTGTCTTGCAGTTTTATAGTGCTTCATTATGGCATGTTTATGGCCCTCTTAGAAACGTAGCTTCTGGGATATGGGGTTGCTATATAGCAATACTACAGTACTATTGATATGCTAGCTTAAGTCCTTGCTGTATTTTTTCATACTTTATTCTTTTTAAGTAGCTGTTGGTTATGCTGCTCCACAAGGGACTGTTGCTTCAACACAATAGTTAGACGTATTTTGTTCCTGCAAAAGTTATGTCATACCTAGCCACATTTATTTGTTTATTTAAGCACCTACATAGCTTTGCCTCTGTTTGTGATTTTTTGCCCACAAATTGTACCAGTCTCTGTCCAGATGAAATGTGAAATTAAATTTTAAAATTGCAAACAGTTTTTATTTTTAATCAGTTATACAAAGCTTCCTTAAATGTGCTGAAGGAAGGCTTTTAAAAAATTGAATTCAAAGGCATTTTGATCAATTGAAATGAAAATTTTTCTAGTCAATAATAGAACTGACAGATCATACTGTCCTAAAAGCTTCACTTGACTAGACCTCATCCGTTGCTATCTTACGCTTCTCCATAAATTGGAAATTGGTTCTCTGTATCTAAGAAGCAAAGATTTTCTCAGCTTTGAGTGAACCAGCCTTTGAATTGAGCTAGATGAATACACTGACTTCAATAAAATGTTCTCCCTGCACCTGCAGAAGAAGCTGCAGCTGCGAAAAGATGAATACTTCAAAAAACTTGGATCCCTAGGATTTAGCCAGTGAATTTCTGCCAGTTCAGTACTTTGATGTCCTTTTAAAGTTCAGCATCAAATGCTCAGTAATGGGGGTTATTATGTAAGTATAACCCTTAAAAAGAAAAAAACCTTAAAACATAATCTTAATTTGGAATCTTAATAAGAAAAATGAAATTCAACTTAAATAAAACAGATGGTGAAGGCAGTTTTTAACACCCACGTTTTATTCATTGTCTTGTCTCTGAAATTGGTACAGGCTTTCCATATGACTCTGTCAGTGCAGTTGATGGAGGTCAGCTGACACCAGTGATATATTCATTTAAAAGAAAAAATGATAAACCAGGGAGGGAAGCACAGTTTCACAAAGTCACTAGGAATGGAAGGTGTTCGTGCAAGGTTTCTGGAAGAATTTCAGGAAGCAGCTGAGTTCCAGTCATATGTAACTCACTGAAAATAATTACTTCAGCAAAGAAGCAGATATGGCTGATTGCATACCTAACTTAGGAAAGTGGGTTTAATTATGAACCTTGCTTTCCTACTGGCACGAACAATGAAGTGCTGAAGAGAGAAGTATAAAGGCAGGAGAAGATGGCTGTTGAGTTCTGTAAGGATAGGTAGCAATCCTCTGGGATGCAGGGAAGAGCAGTGCCTGGGGCCAGAAATTACAGGAGGCAACAATGACCCAAGCAGGAACTCAATTTGGTTTTTAACAAATTAAAATAAACCCCATCTCCTTCTGTCGGAAGGAGGGTGGCCACCAGAGACCTGGCTCATCACCAATGGGCTGGTGGGTGTTCTCACATTGTGAGAGGAGGAGGGGGGAGCTATTCAGTAAATAGTCCTCCTCACTTTATTCTGCTTCAAAATGCAGAAAGGTTCTGATACTTTCTAGAAAAATCTCACACAGTTAGAAAACAGATTACAGAAATTCAGAACTTCACTGTGAACAAATGCAAGGCAGCAAGCATTGGAAAGAGTATGGAATTTTCTCTTTGTCCTGTATCCAGTGAAAATGGCATCTGGTTAGGGTTTTTTTGCAAGTAAGAGTTTAGCTGTATGTTTTCAGCCTGGACAGCAGTTTTCAGATAAATGAATTTAATATTAGCATCTTTCTGAAGGTGTTATTTTGCTTAAATTGAGATTGACATTCAGAAATGAAATCATTCTCCTCTTTTATTATGTTCAGCTCTTGTCATAAAATAATTGAAAAGGCAGAGAAATGAAGTAGTGGGAAGCGAGTAGCTGGAAGATCATATAAGGAACCAGGGGTTTGTGGAAAAGTCTGGAAAAGATGTGGGACAAAACCAAGAAAGTCTTAAACATGAGGGTTTTGATAAAGGATTTTGTTCAAAGTTCTTATTTGTCTGTAATATGGGAATGCTGAAATTAAAATAGCAGACAGTTTAAATGCTGTCAATGGAAATGTGATTTCACGTAGAGAAATGTGAACCCAGGGGACGCACACGGTTGAATGGTGTATGTATGCACTTTCACATACCTCCATGAAGATACATGCCATGGAAAGTCTGCCTATGTCTGGAAGAGATAATTCTGCAAAGGTTGGATCTAATGCTAAATTCCTTTCTCGTGCTGTTTCCTGAGCAGACTTTGCAGGATTGTATCACAAAGCAATCACATCACAAGGAACGCATATGGATATTTCAGGTGGTCAAGTGTCACATTTTTAGGATAGTGCCCTTTCAGCAGAAAAAAACCCCTCAAATACTAGAACAAAATAAAAAAAGTAGATTTAAAATATATCAGAGTTATAGATAAAATGTATTCTATTAGTAGTGATGATGTGGTGGAAATAGAAATAGAAGTGCCATATTTCACAGATGGACACTTCAAAGGATACTCCTCTCCCAGGAATCCTCTGATCTGCTTCATGTCACAGGTCATCTAAACAGTATTTACAAACCTCCTGGCTGGAGCACTCATTGAGGATTTAAGGTGTTGCAACTTTTTTTGACATCAAAAGTTCAAGTGCACTGATATTTCTCTGAGATTGTTACATCAGAGTTAATTTTTATGTAGTCTAATGTTTATGAATATGTCTCCTCAAGAATGACGTGAAACTTGCCTGGAGAGGGACAAAAGTTTTCTCCAGACAGTCGTGTGATGAGGTTAGGCAATGCCTGGTAGTTAGCTGGGCACTACTTGGAACTTGCTGGAAAAGATGAGGACTATGGCCGGCATCAAAAGGCTTGGCTTAACCATTGACTGATGTGGCACTGAGAAAATGGGGTGAGCTCTGGGTTCCTGTTACATCTAAATGTAAATATTCATGTTCTCTTCCAAAGTGTTCTGCCACCTTGAAGAGTAAAATGCAATGATAGTAATTGCTGCTGTAATTTTGACTGTGGGTGTACTTTTGGCACCAAACTGGTTCTGGGAAGGTAGCATCTACCAGGCAGTACTTGGGCGGCAATGGATTTTGCTCTTTCAGGCAGGCATCATCCTTGGTTCTAGGTGACCTTTCCAAATCCTCCAAGTCATGAGGGACTGGGAATTTTGTACTGATCAGGAAGTTGCTTGTTGCTTTAATTAGGCTGGTTCTATCTTCTACTTTTTCCACAGAGTAAGCTTACTTTTTACTTAATTACTCCAAGCAAATGATGGCATAAGGTGATTACTGCAAGTCCCTGTACAGTTTCTTCCATACTCTTTCAGTAGAAGAAATGCTCTATAAAGCCTGTGTGTTAGGGTGTTAGGCACATTGGCAGGCATTTAAAGAGACTTTTTTTTATGCTTTTCTTTCTATTTTGTTTTTACAAGAAAGAAGGGCATATTCAAAATATTTCTACAGCACTAAGATTTAAAAAACAAGTTCCTAGGGTCATAGCTGAAATAAAATTCAGGACAACTTCACTCTTGCTGAAGTAGGAATGCCTGGTTGCTTTGTCCATTAATGATTTGAAGGAAGAAGGATATTTTTTCAAATCTGTTTAATTAAGATGCCTCTTCAGTTCTCCCTGTCCTTCATTTCAATAGGTTTTCAGAGGCTTTCAAATCACAACTACACAGGGCTCTATTTCAAGTGTGCTGTAAAGAGCTGATAATATAGCCTCTGTAGCTGGGACACAGAATCTTCCTTATATAGCTTTTCTGAACAGGATACATTTGTTCTGTAACAGATCTTGTGTTGTTTATTCCTGATAACCATTCTCGAGTCAGTATAAATGACACTTCCAGATAACTTTCTTCCTCCCTGATAACAATCTGTTATTTTATACCAGTTTCCAGAAGCATATATTTCTGTTTAGTTTTTTCAGGGTGCATTTAGTATTTAGTATAGCCAAAGTAGTAATTCTTTCAGTATCTGCCAGCTAGATCGGTTTTGAGAAGAGTCTCTTCAAAGCAATGTCTGTTTAGAACTGACTTATTTATGTGCAGTTTCTGTTCCACAACAAAGCAGTCAAAGAAATGGAGCATCAGTTCCTGGGGCCTGAGAAAGAGTTCTGAGAGCAGTCTCAGAAAACAGGTATGATTTAGAAAGTCATTTGCAAAAACTCTGTGTTCTGAATGGCTGTGTACCCATGCACATTTAAGGTCTTTTTTTTTCTTTTAAAGGCCTTGTTTTTTAAAGAAAGCACTGACAGATGTGGAGGTGACAGTGGGTCATACAGAAAGGGGAATGATTGGGCTCCAGAGAGGTTACTAGCAAAGCTCTTCAAGGATGGTACACAGGACAGCTGTAGGGTCACATAAATGGCTTTAATATACTAAGGGTGAACTCATGTTGCTGGTGACTCAGAGTTGTTGGTACAGGGAAAATTGTACTGTCATGCAGAAAGAAACTGTACAACATCAGAGCCTAACAGAAATGGGGCAGAAATTCATAGGTCAAAATGTATGTTGATACTAATAATAGATTTTCTTGGCTGGAAAGAGCCACCATGGTATATTACTGAGAGATCCACAGACAGGTGATCCTGAACAACAGCCTGTTTCTGGTGCTTGGAGGGCAGCAAATTATAGCTGGGCAGAGGTGTCATTAATGCTGCTAAATTGGTGCTAGGAGATTTCATATGGTTCTATTTGCCAACATGCATGGAAAGTTGACTGTGCCTGAAACAAGTTAAGAAGAGAGCTTGTTGGATGCTGAGGAAGGAGTTGTTGGAGGCTGAAGAGGAATATGCCTTTTACAGGCTGGAGAAGAATGGTTAATAAGAATAGAGAGAAAAGCAGGAATATCTTAGATGGGGGCACTAGCTAGTTTGAATTACATAGCATAGCAAAACAAAGTCAAAGAGAGAAGGTGGTTGCTTTCTGCTTGTGAAGCAAAACCCAGGCAAACAGTGATATTGACTGTATCCACCAGAGGATAATAATGGTGTAAAAGCAAATAGCATAATAATAATATATAGGAATAATAATATAGGATATAATTTAATAATAATAATAACATAGGAAAGCAGTAACAAGTTTCTAACTGGAGTGGAACAATTGTATGAAGGTCAGAGGAAGCATAAATCCCCCTCTTAAAGCCTGTTCTCCAAACAGAGCTCAGTAAGTGTGTAGAATTGTTCAATATGGTGCCCTACCAGAACAAGGAATTAATAACAAGGGACTGATGATTTTCAAGAAAGGTTTTCCCAGTCCTGTTTGTTCCTAAGTTATAAGTTGGCTAATAGATATTTCCCTTATGAAACCCTGCTCCCTTTTCCTTCCCTCAGCTATTTATAATTTTATTAAAATAATGCATTTTAACAATTCAAAGCTTTTATTATTTGATGCCTACCAAAAATTACAGTCAAAGATACTCTGAGAAACCATTTTAAATGAAGATAAGAAGGAGCTCCTGTTTTGTATCACTAAAAAAATTATTGTGTTTTTCAAGTCTTCATTACAAATTCAAATTCAAATTAATTTCAGTTCTTCATGACAAAAACTTTACAGTTTTAAGGTAGTCAGAGAAGGATCCACTTTAATATGAGCATATTCCCTACCAGTGCATATGGAGTCTCCTGTTTATGTCTTCCTTTAAAACTAAGAGGCAAATGACATCTTTTTAGTCTTTACAATAGACATTATTACATGTCAGGAATATATACAGTCAACAAATGATTGATAATACTTCAGCAATAGCTAGAAGCCTTTGTTACAATACACTCCAAAAAATGTTGTTCAGAGTGATTGTGAAGTGAGATGAGCCAAATCAATTAGTCTGCAGAGAAGCTGCAAAGTCTGCCAGGTATATTCTATCCACTTCCATCTTCAAGACTGTGGCTCAAGCAAAGGTGGTGTGGCTCAACCTTCCTTTCAGAATGGATGCTTCACAATCTGTGTAATTGGAACCTTCCTTCTTAATGACTTAAAAAGTTGAAGACTCAACAAGTATGATGTGGAATAGACCAAGAGAACATGCTCAGGTGGGAAAGAGTTTTCTAAGTCCCTAGTGCCATACTCTTCTCTTTCTCACCAAAGCAGTAGCTGTGTGGCAATAACTATACAGTGCATTTATGTTGTGCATGCAGAATGGGCCTGGCATATCCCCAATACACTGAATTTCTCCCTGAATGGGCTGGACAGCACATGTTGCTGCATACACTGGTGCATAGCTGAAATCCCTGTTACAGAAATATGGGAGCCATGTGTGCACGGGCCTGGATTACGTGCCATGACTGTGCAACATCATCTGGCCAGGTCTGCTTGAAGCATCCATCCAGTGTGATGATCCTGTGCCACAAAAAGTGGGTTTGTTACATGTTGGAATAAGAAAAGGGAGTGACTTTCTTCTGCACTTCAAAGTAATGAGATCTGGGAACCCTAATTTTGAAAGATATAGGAAGTCTAAGTCTTTGGTGTTTTTTTCTTCCTCAAGACTAATTTTGTCTAGGGTCATAGCTGGCCTTGGCCACACATCTGTCTTGAAACTCTTGTAAGGAAGCATAGATGTTGTAAATATAAGTGTCTTTAAAACTTCCACTTAATGGATAATTCCACAAATCTACAGAATTTTGAAATGGCTTCTCCACATATTTAACTTGTAAGGGCACTATAGAAGGAGACTTAGCAAAGCAGCGTCTGAAACGTAGCTGTCAGAATTAGTAGCAGCTGTGTATGGGAATTGCACAAGGCACATAATGTACTATGGCAGCAGGGGAGGTGGTTTTGCAGAGAACTGATACATTTTTTAGCTCTCAAGGTCACTTTAGACACCACTGCTCAAATCAGCCCTCAAAATTGTAAGACAGAGGAAACTAATAAATATTTTTATAAATGCAGAACCTAGTAACAAGAGTGACTGCAATAACATTTATGTGAAGCAGGAACTAAACATCAGAAAGGCATTTTTGCATGAAAGAAAGTTTCTGAATAATCTGTAGTAGAATTTAAGACCATTTGAAGCTCAGATAAAGAGGTTTTCTGAACTGAAACAATGCATAGCTTTCACTGTGGTTAAAGCTTTCATTCAAATGCAGGTTGGTTATTTTATTTTCCATTCTATAAACGCAGAAAATATTAATCTGTTTTCTTCCTGCTTCAAAACAAAACAAAACAAAAAATGAAAAAAAGCCAAACCATATTTCAGGTTTATGATGTAGGTGTTCTTTGCAGAATGGGCTCTGATGAGAACCATGCACAGAACAGGAAGTTCAGAAGACAGGGGATGGCAGCTGAGAGTGGCTCCATCTGCTCTGGAAACCCATTGCTGTACAGCGGAGGCCAGAACAACTGACAAGACAAAGCCATTATTTATGGAAAGACTCTGAACTCTGGCTGTTTGTCAAGCTGACTCAAGTAGTCTACTGCTGGTCCTGATGAGCTAGCAAGTATCTAACATAGATTTGTGCTCTAATAAATGTCAGATACAGAGGTGTTACTAAAACAAATGCTAAAATATTACGAGAAAAGAGAATGTTCATTGAAAAGAGAAAGACTTTAATTTCTACCTTACTAATAAAGACTGGAGAACATCAGAACACCTTATTTTCAAGAGAAAAGGGGATGTGATGCAGTGTGAGCAATGTGATATCCCAGCCCCAAAGCCAGTGGCAGAACTTTCATTGACTGATACGGAGCTAGGGTTTCACCTGCCACGTGCAGTGTTTCAGTGTACTTCTCTGTCCATTCACTTCATCTTAGAGGAGCCAGGGTGGTTCATGTGTTTGTGAAATGGTTCCCACATCTGCCTATTCAGTAAATGTTCCAGTTCCCAGGCCAATGAAAACATTCCCTGTTTTGTTCAAAAATGTCCATCAGCAAGGACAGGCTATATCTTTCAGACTAATAAAAAATACCTGGGATGACACTGTGCTTAGAAAAAAAAGCAGCTGAAATAAGTATGGATAATCTCATAGCCAAGTCAGGTTGGGTGTGTTCTTTTGTCAGTTGTTTGGGAGTGTCCCAAATTTTGTCACCATTCTCAAATGTTAGAAGGTTACCAGAAGGAAGACTTCTTTCTATAACTGTATAGTATACATGCTATGTACGATCAACAGCTAGAAGTTCATGTGCCTTCCTGCTTGATTGCTCCGCCACCTGACTTCAATAGCAATGAGTAATCTGGTGTTGTCTTCAGAAAGTGTCATGATTCTCCACCTAGTTACAAGCATTTTCCTATTGCAAAAATATTCTCTAAACACAGGCCCATCTAAAAAAATAATAAATCCAAACCTCCTAGTAGGAAGCCTGTCTAGATTCATTGCTTGGCTGCGTGACACACAGTAAGGAAGGGAGCCACATGTTCCTGTCTGGAAAGTGATCAGTTGCATTATTCTAAGCATTAAAATGTGTCCATATGTGTGCATCTGTACACACACAGACACGCATACTTCAGATCGTGCTGATAATGACATTTCCAGTCTCACAAGAAAAATAGATTGTGAACAAAATCCTTTATTTATCAGGCATAGAATTTCATTGTGGTCTACCCTTTCGACTTTAAAAATACTCTCTGTTACAATGGCAAGAGCACTCTTGGAGCAGTTAACTGATTCAGTGTATAGCCTCTCATTTAGTCTGATACTGAATGGAAAAAAGGAGTACTATGATCTCTTATTTTATCATACTTTATCTAGTGTGGAGGCAAGTTATGTACATCTATAGTTCTGTATAAAATAATATATCCTTTAGAGTCCTGTACATTGACTATTCCAGAAAGCTGAAATTTTCATGATGAGTTGTAGTCATGCAACAGTCATTTATCACATGCCTGTGACAGTCTCACCTGCATGCTGGCCATTAATCTATTCTCTAAGAATGTCTAACATTAATGTTCCCAGGCAATTTTGCTGTTTCCCTTCATAGAAAGGGAAAAACCAATCAACCAACCAACCACAACAACAACCAAATAAACAAAAGAACATACAAAAAAAACATGCTACAAAAATTTTCTTTCCATCCTATCAAAGGTAGAACTTCCTCCAAAAGCACTCACAGTGAGGTCTAAAATGAGCAAGGTTCAGTCAAGATCTAATGATGGAAGTTGTGGAGGCGTCCACGTTGGAAGCGTTCGAGCTCAGGTTGGACAGGGGTTTGAGCAACCTGATCTAGTTGAAGATGTGTGGACTGATGGCAGGGGCAGTTGGACTAGATGATGTTTGAAGGTCTCTTCCAACCCAAACCGTTTTGTGGTTCTGTGAAGCAGGACATTAAAAATGTGGGTGATTTTAGAGAGCTAGCACTTCAAAACTCAGAAAGAGGGGTGTAGCTGTATTTGTGCTGACCTAGGAAAGGCACCCGTCACAGGCAGTTCACACTGCAGAGGGCTTTAGCAAAGGTTGTAGGTTGGAAAGGAACAAAGCCATCTTTCAGGCATTGGGATCTGAGTAGGATCTGTAGATGATGAGGATGCAGCTGAAATAATACACATGGTCTGCAGCTTGACCCAGCCAATTCAGGAGGAACTGGAACAAGGCTTTCGGACCTCCCAGAGTTTTGCTGGTGACAGTAATAGTGGTTGTAACAGCACTGAACCTGTGCAGGGCTTTGTCTTTTTGTCAGAAGGCAGCATGGAGGGACCCTCCCAGGTCAGAATGCAAAGTAGACCATGAAATCACGGTACAAGCACAGACCCATGTGGAGTCATGCCTTCTCTGCACTTTTTCTATCACAATGTTCCTTACGGTCTGCTTAAAAACATCCCCTTGGGGGGCTCTGAGCATTAGGTCTGGTCTGATGTGAGCCTTCTACAAATAGCAGAACCATGCAGTACTCTGTGTTGTGCCACACGTTATTGAACAGTGTGTGTGCTCATGAAACGGAGCTGCTGTTTTCTGTCTCTAATAGGAATCAATTTTTGCCAGTAATTTTATTTACTTTCCTTCACTTATTTGTAATTTTCAGTGCAGAAGACAAGTCTTTGTTTTGGTAAGGGGAGGCATATCAGATATTTTACAGATGAACAGCTATTTCCTAAGTCCTGCACTACAAAGGTTATTGTGCATTTCTGCTGCATTTGATACTCATTATGCTGTACATGATCTGTTCTTTCCACGAGGAATCCTGCAGATGTAAAGGCTCACACTATGGTTGGTTTAATTGGAAATAAAGTGTCAAGAAATTTGGCACCTTTTTTATTCTTTGTTCAAACAACAAATGTTAAGCACATGGACGCCAATTAATTCCTGCAGCAATTGAAGTGATTTGAGTGGCATTACAGCAGGGGTCATTTAGCTTATGACATTAATTTCAAATTAATTTTTTATTAACTTCTCTAATTAATGTTGCCATCTAAAAATCTGTGGTAAAACAGGAGTAGCCTGAGATGTGGGAAAAGCTGCATCAGCCATATTTCTACTTGGCAAGTCATTTGCTAGGCGGTTTTCTGAACGTTTTTACTTTGCTAAGGGCTGGCATTGAAGAGAGAGTATTTTTATAAATCCCTCTTTGTTTTTGGGAGAGTGAGGACTTTGCATATTCTTGAAGATCCTCTTCTGCAACTAGAGTTTGGTTGTATTCTTGCAAATTGTTATCTGAAGTAGCTTGCTGCTGCAAGTTACTGGCAGTGATGATTGCAGAACTGGGCTCTTAAGCTGCAATATTGTCAGAGAAGCTGTTACAAATAGAAATAAGATCATTCAAATGTTTTCATTGGGATTTGCTTTGAGAAATAGCCATTTCACGTGCCTTTGCTGCAAATGTTGATTTGTATGTGTGTCCATACTCATTTCCAAGGTGCAAAATTAGCAAATGACTTGTGGAATGGATGAGTAAAACTATTGTGCTCTGTGAAGAAGTGAATAAACCAGCTATTTTAACCCCAGCCCAAGCTTCCCCTCTCCTGGGCTTCCTAGCGGATCCTTTTGAGATATATCTGTTCACAAAATAAAGCCACTTTTTATGCTTTTTAGTACTTGCTGACTATTTGCCAGGGATTTCTATGAAGTATCTGTGGATATAGCCTGAGACAACACGACACTGCTTCCCCTGTTTCCTGTGCTGAATGGCCAGCCCCCATGATAAACTGTAACACTACTCAAGGTAGGAAGGGTGAGCTGCCAGAAACTATTTATCACTTCACTAGCTTTATACCATGCACATCCGTCTGAAGTTAAACTGAGGTTAGAAGAGTTTTCTTCTTGCTCCGGCTTTGCCAGCGATAGCATCTTGCGTAAAGATGAACATAGAAGTTCAGTGTTTAGCCCTGAGATGTTCCCATGCCATGAACAGAAGATGGAAGTGATACAAAATTTAATTCAAACACCTTCAGTTTCTGACAGCTAGTGCTATGATGTTAATCTGCCATTAACTTCACTAAAGTGAATACCTCTTTCTAATGGCAGATTTCAAGTTGATGCTTTATATACTAATACATAAAGTCAGGTTTCAGCTCAAATTTTCATCCTCTTTGGATATTTTAGGAGGTTTAAAAATATTGTCTTCTGTCCTTTCCATCTACTTGATGTTGCTGGATAAAAAAAGGGACTTCACTTTTGTCTGTACAACCTCATTTTTAGAGATGGTAGATATACTAAGCTAAAAGTAGAGCATGCATGATATTCTCAGCTTTTGGTAATTCTGTGCAGTTCAACCCTTTATAAACCCATAAGTTCATGTGAAGTTAATCTTAAATGTTACTTACGGTAGAATGAGAGTTTAACTTTTTGTGATGTTTCTGTTGTATTCAGTGTCAAGCGTCATGAATTCCATGATATATAACTGTAGTAAAATAGAAGCATTATCAAAAAACTCAGCACGTACTTCGCAACCTAGCACTTTTCATATTAGCACATCCAAAGCAAACATGCATCTTTGTTATCAGTGCTGGTTGTGATGTTAATGGTTGTGCCAGTTGTTGCTTCACCTGAGGAAGAACTCAAAAAATCAACAGACTTGACTTGTAAAAAGACTGTACTTGAGATGCAGTCCCTGTGATAGCAGGTGGTTGATGGCACAAACCATGCTCTCATGCATCTTCAAATAGTTCACTAACTGTAGTTATTGCAAAATGTGTCTTTGCTAAGAGATATTTCCCAGTGATTGTATTGAAGCTTTACAGCTTCAATTTCTACTGTCTGCAGTTTGCTAAAGTTTAAGCTGTTGTTTTTGAACAGTTTGCTTGTGCTGATAGCAATATTGGCTGCCTGTTTCATCAGCTCAAGTGGAACAGGGTGCTCCAGTCGACCACCCTGCAGTCTGAAGACAAGGAGCCTGAGAGCAGAGCACATCACTCGGGAGCAATTACATGCTGAGTGACCTCCCAGCCACTCCACACAAAACATTCCCTTTCCCATGCTTTCCCCAGACCTTGGCAATGGCAGAGAGCTAAATGGATGAGAGGGTGTGGTGGGAGAGGCTGAGTTGGGGATGGAGGCAAGGAAGGCTTTCTTTCTAGACCTTGGGAAGACTGTGTGTGTAACAAACTTTTACAAATATTTTGCATATAAGCCCAGAGCCTTAAGTGGGAGATAGTTTAAATGCATCAAAATATATAATTGAAACAAACTTATTTGTGCAACCAAAATTCCTTCATGCGATCAAAATTCACTTACTTGTTCTTTAAACTTATGGCAACAGCAAACTTATTTATGTTCATGCTTTTCTGAGCATGTTAAAAACGCTTAATATATCACTTGATAAATGTCCATGTAATAACTGTGTTTTCTTTTAATACCAAAATACAAAAATGCATGATAAAAATGCCACAAAGGGAAATAATTGATTGCTAGTCCCTGCTGTAGAGACGGACTGACTGCACAACACCCTTAAGTAATTAAATTGCTTTAATCACGGATTGCTAAGCCAGATTCCTTTGTGTGATTCCTGCCCCCCACCCAGGATTCATCATTTCATTTTTGCTGTAAGCTAAAAACACACAGCTAACGTGTCAAACCAAACTCATAGTCTTATTTTTGCTTTATAAAAGAAAAGAGTTGGTTTTACTCCATTATTTTAATGTTTATGCTTAAAGAACTTCAAAAAGGTCATTTACCTTCAGTACTTTGATGCATTTGGGGATTTCTTTCATAAAGAAATGGTGGTATTAAAGCTACTCAAGTGAAGGAGATGTTTTCTGATAAAAATCCAGTTCTCTATTATTTGCTGCCTGTTTTTACTGTGTATTTCCTTTTCATTTTGAATTTTGTTCTTAGAAGGAAGAGTAGCTAAATAAATACAGTAGCACAGAAGCAAATGGAAAACATCTGTTGTTCTTTTTCAGGAATTTTCTGAGTCAGGTTTTGTGAACATCTGACCTCAGCACTTTTACATATTTGTAGAATTTTATGTAGTTTAAAATTATTATTGAAAAACATATACTTGAAGAGAATACTGTAAGAAGTGTTGAGACTGTGCTTGCCAAAGCTGAGCAGGAATGAAAGGAAGAGTTTTTTGGGGTTTGTTTTCTTTTTAATGAAAACTATTTAGAACTCCAAGGAAATAAGGAAAGCATACTGGACCAAAGTGTGGCTTAGCCTCATGCCTGTATCTGGTAGTGCCCAGTAAAAGGAAATGAAAGACATTCTCTTTTCAGAGTGTTCCTTTCCCCTGTGTCATTCTGTTCTCCAGCAATTGGAGCTGTAAAAGATTTGCTGAGCTAGTGGTGGATCTTATGATGGCAATAGCAGTGTAGTGGAGGTGGATATTCTGTGATTTATAATTGCAAGGCAAAAGGATATTTGACATAGATGGGAGCACATATGTTTTAACAGGAAATGGATAAGTACTGTGGCTTAAAGAGAAGGTTGCTATATTAATAAAGCAACTTTTTAAAACTATGATGTACTGATAATGAAGAGAAGTGATTTTACCTAAAATATTAAGAATGCCTTTCTCCATTTTTCATCAAGATGAAAATGGCATCTTATGCTAAGTGTGGCCTATTTTTTGTGTCAGTGATGTCACTATGAAAGTTCTCTTTTTGTCTCTCACTCCCTCAGACCATGGACTCATCTTCTTTGTTTCTACAGCTTCTTTCTCTGCATTCAGAACTCCTTCAAACCTTTATTCTGTCTGTGAGACACATGTAAGTATCACTGCTTTACCAGAGCTGGATGTCATTACACCCTTAAGTCACCTAATGTTCCCACATTGTATCTGTCATTGTGGAGAACCACTGCAAATGTTCATTAATTCAGCATCTCTTATGTCATCTTTATTTTGGCAGCCTTGAAGACTTTTACTTCTACTTGTCTTCCTCACCAGTAAATTGCTAAAAGTGGAAATTGTCTTCATTACATAGAAAGCTGGAGCAGAAAGCCTACCATAAGAAATGGTCTTATGCCACTCTATGCTCTGTTTACAGATGTAATTAAACTGAAAAGAGAGGCTACAGCTTTGTTCACCTACTAGAATGAAAACAGCAATAGTTTCTGATCTTGAGGCTTAGCTTCTAGACAGTTTTTAAGTCCCAAAGTACATGTTATGGATGCTACATAAGTAGTAATAATGATGAGCTTTCAAGTAAAGAGCACAATTTGCATTTGTCTTTGGAGCTGTCATCGCAGCATCTAAATGTTTTGACACTGTTAACCTCTCAGGTGGATAGATACATTGATCTGGAAAAACTGGCAATTTCTTAGCAGGAATAAACTGGTGTAGCTCCACGTAACTATCTACATAACAACTGTCTTGTTTTAATCCAGCTGAGAATTTATCCCTGTCCTGGTTTGGGTTAGAACACAACTAATTCTGTGCAGTTATTTTATTTTCTACAAGTAATCCCATAATTTTGGTTACCTCTGTGGATCTAAGTGTGGTCACCATCCTTAGAGAATGCTGCCATCTACCATGAGCTAAAAACCAATTAAATTTAGCTCCTTCTTTTCTCAGTTTAAGGACTCCATTTTTGTTGGTTTTTTAAATGAATGAGATTGAGAATTCTCCCAAGAACCATCTTCCCTTCGTAATGAGAAAACCAAAGGTCTTTCCCCACTACTGTAAGAGTTTCTCTGGCAGGAGATGGCTACCTCTGACTTGAAATGAAGGGTTTCAGATATCTTACCTATGTCAGACACGCACCCTTTTGTTCATCCTGCTCCCTGTTCTTATATTCACTGGCAAAAAAAGAAAAGACTAGCTTCTTTCTGGGAATTGGCCATCCTTCATGTCCAGAATTCTGTACTTCTACCTTACACACATATGTAGGGATGAAAACCAGTGCTTGTCTATTTTTGTTTCTTTCTCTGACCAAAGCTCTTCATGCAACAAGAAAAAAGGTCTTTAGCACAAAATACACAAAGTGGAGAATGGAAATTGCAGTGGCTGCAATTTTGGGCTGTAGCTCTTAAGAAGTAGAGGCAAAGGCAAAGCATGGGGAGGAATGATTCAGTTGAATTTAAGTGACTTTTACATCATTATTCAAAATCCTAGTTAGTGGACTGCTCTGTAGATGGGAGGATCTTAGGCACACCTAATGTAGTGCAGCACCCAGAAGCTGCTAAAGGGGGCATAAAGTTGTTTAACATTTTTATGTCAGCTTCTTCTGCCACCATTTTCTATATGCCAGCAATTGTGAAGAGGTTCTTTGGAAGGAGTGTAATCTGCTACAGTTTTGTACCAGCAAGCCTCCCTTGAAAATGTGAGGAATCCTTGTCAGATTCCTTTGTGCCACATTAGCTCTTTGCATGATGCCCCTGTAGGGAGGAAGATCTCATCATGTCCTTCATGCCTTTATTTAAGATGCTGGCCCTATTCAGATTATCAGTAATACCTTTGGATAAATACATTCATGAATTCTGGATGCCAGACTTTGACTCTGCTTTCCAAACTTGCATCTCAAAATTTTGTGCAGAGATTGATGGGTGCTTTCATCCCCATCATATACCTGTGGATGCAAAGGCAAAGTCTGTGACACTTAAAGGTAACAAAGACAATGATCACAAAACCCCAGGGTAGAAATGATTTCCTGACTTCTGGTCTAATTTCTTGAGCACTGATAGTTCTCTTCCATTCCAGAACCATCTTACATGATCTTATCTCCTATTCAGTTGTTTAAGTATATGAAGCAAAAGTTTAATTGAGTTCTTTAAATGATTTTCAAAGCTGAAGAAGGTCCTCATTGTGTGCAGCCAAACCTGAAACAGGCAGGACAACCATTCCTGATGTACCCTGTGCTTATCAACATGTCAGAACCAAGAACATTCTGTAAAAATTATTCTTCATTATGACAAGTCCTCTAGCTAGATTACAGCACCAACAAATTTTTACTAGTTTTCTACTGCCAAGTTCACGGGAGCACATCTGGAACTATTAGACATCACAGTGTCTGGCACATCATGTTCCTTTTCCATTTAAGACAGGTTGATCATTGTTGGGAGTAATTCCTGCTGCTATCTCATGTCCTTTCCCACTGATAACATAAAGGAATGCCCCAAATTCTTTGTTCTTCTCTGTTTGACATAGTTAATGTCTATAAACTGAATTGAGGAGCCGTAGAAGAGAGCTGTGTTTGCATACTGATACATCTGACAGAGAGTTTATTGGGCAAGGCATTTATATGTATGCATGTGTCCAGAGGGAGAGGGAATCATGCCCCCATGGCCCTGGTCTTGTCCACTACAGGAGAAGGAGTCTGACAGGACTCTGAAACATCCCTCAGTGTATCCTGTCACCTCAGACAGGATCAGTTCTACCTAAGCCCTTCCTAACATATGTTTGTCTGCATGGCTCTTAAAAACTGCCCGTGAACTCACCTAAAACTTCAGAATGCAAAAGTTTCTCCTAACATCCAGCACCTTAAATCTTCCTGCAACTTAACCCCAGCCTCAGTAGCCTTAGAAAAGTCTGTTAGGTAAAGGGTAACTGAGAAGAGTATTTTGGAAAGCACACCCCTGTTCCTTCCTGTCTTCAGTGCCACAGACTAAACAAATCAAGGGCTCTTATTCTGGGGTTTGCTAGCACTGTGATGATATTGGGCAGCTTGGTCTGAGCCCTCTTCAAGTTTTCCACATCTTTCATCAAGTGCGGTGTTCACAACAAGGAGGAATACTGCAAAGGAGTCATCCCTGCAGAACAGAGGACTGGATTATTTTGTGTTTCTCCCATGCTTCTCTCTCTAATTCCCAGCATAGGGCTTGCTTCTTCTGCAGTGGTACAGCACTTTTTGTAAGTCTGGCCTGTTCCTGCACTCAGTTTCCTAAAAGCAAGCACTACACTTGCATCCTTCTGGCCTTTTAAAACTTCAGCCGTTGACTGCGCATCCTCAAAGAAATCCTGTAGAGTGTCTGACATTACTTTACTGACTTCTCTAAATTCTCTCAGGTGCCATTCATCTGGCCCAGCTGACATGAAAACATCTCTACTTACCTAGTCTGGTTTTCCTCTAGTCTATCCATGATCATTTTAACCATCTGATTATGTTATTCCTAGCAAAGGCTGTAGGAAAAAGACATCAAACCCATTAACATTCCCAGTAGTAACTGTGGATACATTTACTGTGCATTTAATAACAGTATTTTTAGTTATTGTTGTCCTCTTCCTGCAATTCCTTCCTTTCCTCTTCCTCCCTCCCCTTCTTTAAATGTTTTCTTGTAATCCCTCTCAGGGGACATCTGATTTTGCCTCTGTGTACCTGTATTTCATCTGTAGTGGTCTGAGCTGAATTGCATTTCTCATGACTTCTTATTTTCTAAAGTCAGTAAAGAACTCATGATTTAGCCAAGTGGATCTCTTCTGTTCTTCTAGGCTTCCTGCTTCATGCTTTTGTGTTGTTTTGTGTCTTTTAGGAAACAGTAACTTTCCCAAGGTCTTTTCACTCTGTAGTTTTGATTTGGGTGTGGTCTTGTATACAAAGTTGCTTAACTTTTTGAGTCTGTTTTCCTGAAATATAGTTCTTTTCTATTTTCCTGTCCTTTCTCTTCCCTTCTTGATACAGGTGAACTCATTCAATTCAAGTTTTTTATTAATGTATTTACCTTCTACACTCTCAGTAAGTTCCCTGATGTTCATGAAAGTTAAATCTCAAAAAGCCCTTTTTCTGTTACCTGTATTAAAATATATCTATCTATATATATATCTCTATATCTCTCTCAGCTGTACATTCCAGGAATGTAGTATAGGAGCTAAAGATGACCTAAGTAATTAAAAATTGGCAGCTTAAAACTGCAAAAATTATTATGTGTCACATGATCTGTGAAAACCTGTACTAGAAAGTCTCTAAAAGCAAGTTTGTATTGTATTTGTATTTTCAGTGCAACCTCAAATGCACATGTGATTGCAAGATAGCTTGGTACCCCGACTGCAGGTGGTAAAGGCTGCCTGTGTCTGCACGGAGTGTCACAGAGTTTCTGAGACAAGAGGGAGAAGTACAGGGCAGAGATTTAGATTGCACAACCCCCTTCCACAGGTTCAGCTCCTTAACCTGCCTGGTAGATGAGCCAACCTCAGCAATAGCCAGATCTACCTGGCCAAGTCCTTTGCATCATAGCCTGTAATGTCTTGCTGTGATATTGTGTGGCTGACATCAGGCAGGCAAGGTGTCTGTGCACCTTCCTACAAGGGCCTGCCACCTGTTGCAGTGAGTCAGTCTGAGATGCGAAAGAATTACAGATATTTGCCAGGAATGCAGACTTGTGACTCTGGAAGCATTAGCAGATCTGTGATTATAGGGAAGTGTACTCAACCACAGGTAATCAACAACTTGCTAGTAGCAGGGAGCCAGTAGCAGTAGTTCTGTAAAGTCTATTGCAATAGGCTATATAAAGATGCTAAGCATGAGGTATAGAGGATATAGGCTGACATAACATTTTCAATGCTGTATTTTAGGTAAGCTTTCTATGCACAGACTTTTCACATCAAGTTGAAAGATTAGAATATAAGCTTTCTGATTTATAATTTAGGTTGGCAATAAAAGATTATGCTACATGGCCTTGTTTGCATGGGAGATAGGTTATTTTTAACAATGCTGATAAATTGATGGTGAGTGGTGACTGGTTGTTCCTGGAATGCTCTCTCTTTTTGTTTTGCCCATTCTGTAAATCACTAATGTTTTGCATATATTTGCACAGTATATAAGACTAAGGTGCCAAACATCCACACAAATAAGAAGACCAGCTTGCATGTAGGTTTGGGCTGTAGACAAGAGATGAGTTATGCCAGCAGTGGAAGCTTTGGTCTGTGTTTCCCTGTGTTTGCAATGTAGTAGCATTTATGGACAAGCTTGAATTGCAGATCTATAAATCTGTCACTGCCTTTGTGTTGTATCACAGGCCTTGTCATGTTTGTGCTTTTGCACCTTGTGCTCCTGAAATTGCTCACTCTCTCTGGAGGTGTGTACTCTGTGGATGGTTTGGTATCAAATCTTGGATACATGGAGCTGTATTGTTTACATACAACAATGAAAATATTCCTTCTCCATCCATAAAGAAAAAATGGTGCTGTTTTTCTTTAAACTTTCTCCTTGCATAGAGAACTTACATAGAAATAAAAGAAATAACCATTCCTCACTGTGTCTTTGCCATGTATGCACTGGGAGGATGCCTACTGCCTGGGACAACTGCTTCTTTCCTTTACCACAAAGTAAAAATCAACAGGAAAATTTTTTAAATTGCTCCAGCATATATCTTCAAGAGATGAGAAGGGCTGTAAGTTTATTTCTTCTTTGCATCATCAAGACACAGCAACAATTTTCTGACCACAAAAGATGTGTATTCTGGTATCTTCCCAATTTTAGAAAGAATGGCACTTTTGCCAGTTACATCTTTAAAAGTTTTGAACATCTGAGTACCAAAAGAAACTGCAGCTGAGAGTCAATGTTGCATGATAATGATGGAAATGCTCTTCTGAGTTCAGCTGAAGTGTTTGTTCCTGTTCTGAAAATTCTGCAATGAATTAACAAAAACTTGCAAAGTGAGGAATATTTGCATGGGTATCTGAAGCTATGATGTTGGAAAGTGCAACTTAGGAAAAAAGGAAATTTCAATCACTGTATGCTAACCTGAAAAAAACTTAGATCATCTTTACCATGTGGTATTTCAGCATGGTGAACTTTTTTTCTTCTTTTTTGGTGCTTTGAAGAGAAGTTGGAGGAAAAGAAGCAAATATGTGACAAGCAGCATATGCAAACTGTAAGGTGGAAGTGGTAAATGAGTAAGACTACATTTGGACGAGGCAGATGTTGCTTTTCTTGATCATATGGTAGCACTGGCAGTAGAAATCTATTGGAGCTAGGGAAGTGGGGAGGCCAGACATGTTTCCTAAATGCAGGATGATTTATTTGTAGAACATGCAGAAATGCAGGGAACAAAAACATTAAACAGCCCTTGGAGACATGCATGAACTTGATCCATTTACATGTGGTTTACTCTGAACTCTTGGCTGTTCACATGGGATCTTTGATTATGTATTCTTACTTTGGCTGATGACATCTCCCAGCATCTCCTGTCTCCATTGCCAGTTTATCCTCCTCTGCTACCTGTTTGACTCTTGCTGTGACATACCTTCTTCCACACCACATGTCTGCCAAAATTGTCTTTTCTCTGCCTGTGGTTATTTCTATTCTGATTGGTTGTAGGTTAACGTTGGGTCAGCTGGACATTTGTTCTTTATTAACAGGTGCAGCCATAGGCCTGATTTGGCAGAAGCCTGGATATTGAGCTAGTTATCATAATGCCAGACAGCATTAAGAGGTCCTCTGCTGGGAAGAATGGTGCAGTACAGTCATATAGAATGCATAAAATCTCATTGTGTACTCTGGAGGAATTAAAGATAGATATATGTATATATATGTAATGAAAAGGATGATTTCTAAACATAACAGAATCACAGAATGGTAGGGATTGGAAGGGACCTCTGACTACACTCTGCAATCCACCTGGCTTCATTCAGGATTATTCATAGCTCAGGTTTCATGATTCTTACATGACCCAAATTTGCATACCTCCATATCCAGATACAAATCTATTTTAAACTGCTGAGGAAATAAATGCTTTCTAGTAACAAACCCACCTTGTTATTCCTAAGCCTAGAAAAGAAGCAGTAAAAGGTAGTGGTATGGTTGGTAAATGTGCCTTGAGGGATCATCACAGAGGCACAGAATGATCGTGGCTGGAAGGGAACTCTGGAGATGCTGCAGTCCCCTCATCATCGTAGCTCTCTGCTGGACTCTCTCCAGTAGTTCCTTGTCTCTCTTGAACTGGGAAACCCAGGACTGGACACAATACTCCAGATGTGTCCTCACTGTGGCAGAGTAGATGGGGAGGAGAACCTCCCTTGACCTGCTGGTCGCATTCTTCTTAATGCACCTCAAGATATCATTGGCCTTCTTGGCTGCAAGAGCACGTTGCTGGCTCATAGTTAGCTTGTTGTTTATTTGATTATTGTATTGTGTGGTTTTTAGAAAACTTTTTAACTGTATTTTTTATTTTTTAAATTTTTATTGTAGCCTCAACAGTAAGTCTTAAATCCTTTTAACTAAGCATCTGAGTATATGAAAGAAAATTTTCATAGCAAGCTATGGAAGACATATACTGTGCAAAGCCCTTTTGAAAATCTACTTGGCATCTTTTTATCCTGCAAAGATGATAAAACTAATGGCATTTCACACACTCATGAAAGGAAACAAAGCAGATCTTTCAGTTGACAGGGTGAGAAAAATTTTGCTAAAGCTACAGGAGGAAGTGCAGAATCTACAAGCCTTCCAGGCTGAGGAGTTTAAATTAAATCTGTCTGAATATAGTCTAATCCTGCTCACAGTTATCTTAAATCTTTGCAGAAGATTGAGTATTCAGTGGTTTAGACTTTCATAGCATTAAAAAGATTCTCCCTTGAGATTCACTGTTTTGTTGACTGAGGGAGAATATGTCTGTTTGTACTAAATATGAATCATTGGGAGTTTTCAGAGGAGAATTACGAAGACAAAATGCTTTTGAAAACTTCTTCACGTTATGAACATTGCAAAAGATTGGATGCTGATGAAATGCTCCTCTACAGGTTGCAATTTTATTCATACAGAAGACCTTTAAAGACTAATTTTGACATCTTTTGCATCATTTTTCCTGGGCACCATTCTGATATAGCCTGGCAGGACCCACTCAGCTGTGGAAAAGCACACCACAGTAGTATGAACAATGTTGAAGGGCACATCTGGCTGAAAGGAACTTCTCATTCCCCACCAATTATATGCATGGGTTTGTACTGTGATACAAAGTCACATCTCCTGTTGAGGTGTGACATGTTTGGAAAAGATCACCTGATGTTGATGTTTGTGAAGATGGCTCCACTCCTGGCTATGAGGGGTATTGAAACTTATGTTTCTTGTGCATTTGTAACTGTGTTGACCTTTGTTTTCAGATGGGCATGAGAGCTGTTGTTATGGTCAGTTGTCCTCTCAGTCCCTCCTTTGAGTCTAGGCTTCTCCTTAACTAAGAGTTAACTTCTTTTGAGCTTCAGTAATTTTAAATAGTAGGAACCAATCCCCCTATGGATTCCCTGAGGGGTGTGGTGATGCCCATCCCTGTCCCCAGACCTGTCTCATGACTCAGCCCTGATCTCAAAGCAATTCAGCATCGTGTTGGCTCATCCTTACTCCTTAATGATAAACTCATTTCCCTTTTTCCTAGATTTCCTGTGGGTTGCAGGACAACCCTTCATTTTGCAACTTCAGCTTGAAGTGATTTGCTATTCAGCAGTGAATTGGCAATGATGCTGGCTGGATAGATTCACTGTAATCTTCCATCCAATGCCGTGCTGGATGAATTCTGAAAAGTTAATCCCTTTACCTGAACTGGAAAAGCTGGTTTTCATTGACCTGCTCCATATTACTTGTAGAACAGTAAGTTAGAAAGTTATGTTTAAATGCTAGAAAGTAAGTTTAAGAGCTGCTGTTGTAAGTAGTGGACTTTATTCAAAGAGAGATGTGTTATTTTGCTCACACTGTGAAACTGTGCAATAGCTGGCCAAGCAGGTGTGGATAGCAGTTGGGGTCAAGGGGCTTACCAGTATTCATCAATGAGGCTGTGCCAGGTATAATTTTGGTGAGACCAGTAGGAAGAGAGGATTGCATGGGACAATTAAGTATCGGTTCCCCTCTCGTTACTCCAGGAGTGGGGAGTGTTTCAGAGAAGTATTTGCGTTATTAAAGGAAAGATGCCCACCTGGTTGCTTGGTACCTGCTGCCCTTGCCTCAGGTACAGGAGTTTCTTTGCATTGGAGACTTTTCAGGATATGTTACTTATCCACTAAAATCATGGAGATTTTAGTTGACTAGGTCATACAGATTCAGACTCTTAGTTTGCAGGGAATTGACTGAAAACATACCTTGAAATGGGTCCTTGGAGCTCTGAAGTTTATTTTTGTTTCTGTGCAGCTGGTGTACATGTGTTTCTTTAAGACCACATGTTGAATGTCTTATGAAACACTAGAAAAGGCAGTGTACATGTTATGGACTTGCTTAGTAAGTCATGATTATTATTCCTTTAAAAATGAAAAAATATTTTCCTTTTTTTTTAAATAGGCTAGCCCATATTTATTCTGTTTCTTTTAAGGAAAGGCAGTTAAGTAACATCAAGAAAGATTTGATATTTATTAGACTACAATTTGTATCCTTTCAAGGTTTAGAACAAGGAGATTGTATGTTGTGGAGTTTGGTTTGGTTTGGTTTTCTGGAAGGGCTGGAAACAGTAATTGAAATCCTGAACCCACTGAAGCTGATAGCAAATTCTTGGGAACCAAATTTATTCGGACTAAAATTTCTTTCTTCATTCCTGACCTGTATGATATGCTGCTGATCATCAGCTTTGACTGACTTCAGCAAGTGGGGAAAGCATTCATATTGTCAGTAGACTACTTACTTACTTACAGTAGGTCATGAAGATGAATTAAAAGGAATTATAAAGATCATAGAACAGTTATTAGCAAGAACTCCTGGCACTGGCTTATGCAGTGCAGATAGAACTACTTGGGTATTTCCCAACAGTGCAGCCGTTCAACTAAGTTTTGTCTGAAGTTGTTAGATGGTGACAATAGCCCTTGCAGCTTCTGCTGTGTGAGTAAAGACATTTTGTGTGCATTTCAAAATGTTTCAGATTTAAATTTGCCCTAGTTCTGAAGCTATTTGTTAGCTACCTCTTATGATAGAATGACCAGTTTTGGTATCTCAGAGACATAATGAGGTCTTTTGCAGAAAAATGTATTTCTTTAAATGCAGAACTGTGTGGGCTGGTAACAGTAAATTGAGCACTCCAGGAGCTGCTGCAAGTCTCAGTCTTCTACTCTCAAACTAAGCAAACAGTATACTAAGTTTCCTGATGTCCTTAAGGGGTTCTATGTTAACAGGTCCTGTGTTGTTTCAGGTGTGCCCCCTCCATAATTCTGCTCATTTGAATTACTTCTTTGATAATACTGATCAAATTCTGCAATTAGTGTATAAATTAAAATGCATATTTCAATTCCTTATAGTTAAAGGTAGGCCAAATCTTGCAGAAAGGCTGGTTTTAGAGAAATCAAATAATTCACATTGAGTTGTCTCTCACTAGTAAAGCATCTTGGTTGCTGTTGCTCTGATACATTGCACACCAGCTTACCCATCAGTGCTTGAAAGGTTCCTCATAGCATCATTGGCTTCTGCTTCGCTGCTTATTAAGGCACCATTTCTGGGTGAGCTCAGGCACTCACAGACTCCCAAAGCCCCAAGAGATTATGGGAAGAGGACTCTCTGTCTTCCCTCATACACAGCAATCCCTCTTGCATTCAACTTCCAGTTGACATACCAGGGGCCAGATTTGCTCATTGTTCTCAGCTGTTTTGTATTGCTCTAGAGGTCTCCTAATGGTTTGCTATCTGTAAGCTTTTCTTAGCTGAGGAATGCATCTGCTTATATGAACATGCATATAAAAATATATATAAAGCTATTACTGCCTATTTTCAAACAAAAAAAAATACCATGTATGACATTTCTGATTCTATATTAAATTAGGAATGTTTACATATTATTAAAATGTGAAAGACATAAGGATAAAAAAAATTGCAGGAATGATGCAGTTGTCTTCAAATCAAGGAACATAAACTGTAGTAAACTTTAAATTGACAGTTATACCCAGTCTTGAAAGTAATCTGAACAACAACAGAAGAAGTCTTAACTCCCTTTGGTAATGGCATGAAATGAGAACAGGGGGAATTAGTCCTCAAGAATAGGTTTAAATTCACCTGGGATTGCAAATGCTTTAAGTGCCATCAAAAGTGTAGCCCAGAATAGGAGTAGGACTGACTCACAGTTATTTGTATGTTTAACAAATGTTAGCTGGTATGTCTGGATTTCTTTTAGGTATTACTGTATAGAATAGGCAATATACAATTATAACCTTAAGTATAATTCTGATTTGGTTCTACTTCTGATCTGTTTTCTTTTGCCAAGTTTGTAAAATGCCAACTAACAAATCATACAAGATCTCAGATAGGGAGTGTGGAGCTTTACTATGAAGTTTTGGCTTGAAGGAAAGTCATCCCAGGGTTATTTTGTAATTTGTAAGGGAAATATTACAGCTATGTGGCCAAATTTGCAGAAAGAATTAAGCACTAAGAAGCTTCTGCTATTTCTTTGCATCCCAAAGAAATCATTTATGAGCCAACTGTCATAATCAAATAGACAAAAACCATATAGGATACACTATCAGCTTTCTCAATTTTTTTTCTTTTGTTACTTCTAAATTTCATAGACTTTTCCAAGGTTTAATGAATATATATATATAGGAAATCTGTATGAATAGAGTATAGCATATGGTCAGTGTAGCTTGCACACAAGGCTTTCAGGAAGGTGGAGAGTGTTTTCTAATTAAGCCTGCAGGTTTATTTTAGAAAAGAGATTAAATTTCTAGAAAAATGAAAACTGCAAAACCTGTTCAGTGCAATCAAATAAAATATTTTTGTTTGAGGGGGAAAACAATAAAAAAAAACCAAAAAGAAACAAAACCCCAAACTGTTTTACTGGGTGTATTTGACATCCCCTGTGTAAGCTGATCTGGTTCTGATCATGGTCATGAAATGTGAGGTCTGATTGCAACAGTTCTTGACCCAGACACAAACAAACAGTGCTTCTTGCTTTAATTGAATTTTAGTCTATGATTGGAGCACCACCTCCACCAGGGAATATAACTCCTGGCTTGTTACAAACATGCAAAGTAAAACAGCATGACTGCAGAGCCACTGAAGGCATGGAGCATGCTGAGCCTTTGAATGCCTTTGTCCTTGTTACCTTAAAAATGCGATAGACAAGGCCAGTGTTTGGTTACTTCCTGTCATTCTCAGTCTCACCAAACTGAAAGTATGTGTCCATATATGATAGTCAGGACCTGCTCCTGCTCCTGTCCCATCCCTTTTGAGTTTTCACCTTATTTCTCTGGCAGTTGTTGCTAAGGAGAATCCAAGCAGTCATCACATGTCTTAGCTGCTCTAGACCTGGCCCTCATGGAATAATTAAAGCCAGGAATTAAAACCATTTTCTTCCTTTGTCTATTTCTCCCACTGAGTTTTATATTTGATTCTCCAATATATCTGAGTCCCAAATTGTGATCCTCAGACTTGTTTTGGGCAAGGCATTAGCTCATGGAAGTCAAAGCTTATTTTTCCTGAGTTTTTATTGGGTTTTATCCCCAGAAACTTGAGAATCTGGCAGCTGGCTGGGGCTGGACGAATGTTATTTTTGGCTCTTTTTTGGATCCCTGGGTCATTTTCCTTTTCTAATTTATTAGTCTTTTCTAGCCACTGAGGCAGCAGGACCAGACACTTAAGGCTGTTTCAGCATCTCTGCCTGAGCAACTGCCATGCAAATCTTCTCATACCTGCAAGCCTTGTCCACAACAGAGGAGATCATTAAGAAGCTCTTCTGTGATGATTGTAATCTCTCTTCTTTCACTGCCTGAATTCAGGCTTGAATTAGGGAGTTGTCCTGTCATCATTCCCTGTGGGAAGAGAAGTCTGTTCGTGACCCGGGAGCAGCAGAATCCAGGCTCCGTAGCCAGCCCAAAGGCACAGTCAGGGCAGCAGTGTCCCCCACTCTTCACCATGGCCAGGCTGGGCTTTTCCTCCCAGGAGGTGCCATGATTCCTCCTGTCCCTCCATCACTTAACTAGTTCAGAAGAGTAAGAAAATTCTGAACATAACCTCACTGCTGGTAGAAATTGTGTGTCTAGAATGCTAGAGCTGTATTTGTTATTAGCCCACTGCCAGCATATTTCCTCTGGGAGTTTTGTTTCTCACTCTGGGCTGTCCTTCCTTCCCCACCTCAGCACTCTCACCTTTCCTTCTCTGCAGCTTTCTTTTGCAGTCTTTAAAAATTCATGTGTTCAAGGTGGTGGTTGTCCTGCGGAGCTAATATGCCTGTATAGTTCAAGAGCAGCCATTTGTGATGTTTGGCTTCACTGGTCATTGCTTTCACAGTTGTGTAGTCAAAAATACAGCCCAAGTCTTCCTCTCACACTGCCTTTGGTAGTTATGTTGCCATTTGAGAAGGTAATCTTGCTGTTTGATTCAAAGCTTATCAAAAGTAAGAGAGGAAAATGTAACAGACTCAGTGAGTGATTCAAAGAAGCTGCCACTGGGATTTGCCATTGGATCTGGCAGACCCTGTTGTTGTTTATTCCATGCTATGTGCTCTTACTAAAGATACATCTAGGCTGGTGTAGCTTAGTGCCTTACAGAAACTGAGATAGAATAAACAAGGAGTAAAACATGTTTCAGGTGCTGGTGTTTTGGCAGTCAGGGTTTGTTTATATTCTGAGTTTTCCATGTTGGGGAACACCTAGAGTGGAAACCGGGGGTTTGAATTCTATTCTGCCAGTGAGAAGGTGCTAGCAGCTCTAGTCTTTCTCACCTGGCTTCCCTGCTATGGCATTTACAGCTGCAGGTGGTTGCTCATCCTCCTCATCTTTCTCACAGGCTCCCACTAGTCCCAGTGAGAGCTAATCAAGTGACTTCTCAGCAGATCTTTGAGAACACCACAAGGAAGGACTTTGCAGAAGAAAACCAGCTTCTTGGAACTGTATAAGGTAGTGGCAAAAGGCTGCATTTTGAGCTGATTGGTGATCTTTTGTTTTCTGAGTCCCTGCTGCTTCCCACTTCCTAACAGAAGTCTTTCTATTCTGAACCATTCTTCAATAAGTTTTGAATTGCTTTCCAGCACTAACTGGTGATCTACACATTTCCTATTTTCCATTTCTTAAATGTTTGCAGTGAGACCTTCCTATATAGTGATTATCTTCAGGAAGTTCCTCAGAGCAGAATTACTTATCTTTAGTCTTGCTGAAATCTTAAGTTATAGCTATTGAAAACAACTGCAAGCCTGTTATATCACAAAAAAGATGCAGAACAGTTTTACCTTGGGGTGAGCTTTCTGTTTCCTGAGCAGTGCTATGAGATTTTTTACTAGCTCTAGGCTTTAAAATGATCCTTTTTGCTCCTTTTATTGTGAAACACTTTCAGTCTACTTCTTTTTTTTTTTTTCCCCCAGAGGACCATTCACAGTCCAGAGCCAAGTTACCAAGGGAATATCTCCTTTCACATTAATATCAAAAGTGAAATGATAGGAATGCTTCCAATAGCTAGCAAAGCTTCTTTTAAACCAAAAATACCAGCTCACATTGAGATCCATGTTTTTATACAGCACTGCCCTGTAAGCCTCCTTTATTTTGTACCCTGAGATCCTGGCATTTGGTTATATGAACGGGATTGTCCTGCTCAGTAATAGGTTCCAGCTGCTGTCTTGGCACCATTGTTCAGGAGGTGTCACTTGGTTCTTACCTAGGTCTCTCTTGCACCAAGATGCCTTGCAGGAGAGCAGGCTGTCCATTGGCAATCAGGTCTTTTAGCAATACAAGACTATGATTTTTTACATAAATGGAAAGAAACTGCTTTGAAGGAACCAAAAGATTTCTTCTGTGGAAGGAGCAAAAGATTACGCAATGAGCATTCTTCTATTGTTTTTCTGTAAGAAAAAAATAACTAAATTATGCAGCTTTTTTTTTTCTTCAGCTGTGCTGAGTACAAATTAAACTGGAAGTTGAGTCTTCCATTGCTGAGAGCTTCAGAGCACAGCTGTCCTTCTCAGAATAAGTGACTGTATAGGCACCCTCACAGCTGTGTGCTGAGAACGTTGTATTTGTGTGCACACCTCAGTTTGCCACATGTTCCTGAAGCAATAGCAAGCAAAAAGCAACATGCTTATCACAGTATTCATGCAGTGATGCATTGCTTTGGAAAGAAGTTCCCAAAACATGTCAAAAAGGTAAAAAAACATGGTTTGGAAAGGAAATAGTTTTGGGGTTTTTTTTTAATTTACTTTCTTCTTGCACCAATATTTTAAAGTTAAATACTGAACTTCGTTATGAAGGATAGTTTTGTTTTAACAGTATCATAGGGTTTATATTAAGGTAATTTCTAAGTTAATTACAGTAAACTACATCTTCTAGTGGGCTATTCTTAAATATAAAATTAACTAGTTAAAAAATTGTAGGTTTACTTTGTAAAATGGAAGATTGTATTTTCCCTGTCAGCCAATACAGCATGTGTCAGATGAAGACCAGTTGAACATTTGTGAAAGCTGAGAAGAAACAGCATTCACAGTTGTACCACTACCTCTATCATTTCATTGTAGAATGAGGCGTTTTGCCTTCTTGGAGGTTGTAATTAACACTCACTGGTCACAGGAAAAGGGGACCTCATATGGAGAGAGATGGTTATTCACACACCATGAGAACCCACTAGAAAATGGAAACAGTGCCATGCAAGGTTTGTTTGTCACACTCATCTAGGTTTGCTGAAAGCCTGTGCAATGTTTGCTGCACTGTGGATTTGGGGAAACCTCAGGTCAGCAATGCTTGTTGGTTTAACACCTAGTCTCCATCAGCAAAGATGGCTAAAGCAAACAGGCAAGCTGGTGTCTTCTCATATTAGATGTGCTGTCATTGCTCACCTATGGCGGGGAAGGCTCTTGTCAAATCCTGTCATGGTGGCTATAGATCAGATGGAGGGGGGTCATTCCTGCCTGACCTGACAAGCATACTCCAACACCCCTCACTGGAGATGTGGGAAGAGCAGCTCTCCCACTTGCTCAGCAAGATAGTGTCAGTCAGGGGAGGCTTCAGAAACTGACCTCTTTAGCCTTCTGCACAGCTCATCACATTCAAGCAGTTATTAGCAATGGGGTGGAACTAACATGGGCAATGCAGGAACAATGCCGTGGCCCACCTACTTCAAAATAAAAAAAGCTACTACCCTTTTAAATTAGATCAGTATCTGGGGAAAGTAACTGACTTGTCTCTTCCTCCCCTGCCTTTGCTGCTTTGCCCCTTCCACCCTCATTCAAATATTTCTAATCTGAGTTTCAGCAAAGGCTGCAAATAAACGTTTTTCTCTGATGCAGACACAGCTGATTATGGATCTACAATAACAGTTAATTATATTTCTGTAGTGGAAGCAAAACATTCTGCTCTGTTATCAGCTTTTTTATCAGTCCCTGTGATTTTTATGGATTTCTGTACTATTAGTAGCACTGTTTATGCAATTGAAAACTAGTTGCAGTAAATTATGGCTAACACCAGCAGCCCAGAGGTTAATTTGATTGTACAAGTAGAATCCCAGAGTTATGCATGAACATATGCACTACATACTTATTAATGTGTAAGGTCAGACTGGCATGAACTGTGTTATATTTCCTGAATATTCTTCAAGAGTTTACATATGATCTTTAGTACAGATAATGAAGAGATTTGTCTTCAGGAAACGCCTATTTAGCCATAAAGAAAATAGCAGCATGCAAATTGTTAGCTGTAAGGTTGCCTGGTTTTCAGTTAATGGAGGGGTTGAGTGGGATCTGAAAGAGTGCCAGAAACTTGTGGTTGGCATTACCCTCGGGGCCGTGTGCATTTGGGAAAGGCACAAAGAAGGACACCCATGAACCTGGAAGCATTTGTGAGTTGTAGTCTCACAACATGGGCTGTTGCAAGGCAGCGCTTCTGGGAACCTGGTCTGTACACTTCTATTTCCGTGCAATTGGCTACATCTTGAGAAAAGTCTCTTTCACAGCTCCCACCTTTCCAAAATCCTGCTACTTGGATCCTCTCTCTCTTTTTGCCAAAGGATCTGGACAGCTAATGCAGAGGGAAGTGAAGCTCCTCAGTTATATTTCTTTTACTGGTTTAAGGCATTTTCCTCTGATTGTTTGCTGTAGGATAAACTTACTGGATGCAAACATAACCTTTCTGGGTGATAGAATCCAGCCTCACATTTCCCTTTGTGTAGTTTCAGATTTTCTTCATCATACCTGATTTACTGTGTTGCTACATTATTATAGCTTGGCATGATTAAATCCAGTTTAGTGTTCACACAGCTTATTCAGTCTAGGTGTCTCATTGTGGGCTTAAAATTTGATGGGTTTATTTAGCATTGGTGTTAAGGCAGAATCAAGGTGCCTGAGCAGTTAATTTTGATAAGCTAACAAAAAAACTCATCAGAATGAAGATAAGTGTATAATATTGTTATACAGTGAAAACACGTCTGCATTTATGGAATTAATAGTATTATTAATTTTACTCTGCCAACAAGCAGTACCTTGGTGAATTAAAGCTACAGATTTTACAAGCTGTGGCCCTGCTCCAGCACTGGGACTAGATGTGAGGTGGGCGCCCAAGTGGTAAAACTAAAATTGTTTGCTGAGCAAGTATTCCTTTGTGAAAGTGTTTGTCCTGAAGTGCTCGGGCTGTGAGTACTACAGGGGAATGTAGGCTTTCAGATACCTGTGCTTCACAGACTTTCCAGTATAACCTGAAATACCAATGGAAAAGAAATTAATCAGACGTGGTCTAGAATATCTGGGGAATACTTTTTAATAAATCTAGACTTGTCTTTCTTGAGGGAGAATGGTCAGCTGGTGGTTATCACTGCGACTGACTTCCTGTGTTGTAGGGGGATGCTTGGCCCATCATTTCCTCTGTACATTGGGTAGGTTATGGATTGCTGATGGATTTAATGGAACATAAGGCTGACATTTTCACCTGAGCTTTTGTTCATTTTAACGTTTTGAGACACTTAACATACTGTGTCATGCTTATAAGAAGGAGAACTTAGGCATTGCAAATGTTGTTTTGCAAAACCCTTTGAAAGTGTGTGATATACTCATTATAAATTCCACCTACATGTCTTGTCTGAGAAGAGAGCACTGGTATCACTTGTGCTTTGTGATACAAGGCTGCTCAGGTGGATGTGAGAAATGTAGAAGAGAGAAAATTGGGTCCCCTCTGTGCCTGAAAGCCCAGAGTAGGCAGTATGTGTGAGCTGTGGGCAGGTGGCTTTCAGCTGGGACAGGGGAGTGGCTAATTTAATTTAGGAGAGGAGGCAGCAGCTAGAAAGCAAATGGTTCCATATACTACCTCTGTTGTTATTGCCAGTTCATCTTAATTCAATTCTGATAATGTTGACAGATCTTTCTGTACAACATCTTTTGGCCATATGGAGCTAGTCTGGCAGCTCCCCCAACCCAAATGGGCGTCTGGCACTATCTATCATTTGTTCATGAGGCCCAGACAGTGTTTTATCCAGAATCATGTAGGAGCCTTGGTATATATGCTACCCAAAAGTAGATCTTGCTGGTGTGCAGTGACCCTGCTCGTACCATGGCTCCGTGCTGGCCTTTAGCTGCATTGTCGTGGAGAATTTTGGCCCATGCCAGGCTTTCTCCAACAATTCGAGGTATATGGACATCACAGAGGACAGCATCACTTATTTCTTCAGTACAGATGCTCCTGCTGTTCTGTATTCCTGTTAAGGGGGGAATAAAATAAGGCTGTAGAAAATCACTGTTGAGAGTGTCCACTCCCTTGCTCATCTCCGACGGCAAATAGATCATTTGGCAGGGGAAGAGGAGGGTCTCAATTCTGCTCTCCTAGCTGACAAGTTCAAATCTAGACAAAAAGACTGAGCTATTTTCTGTGCAAATAAAAGACTGTATATGAATTGAAGAACTTGCCTTTTGGGAGGAATATTCAGACAGTTTAGACTGACAAGGCTTCAGGTTTTTTACCTGCTTTAAAAGTTTTATACTCTTTCAAAGTATCTTTCTTCTGATGCACTCAGAATGTACCAAGCTATTTCTAAAAGACATGCTTGGCCTATTGTCAGCCTGTTCTCTTCATATCTGATCCAAAAATGTTCATACTTCTAAATTTGTGAAATCATATTAATTTCCATGACAACCAACTAATGTTGCAAACAAAGGATTAATTGTTCTGTTGTGGGATGAAGCAGAAAGGGAATTTAGATCACATGAGGAATAAGTGAAGTGCAAACACTGATTTCAAAAGGAATGTAGCAAAGGAAAAGCTAAATATGTTTTTCTTTACATTTTCAAATTTGTGAAGCTTGCTTTAGTGTTAGCAGTCGCTTTCTAGGGGAAGGTGTACAAGCATATCAGTTAATTCCTTCTGCAAGGCTGAAGAGCTTATCTCACTCACTGGTCAAGCATCCAAACTACAAATGGCCAAACATCTGCAGGCAGACGAAGGCAGTTGTCCTTCATGATGCTGGAGAAACCCACAGATCTTGTGCCGGGCCCTTAGCAAAAGCCGTTGAAAGGAAAAATCTGGCAGTTCCCTCCAAAATTACCAGCGTGTCCTATTTGTTAACGTACAGTGCCTTCTTGTGGGCAAAAGGTTTTATTGCTGGATGGAAGCCCTGGATGTTGCTTCCCCTTCCTTCCCCTTTTTAACTCGAGACAACTCGAGGAAGAAACCTAAGGAATGTAAAACATGTGGGTTTAGATATAGAAATTGCAAACGCATGTGGACCCATCCAGTTTGCTGTGCATCACAATGTTCTGGTAATGAAAGCTCTCTTTTGAAGTAGAAATGAGATTAATGTACAGTTTGACTTTCACAGTGCTAAGAAACGTTTTTCCTTTTTGATTTGATTTTTTTCAAGAAAAAGATGCAATCTCACACAGAAATAGATGAAGCAATAACTTGTCAGGCATTTTCTTATCATCCTCTCTCATTGAAAGAAGGTTTCCCCCTTTCTTTCCAATACAGACGTGCATGGATACATGCACACGGATGCCAGATACTGAGGCACATACACATGCAGGACTGGGTGGATGAGGCAGTAAATCATGTTCTGTTATTGTTGATTTCCCCTTTCTGCTTAAGGAATTACCCAGCTGTGCAGGGTACTGCATACATCTCTGGGCATCAACCCCTTTAGCAAGCTGAGGTTCCAGGCCTGTCCTTCCCTGTGTGTCTCATTTCTCTGCCTCCACCACTCCTCAGCCCCAAGGATCCTCCAGGCAGGGGTCTCATGCATGTAAATTTGGGTATGTCAGTTACCACTATAATGCTATTAAAGCCAATACAAAGTGCCAGATCTGATATGTGAGCAGACTGGCTGGAGGCGTAGGTGCGTACTGTGGTGGATGCTGACTGAGAAGCAAAGGAAATGCTCATTTCTAAGTGGAAGGGAGGAACCCCAAATGAGAGACCATATCATGACTTCTGATGTAATTGTCTCCTTCTTTTTGTAACATGCATGTAGTAAATACAATAGCTGGATACTTCCCTTTCAGCAGATTCTGAATGTTTTTGAGGCTAAACTGCCAATGTGTTTATTGCTGAGATGAGGCTTACATTTAAACCAGTTCCTGAATTTGCAGCTTCTTTCATGCAAGCAGTATCAGTCCAAGTGTGGTGGAGTTGAGTCTAGTGAAGGCCTCTTCCTGTCATAAATAAGATTACTTTCATTTCACTTGTGGAGTGTGTTATTCCTCAGAGTAATGAATTTCCTCTGTGCCTTTGAGCAAATAAACATGGTTTTCATTAGGTTTCTATTTAAAAAAAAAAAAAAAGCCAGAGTAAAATTAATAAGAAGACTATTAACTCCATGAATGCAGATGTGTTTTCACTGTAGAACCTTGTTGGATATAAACAGCTTCTTCACTGAACACTGCAAATTACAGAAAATGAAACAATTCTGCAGACCTGGATTCTGCTATCAGAGAAAAGATTGACATTCAGACTGTTCACAACCCGGTTTCTTAGGAGGAAAAATGGACTATCAAATCAAATGTAGACAGACAAATAGCCTCAGGCTTTCTACTTAATATGTAACATATGTGATAATAATAGTTTTAGCCCATATATTTAGAATTAGCTTTACAGCCAAGAGTTTGAAAATTGCTTTTCCCCCTTTGTCCTTTACCAGACATGTCCCTGCAGTTGCAGAATAAGAAGTAGCAACATTTGCAAATATTTCACTGATAGACCATGTAACTCATAAAATTTTGATGCACTATTTGTATTTGTGGCTTGAGATCTCTGTTAAGTGGTGAATCCCTACAGCATCACTGTGGTTTTCTTTTTTTCATATCTACAAGCATTTTAGACAGAAACCCCCAAATCACCCTGCATTTGCAGACCTTCAAACTGCTGGTGTGTATTTCCAATCTTCCAGTCAAAAGTATATCCTAAAAGGATAGAAATCAGCAGTTTAAATACATGCTCTTTAGACTCTAATATTTTACTGAAGAAAACTGAGGTCACTTTCTTGCTACTCAAATCCTACACAGTAGTTTTAACTTTCTCAGAATGAAGTTACTAGACTTCAGCAAAAACTCAGTGCCTAAAGTTGCAGCTTGGCATCTAACTATATTTCAAAACATTACTAGTCTACTATGTGTAATTTTGTATTGTCCTGTAGGCTATTTTAAGCCTTATTTTCCTAGAAAACAAAAATTCTTACATTTTTTGTACACAGTTCCCATTTTCATTCTGTTTGGGCAAATTCAGTGTGAACAACAAGGCATCACATAATAGCTGTTATTCTTGATGCTAATAGAAACATGTAATCTACCAAGACTTTCTGCTTGAACACAGAAATAGAAGTGTTCCTTTTGTATATCAAATCACTATTTTTGAAACCATATTTGTTTCCTAGTAATTATGTAGGGAAAACACTGTTTTACCTGAGAGCCATTTTTGGCCTGATGCTAAACCTTATAATTACTGCTCCATTTTAATGTACAAGTTTTGCAGTGCTGTTACTATAACAGAGCAGATGTTTTTTATTTAAAATAGTAAAGATAAAATTCTTTAAAGAGACAGTCTCAGTTATGAGTGAACATTGCTGGTTGAAACCTCGACAACAGAGGAAAAGAAATCTTAAATACCAGTTCCCTTTTCCCTTAGCTTTTGAGCAAGAAATTGGTTTTGGATATTTTGAAAATTTTGGGGGTATGAAGATAGAAAGCCCTGCACATTGAATATTCTGTACTTGTTTAATATTTGCTCAGTAGTGTGCTGTTTCCTAATCAAGCCTCTGCAAGCTGTGAATCACGGCCACTATATCACTGTTTTGATTGGAAGCAAGAGCTGTACCATGGCAAATCTCTAGGGACAGCAAACATCTGCAGCTGTGAAAAGCTGGAACTATTTGCCATTATTATTAAAAGAACTTGAGAATTTTTTTTTAATGTGAAGTTGTAGTGAAATTCAGAAGGTGCACAGAGATGTAATATGAAAGTTTTACAGCAAGCATGGCCTGTCACAATAGTGCTCTGGAAATGGAAAATGTGCTGTTCGAAGTGACAAAAGCAAACTGGAAATTATAGACCCTTTTAGGAAAAAAAATGCAACTAATCATTAACTACTTCTAAATGTAAAATACCAGTTAAGCATTTGAGACTTCAGTAAAATATCTTCCTGTTGAATGCAAGGTTGGGTTTTGCTTTCAGAAACATCCTGATAATTTTGACCATAAGTTTGTTTTCATAAAGGTGCTTTCTGGGCTTTGATTTCTCAACTACGGCCAGTAGAAATTAAGCCTAAGAACAGAAATGTTAGTTGCCTCAGAAAGGCAACAGAAACACTTGAGCTAATTTATATAGTGTTTATTTCAGAGAGTTCTAGAGCTAGATTGTAACTTCCATCAGAATAGTCTCTTTAAGATACTTTTAAGTAATTCCCCACGATTAAATTTAACAACTGCAGACGAAATGCATTTTTGACATATGCAAATCCTCCATCTTATATGCACAGGTTTCTTGCAGGATTGATTGTAATATTATTCCCAGAGGCCCTAATCTTATGTTAGGCCTTGATTAATTAAAGTAATAATGTAGTCACACTGGGATTTTTCTAACAGTAAATCTGGTACCCTGGTATATTCAGTTTGAAAGAGTGGGAGAGCGGAGGAATTTGAAAGGCACTGTGCTTAGTAACATGTGGCTTAAATTAGTGGTTATGACTCAAAATGAGATATGGATGTAGAAAAAATAATTCCTAATGGGCTAAAATATGGCCCAATCATATCTTGACATCTGAAATCAGCCCTTGCATTTACTGCAACATCATCCTTTACAGCAGCATGTCTCAAACTTGCTGATGTACAGCTGTTTATAATAGACCGTATGTAATATAGACTTTAATGTGCAATATGCAATGTACCATGAACTATATACTACGTACTATAATATATATATATATATGTAATATATATGGGTTGTTTGGAGAAGGGCTTTGGCCTTTGATTTCATCTTTTCTCTTCACCTTTGAAGAGAAATGGGTAAACTGAAGACACAAACAGAGAAATAAGCTTCACTGCTGTAGATTTTTTTTTGATAAGTAGATAGTTACTTAGTATAAAGAGATGTGCTGGCTTTCCAAAGGGCTGATGCTTCTTGCTATTGCTGTTTTGTAAATCTAAAACTACACCCTGCAATCCACCTGGCTTCATTCAGGATTGTTCATAGCTCAAGTTTCATGATTCTTACATGACCCAAATTTGCATACCTCCATATCCAGATACAAATCTATTTTAAACTGCTGAGGAAATAAATGCTTTCTAGTAACAAACCCACCTTGTTATTCCTAAGCCTAGATAAGAGGCAGTAAAAGGTAGTGGTGTGGTTGGTAAATGTGCCTTGAGGGATCATCATAGAGGCACAGAATGATCGGGGCTGGGAGGAACTCTGGAGATGCTGCAGTCCCCTCATCATCGTAGCTCTCTGCTGGACTCTCTCCAGTAGTTCCTTGTCTCTCTTGAACTGGGAAACCCAGGACTGGACACAATACTCCAGATGTGTCCTCACTGTGGCAGAGTAGATGGGGAGGAGAACCTCCCTTGACCTGCTGGTCGCATTCTTCTAATGCACCTCAAGATATTGTTGGTCTTCTTGGCTGCAAGAGCACATTGCTGGCTCATGTTTTACTTGTCCACTAGGACCCCCAGGTCCTACTCCATGGAGCTGCTTTCCAGCAGGTCAACCGCTAAGCTGTATAGGTGTGTGAGATTATTCCTCCCCAGGTGCAGAATTCTACACTTGCCCTTGTTGAACTTCATGATGTTCCTCTCTGCTCAACTCCCCAGCCTGTCCAGGTCACATGAATGGCAGCACAGCCTTCTAGTGGATCAGTCACTCCTTCCAGATTTGTATCATCATCAAACTTGTACACTCCGCCCCTTCATCCAGGTCATTGTTGAAGATGTTGAACAAGACTGGGCCCAGTACTGACCCCTGGGGAACACTGTGAGCTGCAGATCTTCCAATTAGACTGCACTGCTGATCACAACCCTCTGAGATCTGTCATTCATCCAGTTCTCAATCCATCTTCTGTCCACTCATCTAGTCCACGGTTCCTAAGCTTGTCTATAAGGACAGTGTCAAAAGCCTTGCTGAAGTCGAGGTAGACAATATCCAGTGCTTTCCCCTCATCTGCACGGCTAGTCACACCATCATAGAAGGCTATCAGATTGGTCAAGCATGGCTTCCCCTTTGTGAATCCTTGCTGACTTCTGATAATCTTCTTTTCCTCCACATGCTTAGAGATGACCTCCATAAGGAGCTGTTCCATCACCTTTCCAGTGATGGAGGAAATTCCTGTAATTTCCTGGGTCTTCCTTCTTGCACATTTTGAAGACCACAGTGACATAGGCTTTCTTCCAGTCCTCAGCCACCTCTCTGCCTTTTATGACCTTTCAAAAATGATGGAGTGTGGCTTAGCAGTAACATCAGCCAACCCCCTCAGTGCTCATGGGTGCATCTTATTGGGGCCCATGGATTTGCGGGTGTCCAGCTTGCGTAGATGATCTCTAACCCAATCCTTCTCCACTAAGGGAGATTCTTCCTTCCTCCAGGCTTTTTCTCTTACCTCTAAGGACTGGGATTCCTGAGGGCCAGTCTTGCTAGTAAAGACTGAAAAAAAGAAGGCATTCAGTAACTCTGCCTTCTCTGTATCTTTCGTCATCAGGGCACCCACCTCATTTAGCAGCAGGTCCACATTTTCACTAGTCTTCCTTTTCCTACTGAAGTACTTGAAGAAGCTCTTCTTGTTGTCTTTCACATCCCTTGCCAGATTTAATTCCAAATGGGCCTTTGTCTTCCTCGTTGCATCCATGCACAGTCTGACAACATTTCTCTATTCCTCCCAAGTGGACAGTTCTTTTTTCAATGTACTGTAAACTTCCTTCTTCCATTTGAGTTTTTCCAGAAGCTCCTTGCTCATCCATGCAGGTCTCCTGCCTCCTTTGCTTGGTTTCTTCCTCATAAGGATGCACTGATCTTCAGCTGTGACTCATTTTTTGCTCTTTTGTAAGTCCCTTTACACTGCCCTGCCTAATTTAAAGTGCCTTTAAAGGAGCATAGATCATATTTTGGGCCTTTTTTACTAAACTCTTGTGAAAGAGAACTAGCAGAAGGCAAATCAGGTGCATGGTAGTTTAAGGTGTACTGTAAAAGGATCAATTGTGTAGCACACACAGTGCCCTCGCGAAGCAGTCTTTTTTTCCCTCAGCTATGGAAAGTCAGAGACTTGCCTGTTGCCACCCAGTGTGTTAACAGCACAACTGGGATTAGAGCTCAGGAGCTGGTTTCATGCAACCCTACAGCTAATCTGCTGTTTCATATGACCTCCTTTGCATGGAAAGCATGCAGACACACACACAGATTGTGACCACTTTCTGATAGCATTTTTTCCTCTTTTGTAAGGCCCAGCGTTTGGGAAGTGGAGTATCACTTAGCATGGCCATCACATCATGTTCACTGCATGCACATTTTGCAAAACCAAAGAAGAAATTCCCATCTGTTCTATATGGATGATGAATATATTTCACCTTAAATACACAGAAATCTTCTGTATGTCCGGTATGTAGTAAAGCTCTTCAGTTACGCAGCACAGCTTTTTTTCCTCTGTGTTTTTATAAATAATGCTAACTTCAGTGCTGAAGTTCTGCAGTCAAAAGGATGTTATTTGCAGGACACAATTTGAACAGAGTTCTGTTTTGGTCTTCTGAGTCAGAAGAGTCAGGTCTCCTGTAGCCATTTTATCCTTTACCAGGTGACACCTGTAGGGCATAACCATACAGAGTGATTTGGTATTTTCCTCTGTGACTGAAAACTAAGTATCTAAGTATGGCTTCTCTTTATAGAAGAGTATAACTATCAAAGTCTCAAGTGAAAAGGGAACACAATTACCATTTAGAAGTGTAGGAAAATACTCAGAATCATTTGAAGGTATTTTGGACTTGTTAGACTGTGTAGTTACCTAAATAAATAGGATTCTCCTTTCTTCTTATTTACTGCCCTCTATTGCAAACCCCCTGGAAAATCTACACAAGTTTACCCTTGTGGCTTGTATCATACTTGCATCCAATATAATTTCAAAAGCTATCATTTTCAAGGTGAGGAGGGGATTTTTTTCTCCTGGTGAATTTGATAAAATAGGTATGTTAGCTCTCACAGAAACTATCTTTCTATGGGGTTGTAGTTTTCTGGAGGTTTTTTGGTCTAGTTTCTCTTTAAACCTGTGTCATTTCCTTTTTATTTTTCCCCGTCTCATTCCCAAAGAAATGAGCAACAAACTCCCTTTGAGAAAAAACATGGCTGGGGAAGAAAAGTACTTTTGATGACTAAGGCCCTTCTGTTCAAACAGTTCCTGCCTAGACTATGGAATCCATAGATACTGGAGATATAAAGGAGAGGGTTTGAAGATAACTAAGACCCCCTCAGGCTTGATATGTAATCAAAGAAGTATTGTTTGGGAATGACTTAAGGGGAAGCGGAGTGGCTAACGTTTGGGCCCTGATCCAGCTACTGCTGGAATTGTTGGCAGAGTTCCCACTGACTTCAGGACAAGCGAGAGTAGACCTTTTGTCTGGTGAAGCCAAGCATATGAAAACACAACAGGAAAAATGACAACCATGCAAATTGGGAAAGACAACTGCCTACAGTTTCCTTATTTTTAAAGGATGTCTCTGCCTGAGTAAGTGAGCTTGATGAGAGAGGCACATTTCATCTCCAGTTCCAGGGTAGTGCCCAACTCAGTCATGGGCACTTTTTGGCGGAGACGAGATTACACTGTACAAATAGCAGCAATTCAGGAGTATGGCTCTGTATCTTGCCAGCTGAAGTTGTAAGAACAACTGAAAACTGACAACATAAGCACAGTAGTACTAGGTAGGAACAAAGACATAGTTAGCATGGCAATCTGTTTTCTGTGCACTATTAAAGAATAGCAGAACAAGGTACATAAAGCACAGTGGATCCCTTGCTAGCCTTCCCAACTTCCCTAAGTCAGTAGTTTAGAGCTGCTTGGGTATTACCTACATTTCAGAACATTGTGTTTAAAGACCGTTAGTGGACCTGTGTGCAAATAGTTGAAGTCTGAACTCCAAGCATAGCATCTCATATTTATGTTAACAGGTTTGCAAGTTAGTAGATGTACTTTAGTAGGTGTACTGTAGGGCATCTCTTTCAAGATCAGCCACTGAAAAAGGTTCTCTCTACCTCTTTCCTGCTGTCTCCATCATGTGACTGATTGGAGGGATATCTTGAAGGGCTAGTGGCTAATTTCCATGACATTTGCATCTCAGGCATTAGAAAGCCAGTGCTGGGCTTCTGGTTAGGATTAGGCCCTCCCTAATCCCTGTGGTTTCCCTAATGAGCAACGACAGCTGTGATTGGCACTCCTTGAAGTGGAGGAGTGCAGATGCCCAGCACTGGGAGAACTTGCAAAATCCACAGAGAGAAATACACCTTTAGGAAAAGCTGAGAAGGAAAATACATATGCAAAGTACAGAAACCAGGGAGGGGAATGGGCAGAATAAAAGAGACTTGACAACTGTGCTGGGACCTACAAAAGGGGCCACATCTGTTCTGGCACTATCCCAAGCCATGAACAGGTCTGAAATTCACAGAAGAAGCTTTCCTCATGAAAAAAGTGGAGAGGTGTTTGGTGGGAAGGCTGCAGTGTAAACTAGCTTCACTTTCCCTAGCCTTGTGGTCATCTGGTTCCCATTTATTGGGTGGAATTGAATAGCTGCAGACTTGCCACTCTCGGAGGAAAGAGATCATCTTGCTATAAAAGTCTTGGGGGCTTTTTTCCTTGAATGTATGAGCAGGACGCTTTGGCTGTGACCTGTGAAACCTTGCACAGTGCACAGCAGGAATTGCAAGGTGGTTTTGCTTCAGTGCAAGTGTGAATGAAGGGCATGTGTGGACACAAATAACATTCAGCTGCTGGTACAGTCTTCACTGAGCAGAAGTAGCTCTGGTGCTCTGCCATCCACTCCATACCTTTTGCAGAATAGGGTCAGGAATAAGAAGAAATAAAAGAAGTGTGTGGGATGAATTCATTTGGTTAAGGAAGATCCTGAGCATGAAAATAAGACTTCTGTCTGCTGGAGAAATGATCCTGTGCCCAGTTGGTGCTGGTGTAGGCGGGGTCAGAGTCCTTTGTGATTCTTCCCTGGTTCATCACTCTTCCACTCACTCCATGGTCAAGTCTGGCAGGTTTTGGTCTTTCTCTTTAAACTCCAGCTGCTGGGTTTGGGCTATTACTTGAGGATTTCAAATGGAAGAAAGATAAGTTGCTGTCCCTTGTGGCTGGGGGAGAGAGCCTGAAAACATGAACCCAAAATTTGCAAGGCCAAAGAAAAGAGTTCAAAGTTTAAAATTATTATTTAATTATGGATTTTTGAAGCTTTTTTCCTGATTTCTGAATGCTAATTCAGAAATAACTAAATAATTCAGATTAATAAAATTATGCAGGCAATAGTCCATACCAATGATTGGCATCCCTGCCCATGGCAGGGGGGTTGGAACTAAATGATCTTTAAGGACCCTTCCAACCTGAGCCATTCTATGATTCTATGATAGATGGTTTGGAAGAGCACAGTCATGTGAAGGATACCACTTAGCTGTTGTCAATGGCTGCCTGCTTCAGGGGTGAAATGGAAGGCTTAAAAAAAAAAAGTTAAGTCACTTGTAACTCAGGAAGAAGTAAATCTTTTCTCCAAGCTTATTTCCTGCTGTACTAAATAATCCAGTGATTTTTGTGTTCCTCAGATTAATCTGAACTGTCAGATTTAGTAAATTATTTTTTCTTATTCTCTTTCTGACAGTTACTCTTTAACTGAACATTCTCCAAAGCACACTACAACTTTTTTTTATAAATCATTATCTGAAACAAAATCTCTTCATCAGGTGTTTAAACATAAATAGCAATCAGTGAAATATCTGATTGGATTTAGACTTTATCAGCTTCTATTGAGTTTGCTCTGTTTCAGAGATGTAATGCTCTGTAACAGTCAAGGGAGCTAATGAACCAGTTGCTGCACTGGTCACGCTGGAGAGAAGAGTTGATGTGGCTTTTGCAGAATTAACTCTTGATGTGTAAGTGCTCAGTGATTAGAGTAAGGAAGGAGCCAATAATCAACTGTGTGCTTGAGACCCTCTGGATAATATACATGCACTTCATCAACAACTGTCACCCAAGACTTTTGCATAAACTAAACAGTCCTGGCTCAGTACAGAAAATTCACTTACAGAATACTAACTGGGTACAAATTATGAAATTTAAAAAAGCCAAGAGCAGGGTACCAGAAATAGCTGCAAACATTCAATGTGAGTGTGTCTCAATTTCTCCAGACATGCTGAAGTGCAATATTACTGATTGTCTCTGCCACCTCTCTCCCATTTGGACTGCAGAGCTAAGGATTTATGCTGAGTAGCTACTCAATTACTGTCCCAGGGGTGAATGAAACATGATTGAGGAAGATAATATTAGGAAATTGCACCACTGCTCTCAGATTTCTTTGGCTGTATTTTGACAGCTGAATTAACTTGAGTTATCTGTGCTCAAGTGAACTTCCGCCAGCATAGCACAGCTTAGTCGAATACAGCCATCCTGCAAAACTATACTGGAGCTGCACAAGTGAATTAGAGGATCAACAATGTGACTGTAGAGCAGCACAGAGAGATTAAGTTGGGCAAGCTAAATATTTTGCCTCTTCATTATAGCTTGAGGCAAATCATGCAAGTTAAAAGCATCATCACTTTTCAACTAACGTTCTTCTTTGTGGGTAGAAGTCTGCTTAGGGCTGAAATGTTAGATTTGGCTCAAATTAGTTCTATGCTGAAGATGAGTGCTTTGATTAGCACATTTCAGAAAAGTGTATTTTTGAAAATCTTATTTCCTCCTCCTCCTAAAGGATGTCCAACCAGGTCTTGACAATACTTAATAATTTTGCCTCTGATTCCTTCTGCTAAAGTACTGCTTTCAGAAAGAAAACTCACATCCCAGATCTTCTGTTTACATTTATCTCATTTTGCCCTGAAAAGAGAGAGGAAAGTTGTATCTGGCAGAGAAAGTGAGACTGGAAAATTAGAAGAATATTTGAGAGTGACATTAAAATAGTTTTTCTCAGCCAGAGACCACCGGTACCTGGGTGCAGTTGAGGTAGGAGCTCCTCTTTTTTAAAGCATTATGCAGCCCCCAGGAGCACGTGTTCAACACACAGCAACGGAGATACAAAGTCATGAACTCAGTGGGAGTTCATTTTGTTATTTGTGTTGTGTAGTTATTCTGATAAATCCTTGAATTTCCCACATGAGACTTTCAAAAGGGACTATTTATCTGTGTGTTCTCCAGGACTGGCAACGTTGCTTGTTTCTTATGTCTAGAAAAAAGGCTTTTTTTCTGGTGAGAAATCCCAACTGCAGACAGCCTAATTTGTTGCTGGCATATCCTAGGCTTTGCATTGCTTTGTGGGTCAGAATGTAATAATTTATTAATCTGTCTGCTGAGCTGGGCTCAATTAGTCTTTTTTTCCCCCCACTTTTCCAGTTGCCTTTTGGCAACTGAGCAGAGCAGAGGGTCTTGGAGCGTGTTGTGGCACTACGCCTAGCAATGCTGCTGCAAAGAGTAGAGAGACAGCACAACGTTGTCTCTGCTTTTTGCAAGGGTGGAAAAGAGGCTTGGCAGGAGAAGACACTCATCTCCTCTGGACCCTTGGTTGGTGCAGGCAGAAAATGCACTCTCCTTGCTGACATTTAAAATACTTTCTTCCATTTGTTACAAGATCTGCAGAAAATAAACCCTTCTCATTCAAGGCTGGGGCTTTATGCCCTTATGCCTCATGTATTATTTATCTGCAAACATGTGCTTGCAGATGTTTTGGGATAGTAAGAAATCAAAATTCAGAAGTAATGATAGGAAACCTGTTTGGTTATATTAGAGAATCACAGATTCATAGAATCATTTAGGTTGGAAAAGACTCTTAAAATCATCAAATACAACTATAAACCTAACACTACCAAGTTCATTACTAATCCACATCCCTATGTACCACATTTACATGTCTTTTAAATACTCCCAGGGATGATGAGGCTGCCACTTCCCTGGGCAGTCTGTTCCAGTGCTTGACCATCCTTTCAGTGAAGAATTTTTTTCCTAATGTCCCATCTAAATCTCCCCTGGCACAATTTGGGGCCATTTCCTTTTGTCCTATCACTTCTTATTTGGGAGAACAGACTGACTCCCCCCCTACCCTGCTACAACCTCTTTTCAGGTAGTTGTAGAGAGTGAGAGGGTCTCCCTTGAGCCTCCCCTTCTACAGGCTAAACTACCTCAGTTCCCTCAGCTGATTCCTCTCTTGGCCCTTCACCGGCTTTGTTGCCCTTCTTTGGACATGCTTCAGCACCTTAATGTGTTTCTTGTAGTAAGGGGACCAAAACTGAACCTAGTATTTGAGGTATGGACTCACCATTGCTGAGTACAGGGGGGCAATCACCTCACTAGTCCTGTCGGCCACACTATTTCTGATGCAAGCCAGGATGCTATTTGCCTTCTTGGCCACATGGCTCATGTTCAGCCAGCTCTCAGTCAACACCCCAAGGTCCTTTTCCACTGGGCAGCTTTCCAAAGATTCTTCCCCAAGCCTGTAGCATTGCATAGGGATGTTGTGACCCAAGTGCTGGAGCCAGCACTTGACCTTGTTGAACCTTGTACCATTGGCCTCAGCCCATAAGTCCAGTCAGTCCAGATCCCTCTGTAGAGCCTCCTTACCATCAACAGATCAGCACTCCCACCCAACTTGGTGTCCTGTTAACTTACTGAGAGTGCACGGGATCCCCTTGTCCAGATCATTAACGAAGTTATTAAACAGAACTGGAGTATACATACATAAAGAGTATGAGGCAAACAGAAATATTGTTCCAGGGTGTATGTTAACAGCGATTGAAAATATATGGCCAAAAACCTGGAAAATATCTTTTATTCAGAGTTTTGATAATTATTTCCACCTAATGAGATGCTGTAGACTACTAATTGGAGAGCCCTAAATATTGTATGCCAGCAAGAATTGCCTACTGTGTCAAAGTTCAGTGATGGGATAAACTTTGAAGCAAACCTCACGGGCATAGCCAATAGAATGTTAGTTAGAGAATCAGGGTTTAACTGAGAAATGATAATCATTCAGAACAATATAGATAAATTTTTAAAATATCATTTTTAGGGACCTTTTAGTAGTAAAAACACCAGCTAGTTGTAGACAGTCTGGGAAAATAGTCAATGTAGAATATTCGAGTCACCAATTTTAATGCAGTAGAGCATTTGTGTTATAGATTACATTAGACTATGTATTTGGAATGTCTTGCATGTTATTTTGTTTAATTACTGAGATTTTTACAAATATACAGTGATATAACAATAGTAAGTAAATAAGTAAAAATTTGGACAATGCTATACAATGGAAATAACTGTAAAAGAAATTAAGAGCGAGCTTAGGCAATAAAATGGATGAGGGGAGGGAATACATACAGAACTGCTGAATTAGTGTTTCATATAGATTTGTGTCTCAAGTGTACTAAAAACCTTATCCCCACACTCCTTGCACTTTTGGAGTTCAAATCTAGTAAAGTAATGGGAAGTCATTGTCATGTGATTATCTAAGAGGTATTTTATTGAGGTAGAAGCTGTGAATTCAGTATAACACAGCATAGGGAAAAATAGCTGATACATCAAAACCACAAACATACAGCACGCAGCAAAAGTAGCAAACCTCAATTCAAAATTCAGGGCTATTTTCATTTCCCATTCATTTAGGTATCTTGGCAGGCACAAGATAATCTGAAATTGTTTCTGGTTAGTTCAGCACATCTCTGTCTTAAACCCTCTCCTGGAGTGCAAGTCACACTGCCTGCAAAAGCTCTGTGAAGGAGAACTAATCAACTGTGAGCTCCCCTGTGGATGTGACCTCTGTCAACAAGCTGTTTATGATTCCCAGAATGGATTTAAATAGATACCAGTTTTTCCTCTGCTGTGAGAAGCTGTTGACATGGTTGCAGTTGATTTTAAAAAAATAAATAAATCCCTGTATTTTATAAGAGAGTAAGTGAATCATTGCATTATTTAGGGACCCTTCAGATCAGCACCTCACTCTTTGAACAAAAGTGTTCAGGACAACATAAACACCTTTGGGATGGGCTGGTGATACCAACCCAGAATTACTGTTAGATTATTCTCCAGCTAGGACATACAGACATCCAGAAGGATTTCTCTCTTTTAATATAAAGAATGAGAAGATAAAAGTATACTGCTTTTCTCTCTGAGTAAGGCAGAATGGATTAATCAGGGAAAGGCTGGGGAATTCATGCTGCATTTCCAAACAGGCTGTTTCCCAAGACAGCAGAGGTCACTGTGCTTATTAGGAAACAGGTGAGGAAATCAGGAGGCACTCAGGATATTTGTCATAAAACCAGTGCCTTTCTTCCTCCAAAAAGGAAGTGCTAATTCAGATTAGTTTTTCTGTAGTAAAAAATTAGCATCTTTTAGCCAGTGATAAATACAAAACCTGCGTTTATGTAAAACCTTCTTAATTGTCACTGCCATTAACCTGAAGAAATTATTAAAAGGGGTTTTGTATTAGAGACCCTGCAAATTAATTCTTGTGGCTTGGAGGACAAGAGGATGTGCAATGACAGACCCTGTTTGGACAGGTTTCAGTCTTCTCCCTAGAATACCGAAAAGCTTTATAATTACAATTTATAATTCCAATTGTAATTTGCAAGAACAACCCAAGAGGGATTATTATTGTGTGTGTTTCTCACTAGGGAGCTGCAATTTTGAGCATGACAAATCTAACAGCATGCCCTGAGATGTCAGGGAAGGTGTGTTGGTGCCCATGTAGGCTTCATGCAGTATCTTTCAGATGACCCTGGTTAGAGTCAAGAGTGGCATAACACAATAGAGAGGAAAGACTGGGGAATAAATAGAAATTGCAGTAATTTTTTTTCAGAATCAAGCAGTTTCTTTCAGTCTTCAGTACAGTCAGTGCTGTATTACCTACCATGCAGGTTTCAAGTTTCTATCCTTTCTTACGATTTTAAAATCAAATCTAGATTCATTCTGACAACTGACATTAAAGTTTAACTTCTTCCTACCTTATAGGAAAAAAAAATAACAAGCTGTCGCTTGGTTGCTTGTTCAGCTCCTAATTTTGTCCACAACCAGCAGGCTGAGATGGAACAGAAGAGGGCAGCATAGGAGTGTCTGAGCACCCAAACGGTCAGAAAAATAGGTGAGCAGGAATACAGGCATTTACGAAGCATATTTTGTTGCCACCAGCGACAAGACAGAAACTCTTGAAACTCCTTTTGCTTTCTTCAAATAGTTTTGTTTCATAGACACTTTGTGAACGAAATTCAGAATTGTTTAGTGGCTAAAACTGCAGAATGTTATTTTATGTTGACTTTTTTTTTTTTTTTGACTTGTTTTACTTATTGTGATAAAGAGAGGACTATTTCTTGGAGGGACTGAAAAAAACAAGGCATCAACTTTTGTTTCAGCTAAGGATGATCTGGAATATTAGACACATGTATTCAGACATCTTTCCTGAGCTGCAATCCAATCAGTGTTTCATGGGATTACATCCCTGTATCTAGTTGGGTGTAGTTTGGATTTGCAGTGTAGCTGAGCAGGGGAAACACACTGAGGCACCGTTTAATTCAGAGACACTCAAAGCACGTACCATGAGGTGAGGAGAAACAGTTTCACCGTCTGACACAGAACAGCAATTAAGCCGTTTAATGCCATTCTTTCATAGAACAGTAGTGCTGTAATGGCTTCATATGAGCACATGAAGGAGCATCCAGTGTTGCTGTGCATTCTGCCATTCTAATTCTCCATGACTCTCCTGGAGGGGGTTGCTCTGCTTAGCTTTGCCTTTCTCTGCCTCCCCACCAAAACAAGCTTTTACAGAGTGACTCAGATGTTTGTAAGCAGAGGAAGAAGGTGGTGATCCTCCAGACAGGAGGAAATCCCTCTCTTATCCTTATAAAAGCATGTAAGCACAACTTTAAAAGGCACAAGGCCAGTTCACCAGTAGGAGTGGGAATTTGGCAGTCTGGTCAACACAGAAGACACACTAGACCAGAGCAAGGCAAATTGGTCAGCTGAGCTAAGGCATCCATACTGTGGCCTTTTGGTAGTCTTCATAGGAATCCCTTTTTTTCTTGTACTATGAAAATAAAGACCTGATCATCACTTATGGTAACACATATCTCTCAAGGGCCGTTGTGTCACCCAGTCCTGTCCAGTTGTCAGTACAATCAGGAGAGAAATTTCTGCTCCTTAAATCCCTTCTAACCTCTGTGTGACAAGCACTGGTATAGAAGGCAACGTGAGGGTTCATCATAGCTTTGCATGCCTCAACCCAGTTGTTCTCTGAGGATTTTGAAGATCCAAGGCCAGAGATATATCACAGAGAAGTACTGTACTGAACCAGCATACATTAGCTGCTGCATTTGTTTTGCAACCTCTCAGGTATGGTGAGCTGGTGTGGGTCTTCTCTGTTCACATAGCTAACTGAAACTCATATGCAGTAAGTACATAGAAATACAAAGCAGGCAAAAGAATTTATCATAGTTTTTTGGGGTTTGTTTTTGAAGGGGACAAGTGGAGAGGTACTTAATTAGAAAAGAAAATAGGATCTGCTTAAAGGCTGACCTTCATGACATTAGTGATTCCTTGAGCACAAGTCTGCTTTGCTTTGTGCATCCTTACAGAAAAGGGCTGACCTAAACTCACTCACAGATTTTTTTTCTTTCCTTCATTCTTTTCCCTTTTCAGAGCCATCCTCTTAGCATCTCCTTTTTTTCTTAACAACTCTGAAAAGTTTACTTCCACCCCATTATCTTTTATAGTACTTAGCAGCACTGTCCTTTGTTATTTTTAGAGCTTTTCAAACAGCAGAAGGTTTCTTTACAGTTTTGCATGTCTCTGCTGCCTACTAATGTTACTTTACTTTTTTAAATCACATAGCTGTGTTTGTGTCATAGCATTTTCTGAGTGAAGTAACTGTTTCCCTTCTGCTTATTCTCCATACACACTGTCAGAGCTCATGTTGAGGATCCAGTGTACATGCTTCACGAGTTACTGACTTGTTCTCATCTGCTCCTGTGATCTGGATTAGTTGGATAACTTTCTTGGTTTAGTTTTGGTGGGAAGGAATTCAGTTTGTGCACTCCAAGGTTACTCTGTAATGTGAATTGAAGCACTGCAAGTGGGAACTAGAAGATTCTCATCAAAACTCCTAAACCGAACGAAAATTGAATGTAGATGCAACTAATGGGATTTAAATGCCTCCACCATAAAGGTACTTTTGAAAGTGAGTCAGAATTACTTCACAGCCTCTGTAGAGGCATTTTTTAACAGAACACACAAGAATAATTGGCTTTTAGCATGGTCATGCATGGGTAACTGGAGTGACAATACCACCAAACATCTGTTCTGGCTCAGCTAGTTGTTCTGTGAGGTTTTTTAAACAGTCTTTGGATCTGTTAGATGCTCTTGGGCTTAGGATTTGAGTAGCATGATAACTGTTCTGGTATAGAATTTGATTTGCATGAAGTATTCTATTTCTAAGATGATAAAGCTGGTAAAGATCTAGATATACTGGAAATAAATATCCCCTGTGTTTGTGTGGGTGTATATGGGAACATGCCAAAACCCATGTCTTAATTTGATTTCTAAAACATTCAGGGGCATGCATTGGGAATCAACAATCGGATCCCGAATTTGCTCCTCAGGTAGATGTATCAGCATTAAAAAAACTGCTTGCATAGCGCTGACCTCTTTTTAGCCTGCACAGATTTACTGCCAGATATACTGCACTGGGAAATTTGACCTTGAATGCAGAAAAGGAGCTCTTTTGCAGTAGAGCAATATAGTTTGTCAAATAAAGTTCTTTATTTGAGAAAGCCCTTTAATTTGATCAAAGCACAAACGAGTGTATGCTGAAATGTTGCCTCCTAACAGATTATTGTCTGCACTCGTGTTCACCAGCTATCTGCAAGGTTTCTCTTCTAGCGCAGATTTTTCTACATTGCTAAACACAGTTCATGACTCTTTTTTTTTTTTTATATAGTTAGACCTCCATTTGCAAAGCCCTTTTGTAAATAACAAGTAGTAGTTGATGAGACTTGTGCTATTATCCAGAGGAGGACCTCTGGACAGACAGCTACCTTAAAAAGCCTGCCACTCCTTTCTGAATTTTCCTGTATTTCCTAAGGCCATGCCTTGAACATCGGAGACCAAAAAGCAGTCTTAAGACCAGACTAGGAGTGGTTGTATACAATGGCATGCCCCTTTTCACTCTAGTGAATGTATAGAGGGATCATTTCAAGTACTGTATCAAATCATGGGTTGTATTGCTGTTTCTTTGAAGTAGCTTTTTCACACTGACTTGTGCTAAAAATCATGCTCTCATCTTTAGGGTAGGGAATCTCCTAGATGTCTGTCAGAGCAATTGGCTTGAATCCTTTGATTTGAAAGATATTGCAGTATTGAATTACCAAAGGGATTTCTCTAAAGAAAGGAGAGAAGGGAACTCTGGGAATGCATGGACTGCCTGTACCAAAACAGTGACCAAACAGCCTTTTCTTGTACTTTGCCAGGAGCTGTCTGATCACACTGCACAAGTACTCCTTTCTTACTTGTAGCTACTAAAGCTCCCAGAAAAGATGATAAAAATGTGTTCAGTGTTTTCTTAAGTCATTTAATAGCTGAGCAGTTATTGCAGTTACTGGAGGGTTGAGATGCGATCTGGAGGTGGAGATACAAAGGCCATCACTGTTGAGAAGTGATTCTAACAGTGAAGAAAGTGTGAGCCTCCCTGTCGAGCTTAACAGTTTGGTGGCAATTTAGACTTCAAGCTTTGTTTCAGGGTGGTTTAGAGTATCTTACATGTGTAACTTAGAACTGGAAATATGCCTTAAAACAGTGATTTTGAATACCCTAATAAAGTGTGAAGAACTTTAACACTGCAATTCATTGGCCTTTCTTTCTTTTCTCTTGGTTACATTGTAATAGACTAACCAAAGCAGAAATAATTCACCTATCATTTTATAATGGAGGGACCTTAAACTTGAAGGAGGAAATCTTACCTTTAAAAATACCCTGAAGTTTATTACAACAATGGCTCCTGTGTATTATCACCTGTATTCTCTCCTGAATGATCCAGAGGGATGTAGATATACTCTTCAGAAGGATTGAACCCACTGCCTATTTTAGCGTTTATCTCTCACTCTGATCCAATATCTGATACAGCCAGGCTGTAGCCGTTGCTACAATGAGAGAAAGATTTAATTAATCTAGACAGACCTAACATAACACTTTTCATTGCTAGTTGAGAATATGCTGAGTGTAAAATGCACTTCTAACAGCTCTGATTTGTACTAACAAAGCTATAATGGGATTTTCCGTGGTGCTAGGTGAGTGTTGCTCACTGTGGAGAAAGGGATGAAATGTATTGTCACTGAAAGTAGACTGCAGCCCATCCAGTTTACTACTTAAAATATTTTCAATAATTCCTAGAAGTTTCAGTAGTGAAAATTCTATTTTAACAAGTACATGAGGTTTGCACATGGTCTTCCCAATTTGTGAAGTAAATGTGGTGTATGGGGAAGCTACACATTGACAGTCAGGGAAATAATAATTGCTGGTTTTAACACAAAGCAGAGGAGCCCAAGGCAGCAGTGGTACAAGCTTCATTATGGTGTCCAGCATCCCTGAAAGATCCAGGCTGTTCTGTCTGCCAGTTAAGTCTTTGGCTTTTATTCTGATCAGTCTGACTTTGGTGGTCTATTTTGCAGTATCCATGAAAATAAAAAGGATTTATCAACTCAGGTCACTTGAATCGTGGTTCTACTGTGAACAGGCATAGGTTAATATCAGTGATTGCCTGAAGAAAAGCACTTCTGTCACACTTTGGCTCTCCAGAGATACCTCCACTCTCTAAGTCAAGCCCCTTGTCTCCTACATCTCCATTAGCCAAAGGAGCCTTTCTGGCACAGTTTTTAAGCTCATATTTGCAGAGCAGATTAGTGCAATAGTTTGAGCCTAATTAACTTGTGTTTAAACTTTGACTCTACTGCTCCTGGAGCCTCTGGTTCTTAAATTTCTGCCCAAGTTTACTGCTAATGTCCTTGTAACATAGCCCCAGTGATGACACTTTCAAATACTGCTTTTTCAGTAACTTTATGTGGATTTTTTTTCTCATAAAGATACAAAAATAACATTCTCACTTTAACTTACAATCTAGTAAAAAGATTTTCAGCTAAAACAAGTTAATATTCTCCAATGAGAAACTGAGTTCATGATGTCCCACAACAGCTCAGTGTTCCAAAGTTTCATCTGTTGCCTTCAATGCATCCTTCTTAAGTGTGTTCCCATTGAGCTGGAAGCCTAGCTAGAAGTCACTGCTTCTCCACTAAATCTGAAGAGCTGAAAGGCACACAGAGCCAGATGGATTTGGGCTTTTCAGCCTGTTTGTATTGTTTGTGGCTTACACAATATTTTTGATTCTGATCATTCCTGCGTCCTCCATCCTGAGGGCAGCAGAGCAGTGGCTCGTATGTTGAGCAGGATCTCCAGGCAGTGCAAGATGCTCAGTCACATCCTGATCTTCTTTATGGAATTTACTGCCAGGCACAATTCTCTTCTGCTGTGCTTCATAATAATCTTTGGCCAAGGGACCCAACTCTCCTATTCCTACCATATTCCTAGTCATTTCTGTTTCATGGATCTGTGATCATCTGGGATTTTTTAAAAATTATTTTTGTGGGGGTTTTTTGCTCGTTAGAGATTTTTAAGGCTCCCTAAAAACAGAACCTGATTAAAATTCCTTCCTTGCATATGACACACATATTCTTGCTTCCTGACATCTGATTATATATTCTCACAACAGCTGCTGTTAAAACTTCATCAAGAACATAAGAAACATTTTCCCAAAGAAAAGAATAGAATACTCTTCCTCACACTTGACCCATTTTTCTATGCTTACCTACTTTTTGTGCCTTTCATATGTAATATTACTTTTATATTACTTTTATTTATCTGATGAATTAATCTCTTTACTGAATCCCTTTCTGTAATATTTTCCATATGTTTAGTGTCCTTTTTAAAAAGACTAGAGTAGATGATTCCTGCTGAGGTCATGTAATTTTGTTTACATTCTTAGTAAATATGAAGAGCTTCCTTGGAGCCCTTTAGGCATCTCAAGTATGAATGTCTTTTTCCTGAGTCTTCTATAAAAACAGGATGCTGAGTTTTGTGGAGCTAACCTGGCAAAGAATAGGTTTAATAAAATAAATAGATGTCAGCATCATAAAGTTATTGATAAGTACGGTTATTTTTTGTTAAATTCCTCTGTAGTTTAACAACTTACTAAACATTAAAAAAGAAAAGAGCTTTCAACAACTCATTTACAATATGGATTTAATCTTTTGATGGAGCCTGGTCATTGCCTGGGTGTCATTAGTAGCCTGCTCCTTGCTGCAGCTGTGGATCTAACCCCATGGCACCAGCACAGTGGCTGAGCAGCCCTGGCCTGGATAGAGACCAGGAAATGGGACAGCTTGATGGTGTATTGTGAAAATGGCACAATTTTTGCTGTCTGATAGCAGTTAGGAGCTGGGAAGTAACAGATCATGACTTGCTGCTGTTTAGTGATGATGGATGGGCTGCTTTTTTAGCACTATGTCCTGTTAAAGACTGAAGTATGTTTGGCAAGAGTATCCTTAAACATCTTAGTGGTGAAAATCCAGCAAGGCTTAAGTGAGCCTGTGTGAGTGAGCAATGATCTTTCAGAGGTTTACAGCTTGCCCAGGCTGGAGCAGACTTCAGAGGAACAAGGAAACGCGTGTCTCTAGGTATAGGACCAAGCAGTTGCTATATGCCAATTCCCTGTTCTCCAGAGTACAGGCAGATGGTTATATCCTCCGCTTCATCCTTCCCTCCATTCAACTAGGCTTTCTAAATAGCAAAGCAGTGAGTCTGCCTTTCCATGCTACCCAGAAGTACATGGTGCAAGTCCTTCCCCATGAGGGTGAGCTGCAGATCCTACAGAATCCCATTTGCTACCCCACCCCCCCCCGTGCACCACGAAACCTTGTTTCTTCTGCCTTTTAGAAACGTAACATGTAAAACTAGCTTCAAGCCTTCTGCTTGCATTTCAGCCTCAACTTTTTCATTACTTTGCCTCTCTAATGACCTTTCCACACTTCTTCAATGCTGAAGCAGTTTGGCTTATTAAGGAAGTGAAAGAGCTACACATCTGTGATCTCTCATGGCTTTACTATTCCTACCAGTCTTTTCTGACAGCTAGGGAACTTACTCAACATTTATGTTTTGAGAGAAGGAAGGAGAATTGTAATAACTTTCTGGGGGGAAAAATATTTTCATTTCTGTTAGAGGCTGATTCCCAGCTTTGAGCACTTGCCATTAGTGGGTTGTAAACCTCTCAGACAGGCTGTCCCGTAGCTATCCACAGAGCCATTTGTCAGGGCAGAAAAACATGCATAGTGTAATTGGTCACCGACAGCCTGCGGCTAGACTAAGCCAGGCTTTTAAAAAGGCTGCCAGACATTTCTACACTTTTAATAGTCAAAATCCTACATTAGCATTTATGAGAACATTTATAGAGAGTTTGGGCAATTACATGTTTTTTCCCCTAGATGTAATATTAAATCTCTGAAATATAAAAATTGTTAGAAACTATCAAGGGTCTATGTGGAAAGATGGAAGCAGGGAGGTGCTTCCCTCACAATCAAACCAGGCCTCCTGCTCCTTTCAAAGCAAGCATATCATATAATCTCATTAATAAACTTATCAAAGTCCATCTTGAAACCACTCTTATTTCCAGCCACATCCAACTGCTCTCACATAAAAGCTTTTTCAGGACCTTGTTCCTTTGATGGTTCCTTTCCTTTACTTTCCAGCCTACATATATTCCATTTTCCTGTTGCTGTGCTGAAAAAGCCGCATTTTTTCCCAGATAAAAATGGTTTCTGTAGTCAAGCTCATAGATCTTCTTTTAAGCCTTTTTCAGTTTGAATTCAAATATCTCAAACACCAGTGACCAAAATTGTTTCTCTTGCACTTTTATCATTTTTTGGATGAAAATAACATGTCTGTGTACCTGCAGGAAGTATCTTATCTGATGAGTTTTGCATGCCTCGTGCAGTGCTGGTAGCCTAGGGTGGTCCCCCAATTAACTAATACCAACCAAATTCTTCTCTTCCTGTTGTTTTCTATTGAAGAGTCCCAGTTGATGGAGAGATTTCTTATTATTGCCCACTAAATCGATGACCTTGGTAAGGTTTATCTCATTAAGTACTGCTGTTCTGGTCTCTTTGGTCTTATTTCTGGTGCTTAGAACTTAAATCTTATATAATAGTTCCAATTTCTTTTACCTTTTACAATACCTCATCGTTTTGTTGTCAGCATTCCTACTTTTTGTGCAAAAGTCATCAGTAAAATACTAAGACCAGGAATCAAGCAACATTGCTAAGACTCTTTGTCTAGTGCAGGCCATTGTCATCCCTTCTTCAGCCTGCTCCTGATAACTTTTTTATTAAGTCTCATCCCTTCACTCCAAAGTAATTCTCCAGGTGTCATTGTATCAAGTGTTTTACTGAAATCTGAACAGATTCCATCTACCAGACTCTGCAGTTGAAGAGTCACTTATCTCACTCAGAATGATGTATGGTGCCCTGGTTATCATCTGCATTTGTCAGCTTTTCTGCCCCTTCCTCATTCATTTTTAACACTTGGTTTTTCTTTTCAAAATCTGTTTGAACTTTATGCCTATTTGAAAGACTAAAGTGACTGCACTGTAGGTGCCTGTGTCATTTTTCCCTCTTCTCTTACATTTATATACTGCATTTGGTATTCTGAAGTTACTCAGTTATTCATCTTCAGCTGAATGCAAGTGGGTATGTGCAGAGAAACGACTTGAGGACAACTTTATAGGGCTTGTATGTTTACAGCCAATGTAACTCATAAAATTTGCTTAACTTAAAACTACAAATACATTTTTGTCTCTGCTAGCTCTGCAAAAAAAGCTCTCAGATTTGAAAGCCAACCTGTGACTGTTTGGTTTGACCTTGAAGCTTCAGATTCTTCTGCGTTTTTTCAGTCAGGATTTTGGTTAGAGGCAGCTTCATTCTGCCTTCATGTGGCTCCCATTGTCTACAAGAGTTGGTCAAGGCAATCTTTGCAAAGATGAGACCCTGAATTCTCACTTTGGTGCAACACTCTGTAGAAGCTATGAAAAAGACTATGTAAAAAACCCCAAATAAATAAAGCAGGTATTATACATATTAGGGTCTCCTCACAAATTGGTTGTGTTCCATTTATCATTCTCAAGGTAAGGTATAACCTAGCTGATAATTCTGTGGTCTCTCATGACTTCACTATCTCTACCAGTCTTTTAGCCTTCTGTATTGTTGGCATAAGCAGAAAGTAGGACAGTTTATTTATATCTGCATAGTAAGCACTTCTGACTTTGAATGTGCTGCAAACTGACAGGAACGTCTACTCGTAGGTGGTTTTTAGAACAATACATGCCCTGTTATGCTTGTCATATGCACTTCAGTATTATGTTTGGCATAGTTCCTCTGGTCTATGGGTTAATCCTTTTTCATATCTCAGATTTATATTACTTTAGTTTATTCCATGTTAATAGCTTGGGCCTTTAGCTGGAAGTGGGGATTACTTTGTGGAGTTTGATATTGGGAGGTGAAGCTTTCTAGAGTCTACCTATAGTCAGCTCAGACATGTTGCCTTCTAGAAGATTCCCTGGGATGAGACAATAACTGTGGACTAGATTTCTGGTTTTTAGATGTCTGACACTATTAGAGATGAATCCCACTTCAGAATATTTTTAAGAGGCCAATAATCAGCATGAAACAAGTGCAGTTCTGCAAGAGCATTTAAAGGTCTAATTGAGCTTCTGGGAGTGCAGAGAATTGTAAGCTGTGATAGGATGATTCAAGACTAAGGAATTGGTAGAAGCTTAAACATGATATTCCTAGTGCAGGGGGGGGCCATTACTTGCTGTGTGCTCTGGTTGGGGACAGCTGGATATGTCCCATAAGCTCTGAAACAGCAAGTAGAACAGCTGTGCCCAGAAAAAGCAGCACTCCAGCGTTGCTGGGGGCAGATCTGATCGGTCTAGATGAATCCTTGTGAGAGGAGCTGAATGTTGTGGTGCCGCAGACAGGAGTTTGAGCATGGTGCTGCCTTCTGTCATCTTCCTATAGCTTAAAGAGCACTGTTAACCAATTTCCAGTCTCTACCCTCAGGTTCTATTCAGTTATTGGAGCTGTTCCACACCAATGAAGAGAGTGCAAAAACCAGTGTATTTTCCAGATGCTATATAGAATAACTTAATTTGATATTTCTAATCTTTTGGTGTAGAAAGAAAAATATGGGGGTTTTTTTGGTTGGTTGTTTTTTTAAAGAAAAGAAAAAGTCCCAAATATGAGGAAGGGAAGACATTATTATATCCCAGATAATGGAGGCAGTTGTAATTTTACATCTGAGAATGATAAAAACTTCTTGAATAAAATGGTGAAGAAAGTCACAGTGACATTGGCTGAGACAATGGTGGTGTTGCACAGAATCTGCAATAAAGAGCATTTTACTTATCTGAGAAAATGGAGTAATAAAGTGTATGGGGAAGCTTTGTACTTTAATATTTTTCATTGCTTGGAAATGTAAACTTTTTCCTGCTCCATGATGATTCATGTTTGCTGTCGCTGAGCCCCGTGGCTCACTAATATTGCCACACATCGCTGTCAGGAGGGTGGAAGTGATGCACATAGAGGCTACTCTGGTGGGAACGCTGAGTAAGATTGAGCTGCCCTAGTGCACACATTCTCTGCAGCCCCCTCCATCTGTGGTGTGCCCTCTCATGGCAGGAGACAGGAGAGTGAATGAGAAGTCATCACCAAGCAGTGATGACTTAGAGAAAGGTTTTGAGAGCAGCCTTCTGTTGTTCAGTAGCATGCTTCCGTGCAAACTGTATGGGAAAATAAGACTTGGACCTAGCAGTCTACCCAGTCATCAATCATTTGTTCATGTTGTGACTAACAACACATGAATTCAGGGGGAGAGATATGTATCAACCACAGCACTTCTGAAATAATCTTTGGCTTATTAATTATCTGTGCTGTCATGCATTTTGCTTCTCAGCCTGAAAGTGCTGCGATTCATGATTTTAGAAGAGTCAGTTGCTTAGTGAGACATGTTTTGGCAGTGAAGCACCCAGCATTTCCAGCACATGGATGCCACCACACTTACCAAGGAGTCAGCACAGAGTGCACACAGGACATAGGTGTGTTTCAAAGCAGCTAGGGGATAGGAAGACTCATAAAAAGTGCCATTTTAATGTTAATGCTGAGGAACAGAAGACCAGATCTAGATCCCAACATGTGGAGTTTCTTGTTATACAAGCTGAATCTCAGTAGAGAAAGGTTTCACCACTGTTTTCCACCACAGCAGATGGGGACATTCAGTAATTAGGGCTACTTCAATGATCCAAATCAGGTAAGAAAAAATGAACAAACAGAATTCTGCTTGTAATTTAATAAAATGAGACCCAGTGCCAAGGAGGTGACAGAAGGGCTGGTTATTTTAACCAGTATCTACTTCTTTCCTTCTTTATCTTCCACCAAGTGCCTGCAGTTTTTTTGACTGACCCGGCTGGGAGCACCAACATACATACAAGCAACTCCTGGTAGGGAACCCTTGCTGATGTTTCTCCTGCTGAGTTTTTTCAGTGCCCCAGGTACCTCTCTCAGAGGGCTGCATAAAATGCAGTGTGTACCTGAAGTTCAGTGGCATATGTGCAGAGCCACTCTTTGTCAATGCACTGTGTAACCTTTTCAGGTGAGACAACAGTATAAAACTGAGGTGTTTGCCCTGTTTCCCTTTCTCTTGTGAAAATATGGTATGGTTGTTCAATGACAGCCAGCAGATGATAACTAATGGAAAAGTTATTTGTGCCCAAAGCTACCACAAGTTAGTGATGTGAAGGCAGGTGAGCAGGCAGGGCTTGGTTTTTACACATGCTTGCTGTACAGAGACAAAGGTTTGAAGAAAATAGCTGTAAATTCAGCAGGAGAAGAGGAGTGTGACTAGAAGTGGTGCTGTTGATGCTGGTTTGTTTCTTCTCTTTCGTTGTTAGGCAGGCACAATTTAATGAAAAAAATCCTTGTGCTTCTGCCATACGCTTGAAGCATAAATCATGTTGTCCTTATTCTTTTGGCCACAATAAATAAGCAGGTGTTGAAACTTGACTACAAGATAATAAGTGTTTTTCATTATTTCATTTTCCTGGAAACTTTAACAATTTTTACTAAATGGAAATGACTACAGATCCCAGGCATTTTCTATCAGTTATTGTTTCTTCAAGCCTGTGTTAAAAGCTGTGTTTTCACTAATGCATCCAATGTTTTCAATTTCTTATAAAGACAAAGAATGTTAATTCTTAAGTACATAGGAAATATTCTAGACCAACTTCACAAGCCATTCAATTGTTTGTTAATTAACATAGCACAATTATTTCTGAATTTAAACTGGAAAGTTTAACCCTAATTCACAAGGCATTTAAGCGGTGGCCTAACTTCATTCCATCACACCTTTTAAGTTGAATGTGCGTTTACATTTTCTGCTAAACTGAGTCCTCTGCCAGCATCTTGTTTTACCTATTGCTCATATTAAGAAATATAATCTCTGTTATGAATATGAGTTTATTACACTCAGTACTCTACGATATTTCCTCCCTCTATACATGTGCTTGTGTTTTATACTGCTGATCATTTTCTTCATTGACAGACTTGCCATCTGCATTACATATACTATATATATGTGTATATATATATGCGTATATAAATACAGTATGGTTTCTAGTTAGTAGATAAGAAAAAGAATAAAAATGAGCATTAATTGTATAATTTTGTGTTATTCACGGTTGGGGATCTGCTATCTTGGTAGTGGCCAGCTACAACACCAGTGTACTCAGAGGAAGGGGTGGCTTGGGACATGAGGTTGTTGTTCATCCTTTGGAAACAAATAGCACTACATTTGTCCATCTTCCCATGGAAGGGCTCCTTCTCTCCTCTTTCAGATCCTTTCTACAGCCTTACTTCTTTTATTTTGCTTTTCACCCAAAGTACGCATTATGCATGTCTTGTCTCTTGTATGACAGTAATTTCAATTTTCAAGTTAACTTCTGTCAAGGGTCGAGGCTGGACTGACCACCAACCCAATGACAGACGCTCCCTGTTACCCCCTCTTCTGTCCCCCATGGGAAGGGTGAGGGGATAAAAGAGAGACAGAGAGACTTGTGGAGTGGAAAATAAAACTACTTTAATAATATGGTAGTATGACGTGGTGCGTTAACAGTGCTGTCTGAGCATAAGCAAAGCCATAGCCTTAAAAAGGCTCTCCAGGCTACAGGTGGTTTCCCACACAAGGGCAGCTTGCAGATGCTTGCAGAAAGAGCGGAATAAACAGGGCTATTAGGTCCTGAATAGGTACATTAGAAAAGGCAGTGGCAGAGTCCCATCATGGTGGCTGTTCTGAAGGAGGACAGCCATATCATTTCGCACCTGCAATGTCTCCTTTGTTGTGGTGCATGCTGGCCAAGGAGGCTTTGCCATACTGGTAGTACTTGCTGCCTCAATTGCTGCTACTTGGGCACAAACCTTGTCCCTCTCCTTCCCCCCTCATTTTTGTCCTTCGTGTACATGATACATCTTGGAGTACCATGGAGTAGGTGAGAGGCAGCAGTTGAAAGCGAAACTTCAAAGCATTGCTGGAAGATGTTGGATAATGCGTGAATAGCATGAATGTCTTTGGTGGGAGCAAAACTCTGTCCTTGGCAAAGTGCAGCCACGAGTCTGAAGACAAGGAGTGTGTCTGAGAACAACTTGCAGAAGACAGGACATTTGATCATCTAGGTCCTCGGTTGGTATATTCATAAAGCTCTATATCATTTAGTTAAACCTGGAGTTCTACTGAGTTCTTGCAGGAACATTACTGGGAGGCGTAATTAGACTTACAGAGCATTTACCATAGCTTTATTAACATGTGTGTGTTTTTTAATTAAGATATGCACTACTTGAGGGAGCAACTCAATAGTTCCCTGGTGTATTTGTTACATTAATTTCTTTCAGAAAGCACATCTGAGCCTAACTTAAATTGCTCCTGCAATTAATTTGTGTATTTTATTCTAGTAAGTGCTGTAGTTTTTTCCCTGAAATTGTTCACTGAATTGACAGGTTTAATTTCATGTAACATGAGAGCTGGAGTACTGCATTTGAAATCCTTCATAAAATTGATATTACATCTTGTTCTGTTGGATTTTGGCAAGAAGGTGGCAATCAAATATTCCCTTAAAATAGAAATGTCCAAGTCACAGATACAGAGGCCACATTTTTTTAAATAAATTACTCTCCAAAGGTAGGTCTTAAATCCATATTTAATCATGTAGGTAAGTGGCCAGATTTCAATGTGTGCAGCATCAGAGCTTTAGATCCAGCAAAGTACTTAGCCATGCAGACTGGGTCTTCCATGTCAAGGAGCAGTTTCCAGAACAGATTCCTACGCTTGTGGCCAACAACAAGCTTTCTGAGCACACCACTGGGTCTTGCTATCTCTCTCTCGTGAACTCCAGAGCTCACAGGATGTGTCCCTATATAACAAAGGTCAGATCTATGCTGAACTGTCCGTGGAGACATACATGAGCGATCCCTGGATCCTCAGTACTGCTAAAGTTTGGACACTTATTTAAAAGCTGAAGTGGAGATGAACTACAAATTTCACCTTTGCTGTTTGCAATACTAGCTTCTATGATTTCCTTGGCAGTAGATGAGACCCTCCCTCCTCCTACCACAGGCACCACTACATCCATACTTCCACTTGTGCTGTATGGTGCCTCAGAGTGTCCCTGTAGACTGCTATCATGTTTTCTTTCTCCATGTGCCAATCAGATCATAAATGACATAGAAACACAGAGCTGACCTTCTCTGTTGTGTGGCTTTTCAGATAATCCCTCTGACATACTCTGAAGTGTCAGACTTCAGCTGGAGCCCTACAGGCACCCTCCATGTGAACCTCAGGTTTTGAACAGGTGCAAATCAAATGTTGCTAATAATTGAGGGGAAAAAAATCCTGCTTTGATTTTTAATATTGTATTTATTTTCCCCCTTTTCCTAATGTTTTTCCCATATGCTGCTGTTCTTTGCTTTCCTTCTCTCTGTTTAGCTTTCTTCCTGCTAGTGTTTGCAGTCTATTATTTGGTGCTGTGTGGACTGGCAGAAGGGCTGTCTCTTAGACACCTTGGAGGAGTTTTGGCCTCCCTCTTTGCCTCTGGTGCACAAATAACTTGCCTCTCCTCAAGGAGGATCATGGGGATGGAGTGGCTTTGCAGTGAAGTGTCCAAGCAGAGTTCAGCTTTCCAAATGCAGTGAAGGCCTGAGGCATGACTGGGGCAAGAGCCATCTCAGAAAAGGAGGAGGCAAGAGGGAGAGTGAGAGAAGGGATTGAATTGGGTTGACAGCTTAGAAATCTGCTGTGGTTGCTGGTAGGGGATGGGGCAAGAGTGTCTTGAGACTGTGAGGAGGCACAGGTTATCTCTGCATGTCTGTGCCTGCCCCTTCCCCAGCTGATGAGCTTCTGCCCCTCTGTATCAGCAGCACTTGAGACACTGCTTTGCCAGGGCTTCAGCAAAATGGATCTGTTTCTTTAATGTATTTTTACTAAGTGCCTGTTTTCTTGGGATTTTAGTTCACCTTTGAATTCCAAATACCATTTTGAAAAATCTTTCATCTTCTTCCTTGTTTCTTGTTACCCTTCTTTTCCTCTAATCCAGTTTGTAGCACCCAAATCACTTGCTGATGTCAGAAAAGTCAGCCCTGTTTTGAGCTCAACCTGCTGTAGTGTTGACTTGGCCTTCAGCATTTCAAGGTTGACCAGAGGCTTGCTCCTTGCTGGGAGCTGCCAGCAGCATAGACGTGGCTTCTCCAGCCAGCACCGCATGCGCTCATGCTGGGGATGCAGAGGACTGAGTGAGCACACAGCAGGACCCTCTCTATCCCCAGGGACAGAGACATGCTGTGTGCTGCAGGGAAACTGTCACAGGCACCACTATATCTGTCCTATCTGGATGCTCTCTCCTCAAGGGCACCTTTCTTCTGTCATCCTCCAAACTAAAATGGAGCCAATTCTGATTTTTCACCTTCTGTTGATGTTGCTATTGGGAAATGACAGATGTCTTGTGTGCTAACCTGTCTATTTTTGCCCTACAGTCTCACACTCACCAGCTTCCTTTTTAGATGTAGCAGAGAGTACAATTTAAATCAAATCGGATTTAAGAATAAAGGTTCATATGCATGGCAGAATCCATTGGGAAGAAAGATGAAAGGAGAAACACAAATTTAATCCTAGTTTTGGTTTTTACACTTTTTTTCCTTTGCTAAAACCAGCCATAATCTGTGTAACCATATGCATTTCTACTTACTTTTTCATAACAATTTTAACACATGAATATATCAAAACTATTATGAAACATATGGTTATGGGTATACATAAGTATGCTTTTAGATTAATCTTCTAGAAAAGGAAGAGCCCTCATCTAAAATATAAAGGGCTATCATCTAAAATATAAAAGTGGATTTTCATTAGTTTATATCATAGTGCTGTATTTTGAGTTCCAACTCTCAAAGTACCCTATCTCTCTGTTCTTCGAAGCAAATTTACTTTGTGTATCTAGAAAACAGCTTGCATAATGCAGTCCTAATGCTGGATTTTCTCTTCTTTGAACTACCAGTTTTCTGACTTAGCCCATGCTTCAGTGTGTAATTATAAAATGGCTTGGCTACTCTGCCAGCTCCATTCCAGGGTTTGCAGGGTTTATATTGTAAATGGGCAGGTTTTCTGTAAATGTCTTATAGAGAGAGCCTAAGTTAATACCAGTAAAACAGAGTAAAGTGGTGAACTTTCAGCTTTCCTAAATTTTTGACTTTGTAAGGATCATAGCCTTTCAGTAATGTCTCGGAAGTATCAAAAACCTTCACAAAGTATTAATAATTACCATACTGCTTTAGAGAGAGAACAAGTTTTTTATAACACCTGGACCACATACCAAAAGAGAAAAAAGACAGTGAAAGTTTTTCTGATACACAGGTCTGAAATCTTCATTTGTTGTATTCAAGGAGGGAATAATCAATCACATGCCACTCTGTTATTACGTATTTCATGTGTTCACAATGTCTGTGTCATTTTCTTCAAGTACCTTCCTTCTGATTTCAGAAATCAATAGAAAAAAATCATCCAGTTTGGTTTCTGGGTCCCTCCAGACTGTAGAGAAGAGCATCTCCATTCATCTCTTTTCAAGCTTCCTGTGAAAATGGATTAGTTCTGGTACTAATGGTTATGCAGGTGTATAGTTTAAGAGGAGATGGGCTCAGTCTGATGAAAAAGTTCAAAAGTAATTAAAAAAATAAGGGCTGGTAGTCTCATTCTGTCAGGTGCTGAATGCAGCTCCTGGCAGTCTTACTCTTCTCAAATTCAGCACAAGTGGATGGAAGCAGAACAGAAGCACTATCAGTGAGGTCAGGCACCACTCGCTGCAGAACCAGATTGTGTTCTTCTTGGGATATCATCAAGATCTTGGGTATATGCTTTAAAATCTTTAGTCCCAGACTGGTTGATAGTGCTTTTCTTTTCTCCATAACTGGGCTTCTTCAAAACTGACAGGAAATCCCCAGATTTCATTTAAATGCCTTTCCCCATGTATAATAGGAATTGATGCAAAGGAATTCATTCAGCATGCTCTCTGAATGCCATTTAACTTCCTGTGAAAAAACAGTAATGGGAAAAGTTATTTTAATTAGCACATGAGCTGTGCAGCAGCTAATGTATTCCACCTCTTCATTGTTGAAAAAGGAGCAGATTTCTTGGTAGCATGAAGTGAGCAGAGAAGGGGGATTGTGCTCTACTCTCCATAAATGCACACAGCCCCATTCACAGAGAAGGTGTGAATGGGAGGTGATTTGTACATGCCATTTGTACAAACACAAGCTTCTGTTGTTCTCCAGGCTGGAGAGAAACTGAGCTCCCCTCTTCAAACCTACTGCAATGTGACAGCTAGGCAGCAGCCTTCAGAGAACCTGAGGTTTTGTTATTAATTCCAACAATAAGGGATTACAAAGAAAACTTTTTCTTTTAATTTTACATTTAAAACCAGAAAAACTGGATGTCAGGCCAGGAAAGAGAGCCATGACTTCCCTAGACACAATATTTCATAATCAGAAGTCCCAAGGAAGCCACATTTTAGAGAAACCTTTAAAAGTATGTCTCTTTTCCCTCTGTCTGGTCAGCCTTAAACTGGCACCAGGCTGGGGCTTCAACTTCTAGTGCCCCACCGAGTCCCAAACTGGGTGTAGCACCACGCTCTGCTGTGAAGACTGCCCAAGAGCTCCTCTAGTCCATGAGTGTGTTGGCGCAGGCTGTAAATGAAAGCCTGAGCTCCAGACAGCACTTCCCTGGCAGTGAGATTTGAGCAGTGAGTGATGTTACAGAGGCCACACTTCTCCAAGAAGACTGGCCCAGTAACAAAAAGCAAAGTGGGATGTGCTGGACTGGGCATGGTGAGGAGCATCTCAGGAGCTTCCAGCACAAAGCCAGACTGTATCCACTGGAAATTGCCCTGCAGTTCCAGAAGTGGGAAGTGACAAGCTGGTTTGAAACTTCTTGGTCAAAGGCTCTTGTTAAAATAAATAGAGAGAGATGGAGAAGTGATTCCAATAGGAGAAAGAAACAAATATTTCTTTTCATGAGAAAAATAACTGTAGGACCAAAACAAAAGGCTTTTAAATGGTCTAAGAAAATAAACAATTCACTAAAAAGAAAAGTATATGCAAAGCAAAGCAAACCTGATGTGATTTTTACCTTGCCTCAGCTTGTTCAATGCAGGGGTCTTGTGTTTGCTAGAAAAAAGAAATGTTGCAGAGATAGCTTGGCCAAAAGCAATGGCTTTTGCAGACAAAGGATTGAAGAGAGGACAAAGAAATTATCACTAATTACATTAGCTAAAAGCTGCTTATCTCTAATGTGGCTAAAACAGAGAAAAACTTTTCTCTCAGAGAGAACAAACATCTAGTAATGCAATAATGAGATACAGATCTTTATTTTAATTTTCATCTGCAAAATGATTTATAAATATTAACTATTAAATGTACAAAGCCTCTTTACTGAGAGCTGATGGGCTGCACTGTTTTGTCATTCCAGTTTTTCCATGGGCAGGGTAAAAGCACATTAACAATACAAGATAACTGAGTATTTTGCCTGTGGTAGTGATAAATAGAAACCAGGATTTGTTACTGAAGATTTTACTTTTCAACCTCCTCTATCCAGGAGGTGATGAGTTTCACTTTTTTCAGTTGTTGGACACCATTCCTTTGCACATAAACCAACACAAGATCGCTCACAGGAAGCCATCTCTCTGATTTCAAGAGCACTAGTGGAGTGGGGTAATGAGCTGCAGTGAGGGGTTTGTGTTCAGGCCTTTCACTGACAACACGCAGGGTCCTTGGTCAAATAAAAAATGAGCTTTAGTCAATTAGAGTATCAGAGCATGAAGATTTTGCACATACATAACAACAGAAATATTTCTGTAAATTGTTTTGGGAGTTGCCAAGGCCTGGTTTGTGTTCACTTCAATAGAGTCATAGAATGGCCCCTTAGAGATCATCTAGTTCTGACCCCCCTGCCATGGGCAGAGATGCCACCTCCTAGACCAGGTTTTCCAGGGCCGCATCCAACCTGGCTTTGAACATTGCCAGGGATGGGTCATCCACAGCCTCTCTGGGGAACCTGTTCTAGTATCTTACCACCATCTGAGTAAATATTTTTTCCTAAGATCTAATCTAAATCTTCCCTCCTTCAGTTTGAAACTGTTCCCCCTTGTCCTATTACTTTCTACCTGGGTAAACAGTCTCTCCCTCTATTTTACAAGCCCCCTTTAGGTTTTGGAAGGCTGTTACAAGGTCTCCCAAAGCCTTCTCCAGGCTGAATAATGCCAACTCTCAGCCTGTCCTCACAGGGGAGGTGCTCCAGCCCTCTGATCATCTTCGTGGCCCTCCTCTGGACCTGCTCTAAAAGGGTCATGTCTTTCTTATGCTGAGGACTCCAGAACCGGATGCAGTACTCCAGGTGGGGCCTCACAAGGGCTGAGCAGAGAGGCAGGACCACCTCCCTTGAACTGCTGTCAAACTCCTGGGGAGTTGAAGAGCTCCCTGCCTGGGGAACAGCACCGAACAGGGAGCCCTGTGTAATAAAAGGCCAGCTAGACTGGAGAGAAAGCACACCATCCCCCTTCTCTGCAGGCTGCTCTCAGTGATTTCATCTCCTAGACTGTATTCATGCTTAGGATTGACCCAACTGAGGTGCAGGACTTTACACTGGGACTTGTTGAACCTCATAAGGTTCTCATGGGATCACTTCTGAAGTTTGTCCAAGTCCCTCTGGGTGGCATCGTGTCCTTCTGGTGTGTCAGCTGCACCACTCAGCTTCACGTCATCTGCAAACTTGCTGAGTCAATCAGTCTGTTTGTCATTAATTTTTGTTGCTTTGTGGGTTATAATGTCATAAATCCTCAGCAGCCTGGTTTGATGTAGCCCTGCAGAAGTACAGACATTTTATCTGTTCTGCTGCACCAGCTGAGGATCTTAGAGCCTTTCAACAAATAATATTCAGACAAATGAAAGCTCGGGGTCTAATTGCTATCTTGTAGGAATAGTTTCAGACCTCTATAAGTTTTTGTGTATGTATATATTTTATATATCTATATTCTGCTGTATACAATGCAAAGCTGTGAAAGAGTGATCTAGATTAGCTATTACAAATTCTTTGCAGATTTTGAAAGTGCTGCCTTTTGCATTGTTTCTTTAGTGCATAAGGATTCTGTCATTTCCTCTGTAAAGGATAGTTCAGAGCTCCCTCACCCAAAAATCCAGGCTCCTTCATGAAGGTTTAGATGTCTTTCAGTGCTAGGCTCTGTGAGTGCAGCACAGCACAAGCTGGTGGGTGATGGGACCTGCAGGGAGACCCCATCCTCTCAGCAGGATTGTGTACAGACATAGAGGTTTGCCAGTGCAGGACTGTTTGTGGGACTGGGGGATGGACACATAAACCACTACAACAGCATCCCCTGGAAAAGATACTAGTGATAAGCAGGAGTGAGCTTGTGTTTGTATTGTATTTGTGTGATGAAACTAAAGCTTCCTCCTGGTTATCTTACTGCTTATTATCAGAACACTTGGAAGTTTTTCGTTCACTCAGCCCCATGTTTCTATATTTCTGTAGGCTGTGACTCATCACTGAACTTGACATCTCAGAGGGCCGCAGATGCAGTGGACAATATCTTTCAGTGCTTCAGGGATATTGCAAGAGCTCGAATGCACATGAAACAGTTTAATTCTATACATAATCCAGGCAGCAACACCCACCAGGCAAGTGGATCTTTCTTTTCCCTGTGTATGTTGTTTCTCTATCATGCTGTCAAAATTACAGCACTAATTTTGTTGATGTGCTAATCCTATATGTGTTCTGCCCACATGGAAGATACTTAAGTATAGGGTTTTATAACTGACCTTCCTCAAGTCCTTCATCCAAACCCAAGCATATCTGTGTCAACAAAGAGTTGTCTGAGGAAGAAATATGGGACTTGCTCTGCAGCACTGTGATATGACTTAAATGCCTGTGAAAAGCAGGGCTAGGTCGAGATGGTTGTGGACTAAGACTTTTCATGGCATAGCAAAGCAGGATCATAGAATCATAGAATTATTATGGTTGGAAAAGACCTTTAAGATCATCAAGTCCAACCATCCACACAACACTACCTTGCCCACCATTAAATCGTGTCCCTAAGCACCACATCTACACGTTTCTTGAACACCTCCAGGGACAGGGGACACCACCTCTCTGAGTAGCCTGGTCCAATGCCTGATAACCCTCTCGGTGAAGTTCTTCCTAGTATATAATCTGAATCTCCCCTCGCACAACTTGAAGCCATTTCCTCTAGTCCTATCACTTGTTACTTTGTGAGAAGAGACTTGAGACCCACCTTACTACAACCTCCTTGGTTGTAGAGAGCAAGAAGGTCCCCCCTGAACCTCCTCTTCTCCAGGCTAAACAAGCTCAGTTGCCTCAGCCACTCTTCATAAAACTTGTGCTCTAGATCCTTCACTAGCTTCATTGCCCTTCTTTGGACATGCTCCAGCAGATCAATACCCTTCTTGTAGTGAGGGGCCCAAAACTGGACACAGTGCAGCCTCACCAGTGCTGAGTACAGGAGAACAATCACCTCCCTAGTCCTGCTGGCCACACCATTTCTCCTACAGACCAGGATGCTCTTGGCCTTCTTAGCCACCTGGGCACACTACTGGTTCATGTTCATCCAGCTGTCAACCAACACCCCAGGTTGTTTTCTGCCAAGCAGCTTTCCAGCCACTCTGCCCCAAGCCTGTAGTGTGGTATGGGATTATTGTGGCCAAAGTGCAGGATCTGGCACTTGGCCTTCTTGAACCTTATCCCACTGACCTCAGCCCATTGTCCAGCCCTTCCAGATCCCTCTGTAGAGTCTTCCTACCCTCAAGCAAATTAACAGTTCCTCCTAGCTGTTTGTAAATAGGTGAAAAATGCAACTTTTGTTTCTAAAATATAAACACATGAACTATGATGTTACTGTAAGTCATCAGGACTAATATACAATGTTTTTCTCTCTCTCCATCTCCCCCAAAGTGTTCTAACTTTTTCGGTTAAAAATAGAGTTTTACAACGGAAAGCACATACAGTGATTTAGAGGGAGACTGTAAAACTTGATTCTAGCCTTGAGCCAGAAGAAAATCTTTCCAAACTCATTAAGTATGCTGTAGATCAGCAAAGAAATGTAATTCAAATTAAGCATTGCTTTTTAAGAAGAGAAATCAGGAGTGTTGCAAAAAGTTGCTGGAAAACTAAGGTGGAGTAAACCTGTAACTGAAGTCTTCTGGCAGTTAGGACCAGACTGAAATGGGGAAAACTATTAAACACTTTAATAGAGTTCAGTGGGGGTGAGGGGCAGTCAGATGATAAGAAATACCCCATAGAAGTTTCCTGGAAGTGTAATCACTATGTTCTTTGGATGTAACCCATGTTGTTCACTTAGGGCTAAATTCTGGAACACAGCAAGGGATGTATTAACACCTTGCAGCCGCCGCGTATGGCTATGCAATGGATTTAGTTGCTTGAATAGGACCAACCTTCTGCTGAGAATAGTTCAGTAGGTTGAGAGTAGCAGAAATAAGCAAGCAGTACATTTTTTTTTTCATCACAAATACAGCTCTATACAAATAGATCTGTCTTTTGCCTGGTAGGTGTTAATACATCATCTGTGTGTAATCTGTTTAGCTCCTCTGAAGAAGTAGTGCCCTTCCCGTGGCCAAACAGATTCACGGCCCAGCTTAGGGTGAATGGATTTAGCCTATGGGTGCTTTTCTGCTTTACCTCTTAGGAGCTGGGAATCCTCCATTTCTTGTTAAGACTCAGAAAAGTTTTCTATCGATAAGTGGGAGTTGGATAGCCCCTTAGAAGGACTTTTTGTGGCATTGATGATTATATGTCTTACATACAATGACATTTTCATCAGGTTATCAAACCAGTTAATGTGGCAACCATGCAAGAGGAGAGTATTTATTTTGTCTGATATTCTTACTTCTGTTCTTTTCTTTTCATCTTGATCTGAAGTATATATTTCCCTCCTTCCTTCCTTTAGTCCATCCTTCACTCCTTCCCTCCCTCTTCTTTGCTCATTCTCTCTTTCTCCCTCCATTTCTTTCTCCCTCCCCACTTCTCCTTATAATCTTATCTGAGGTCTGTCCCATAGCCATTGAGGTTCCTAACAAATGTTTTAAACAAAGTTTGTGCCCTGCCAAAATTTGAAGCGGATAGAAGTTTTATTAGATGAGCTAGAAATCAATGCAGCTATTGGGGTCTATATAAAAATATAAACTAAAAGCTCCCAAAAATATAATAGACTAATTTCAAGTCATGAAATATTTTGAAAATATTTGAAAGTATCACAGCTGAAAAAAGGTAAGGGGTCATAGTCTCTGCCTTTTAGTAGTTGTTTAGCCAAATTGGATCATTTTGGAGGGCACTGAGTTTAGGTGCTGAAAATTTAGACATGCAAAATCATAACACATTTTTAACATCTTTTGAGTATGTAGTTTTGTCTGAAGTCAGATAACATTTTCCCTTTAATTTCATGCAGTATGCCTCTCTGTTTAACTGTGATTTGATGTCTACTCCAAAAATATTTCATTCCTAATGTCTTTCTGTTCCTCATCTATGAAGATATTGAACAGATTTTTATACACAGGACTTCATGCCTTCATGTATATATTCAAACAGTTGTTTATTGCGTGACTAGATTTGACACAAATCTTGGCATGTTCTCCCAGAAGGTCTTGCAGCTTGTGTCTGCTCTAATTTGCTTTGTTGTCTGAATTAAAATTGTGCATGTATTGTGAGAAGAACTAGAGGAGTTGTATAAATCTTTGTTGACAGGATTGTATTCAAAAACTCTTAAGTTTTGTTTCTCTCTGTAAAGTGTTGGATGAAAAACATTCCTTTAATTACTCCAGAAAATTTTAGTTTCAAGCCAAGCATCTTGCTTTTTATTTTCCATCCATTTTTATGTTTATCTTGCATGATGTCTCTTGCAGATATTATCTTTACAAAATGGATGACATTATGCTTGATTCCCTTAAGAAATCTAGGGGATGATGTACACCTGGGCCAGTCCCAAAGGAAGACAAATGTACTAATTTGAAAGCTGCCAGTTTTTTGTGACTGTTATGCTTCCTGAAGTGGTTGTAGCTCCACTGCAATTTGGGCAAACCTAAAAGCGGCAGAACGAAACTCCATCTGTAAACCAAGTTAGGTCAAATCCTCCTTATAGAGCATCTTTCCACAAGTCTCTAAAATTTTTATCTTAGAAACTTTTTCAGGATGGTGGATTGGTTTAAACCATGGCAGGGGAATGTGGAAGTTTCAATGCTACTGATTAATACTCAGCACAAGTTTGTGGACCCTGAAGAGAATGCAGCGTTGGTCCTATGGAAGTCAACCTTCCCTGATGCTACCCATTTGTACCTTTACAAGCCCCACTCTTACCCTAACTCCTCTGAAGCTCTGACATGAATGATATCAGTTTGAGCTATTTTTCTCAAAGGTTTTCCACGTGTAGAAGTATTATGTAGAGTGCCATGATTGTAGAAGCTGAAGGACCAATAGGGACTGCTCTGCTCTCCCAAGAGGGAGAAACAGGCAGCTTGGCCTCTTCCCAGCCCTGCTGATACCAAGGTTTCAGTGCTGATATGACACCTGTGGGAAGGCAGAAACCTCTTCTAAAAATCCCTGTTTAAGTGTTTGTAAAGTCATTACAAAGGGAATGAGATCTTCTGGGTGCATGAGTGTCATCTGTATTGCTATCCCTTTCTGTATTACCTCCAAAGAGATTCCAGAGAAACTAGAAGCCCCTTTTCTTCCTTGCCTCCCTTTACTCATATAATACACATAGAACAGAGTAAATGTGTGGCCATCTTCCAGTCTTTTCAGTTTGATGCTGTGCTGGGGCACACCATTTACAGTCAAGATCAGAAAAGCACTGCTGTTCAATAATTTTATAACTTTCTGAGTGGTTTTCTTTCTAGAATATATTTTTTCACCTTTAATGGAAGTAAAACATTTAGAAGAGCAGCAGAAGCAAGTCTACATAGCTTTATTCACACTGTGTTTTTCTTTTTGTGCAGGCTTCTTACAAACCACTGCTGAAACAGGTAGTGGAAGAGATTTGTAATGCTGATCGACCTGATCCTGTTGATATTGAGCACGTGTCATCAGGCCTAACTGATCTCCTTAAAACTGGATTCAGCATGTTCATGAAGGTAAACCAGGCTTCCCAAGCTCATCTGTAAGATTTCCAGAGGTCATAGCATCATAGGGCTGTAGCTTATTTTGTGTATTTGAGTTGATATTGTTCAGAAAAACTTAAGGGGGAGTTAGGAGAGTTAAATCCATGCAGGGGAGCTGGGGATAGCTTGAGGCACCACATTGCAAGGTACAGTACACATCGTGGCACAGTTGCTGGATTTCCAAAAGGCATTCTGCAGGACACCTCATCAAAGGATTTTAAGGACACTTGACATAGGAGAGAAGTAAGTGTGAACATTCAGGTCTCACAAGGGTTCAGAAGGTCATCAGAGAAGCTCCATATTCAGTTTCTCTTCTGTAACTTGACAAGGTTCAACTTGCAGTAGGGAGAAAGGGTGCCTAGTAGTCAGAAATTGCCTTGTGGATGCTTTTAGCATGTTTTAAGATGGTCTATGTACAAAACCCTACTCTGCTTTACAAATTAGGCTATGCTAAGTGTTCACTAAATGTCTACAGAGATGAAGTGTGGAGTAGCTAGCATGCTGTACATTCAGTTGTGTCTTACTGCATAACTTGAGTTCTCCATTGAAGAGTATTATGTAAGAGCATGAAGTGTATTATGGCAATATGCACCTGCATCTCTGCCAGTAAGAAAAATACCCTGCTCTAAGGAATATATAACAGATGAGCCAGGGAACCTTATGTAGGTGAAATATTTCATAGGCACCATTACATACCTCACAAATGTGTCCATGCTTGCTCATTTAGTTTGTAGTCTGGCTCATTGGCAAGTGCTCAGTTATTACATGAATGAGTTTCTGACCAACCTGTATTTCTTACACAAGAGGATCTTCTCCACTTACATCACCATCAGCACTATAATTATTTCCTGAGCTTCCTTATATTTTAATTTTTTCCTTAATGCCTGAATATAAATGCCAGCTCACATAAACATGCTTTGGTAAGTGACTCAGACATGTTTATCCAGGACAGATTTTTAAAGATACCTCTCATCCAGAAGTTTTTTTTTTCTGGTAGGTGGGTTTGTTTTGAAGCTTAGGGAAGGTGAGGGGAAAAGGCCTCTCTCTCCTGCAGCAAGGATTCCTCTTTTGACTTCTGCTCTAGAACATACATGGTTTATGATGATCTGAGCTTTCTGTCATCTTTCTGTCATTGATGCCAAGTCCCTTGCATGACAGTGCAGTTTCTGTTGATCAATGTGTTTTCCTTTTTCCAGTTACTCACCTAAGTTAATTGGTTTCTGGTTAGTCACAAATGCCAGATGAATTGTTGCTGGTGTCCTAGTTGGCAGAGACAGGCCTTGTGGGACAGTATAAATTTTCTGCTAACTTTCCTCAGGGAAAAGGCTGGACCTGGGTTCAATTCCCGGTCAGGGAAGCTTTGTTGTGAACTAGTCTTAGGGAATCCTGCTCTGGCAGGGGGGTTGGACTAGGTGATCTTTCGAGGTCCCTTCCAACTCCTAACATACAGTGATACTGTGTGTTTTATGATCTGCCATGAGAACAAGTCTGTCCTCCAACTCCTTCCTGTTCAGTTTTAAGAGTTTTTTGGATGCTGTCACCCCACTTTCCCATCTCCTCCTCTCCCTCTCTTCCACACAGACACGTGTACCAGCAAAGAGCCCTGTAATCAACAGCATCCTGGGGAAATGCAGTAGTGATGAGCTTGGAGCTAGAGAGAAGGCCCTGATGTCCAACTGGGATGCTCTGCTAGCTCAGGGAACTGTTCCTCTTTCTTCCTTCAGGCCCCTTCGCTTGATGTAAAGGTTTTGCTTTTTTCTAGGTTAGTTTTCCTAAATGCCCAAGATAACTGTCCCAGTTTCATGCACGGCATTTTGAACTGAAAGTCAATTTCACTTGGGAATTGTTTGAAAAATTCAGATTTCACAGGAGATATGATTCAGAGGCCTCAGAAACATCCCAGAACAACCAAACTTTAGAAGGATCCGGGAAGATACATGTTGCTTTTGTTGCAGTCCATTTCAGTTCTTCTGCATCACAGAAATTAGCTGTATTTAGCTACGCTCAGCCAGTTCCTTCAAAAAAGAGAGCCTTGGGTGGTTGTATTATCAAACAAAAAAATCTTGGCAGAAACTTGCATTCTTAACACAGCCAAATATTTTGTACCCAAAGTATCGTCCTCCTTCAAAACACTTGTGCGTAGCATAACAGAATTACAGATTCCAAGACCCTTTTCATTGCAGTTTTAATTTAATTTGGAGTTTGCATGCCTAATAGTATTTTTAATATGCATTTCTGGAATTTGTGGTTTGAACTTTGGTCTTCTGAACAATAATAAGTTTTATATAGGCACCATGTGTTTGGATCTAGGTTTATTTTGACTAAAAGAAAATTATTTATGAAGGCATTTTCTCTTTAGAATTGCTATGAAAGCTTAAGCTTGTGTTTTCCAATTAATGCTCTTATATTGGGTGTCCTTTCAGTGTGTCAAACGTTAAGCATTCATGTTCGTGATGAGTTTGTTGTTGCTAGGAAAGATATTAGGAAAGAGAGGCTTTATTCAATGGCAACCTTCTAGTTTGAGCTCCTCACATACATCTTTGGTCATTCAGAAGCTTCATGAGATGGAGTCGAGCTCTTTACTCTGCTGACAGGGTTACAAAGAACAAAGATCTGTGGAAAGAAAGAAAACAATAGTTCCTTTATTTACCTTGAAGTAAGCAGAGTGTTTTGTCAAATTTATCCTCCACCACTTTGCAAGCTTTGCAAATGACTTTGCAAGTCATTTCTTTAACTTTGTGTCACTTCTTACAGCAATTGTGTCATGAAAATAATATTTTAACAAATAGTAGCTCTATCTGACCTGCTTTGTAGGTAAATACTTAGGTCTTACTTTAAATCCTCATGATGCTTGTAATAGGAACAAACTTTTTTCATTTGAGGTTGACACTTTGTTATATGCAGCTAGTAAGAAGTGAGTAATCTGATATTGGAAAGTGCATAAAGACAGTCTCTGTAAACTCTGGTGTATCCATTTAATTGGTCTGTTGGTGTAAATGGAAAATTGCCTAATAGCATACCAGAACTGCAAGACACCCTACTGACTTGTAGTATGTATGTTGTCAGTGCCCTTTGTTCAATGAAAATGGCTGGCAAAGTAGAGGTGATTAAGAGAATAAATACCCAATGCACAAATACTCAGCTGACTGGTACGTCTAAGGCTTTTTGTAGTATTTCAAAGTCCTGGGGAGTTGAAGAGGTCCCTGCCTGGGGAGCAGCACTGAATAGGCAGCCCTGTGTAATCAAAGGCAAGCTAGACTGGAGAGAAAGCACATCATCCCCCCTGTGCTTGCTTCAAAGAGGTGTCTCTTCTGAAGGTTGCCAGTCAGAAAGCCTGACAGAGCTGCAGGATGAAAAACTGCCCAGAGAATAAACACAGGGCCGCTACAACAAGAAAGAGAAGAAGAGCGATACCCTTAGGAGCTGAAGCCACAGGGATCAAAGATAGCCGCCATGGTGGTGAAAGCAAAGGAACTGTGCTCCACCCAAACATGAGTTGATGACCACTGTCATTCTGTTAAGTGAGTGCTGTTGAAAACCTATGTTTGTGGAAGGAGAGGGGGTGGACAATCTAAAAGGAACAAATTAAACTGTTCTGTCACTTTTTGGAGCCAAACATTTGGAGTGTTTCATACTCAGAGGTGGTGTAACAAGAGCAATTGCATGGGTTTCATTGACATCACTCCCAAAGACTGGAGCAAGGCGTTGTCAGGTGAGTGTGTTTTATCAAGAAAGAAAGAGTTCACTAGGGAACAACAAAGTAATCAAACCTCTAGAAGTGGTTAAGAGGAAACTGACATAAAACATCATCTTCATGTTTAAAATTAAAACACAGTTTTATAAAGTCTTAACTAAAGTGTAATGTTTGTGCCATTTTAGTGACAGTTGGAGAAAATGAAGCAAATATTTTGTCTGAGCTAAAGTTTCTCTATATTATTACAACCCAGTCACAGAAGTATTGAAAACTCTGAAGTGAACAGGCTAGAAACTATTTTTTACCAAGTGAACACATTGGCGTTCACATTTACACTGGATGGATTGTAAAGGATTCTTCTCTGGACTGGTGAAAACACATTACTTAGAGTTCCTTCCATTGCTGACCTCAGGCAGGGGTTCTAGCATGTTTAGGCTGTACTCCTTGCTTCTGTTGGGGATAATTTAGTCATCATTCCTTAAAGCCCCATGTGTAGGTTAATCCAAAATGTGCATCCACCCAAGTACTCTCTTCCCACTCTGGGAAAAGGAGGAAACTAATGAAGAAGGAATGGAGGGAGAAACCCTCAGACCTCTTGAGAAACTCCCCTAGTTTTCAGTGGAAGTCATGAAGACTCCATGTCCCTAGAAACAGTTCATGAGTTTTAGCTGGGTATCACCCCCATTGATTTCCCTCTCAACTGCTACAGAAAGTAGCATTCCATGAATATTTCTTTTTGAGCTTCCTATGAATCTTCCTCCAGCAGCTCAGGGAGCCCCTCACTGCTAGTCCATAGGTTTGGAATTAGACTGAGCAATTACAGATAATGCTTTCCTTCATTTTACAGGTGAATCGCCCTCACCCTGGGGATCATCCTCTTCTGATCATCTTTATGCTTGGTGGAGTGACAGTGTCTGAGGTCAAAATGGTAAAGGATCTGGTAGCAACACACAAACCTGGTACCCAGGTAAGAAGGGCTCTAAATGTACAGCTTGTATCTGAACAAAGACTGGGAAAATTCATCAGATAATGTTCCCTATAGCACTGGTACCAAACCTATATGAAGCCACAGCCACATGGACAGGAATGGTGTTAGGATTTTCCTCTAGGCAACAAGAGCTTAGCCACCCAAGGGTCTGTTTTTCATATGCTGGAGTTAGCAATATAAGTTCAAACTCATTTTGGAGAGTTCAGAACAGGCTGACATTATTTTGAAGGAGCTTTCATCATGTCCCAAAAGATTAATTTCTTGGTATCCTTTATAAACAGAAGCATTTGCTGTCCAAAAGGCTACAGGCTCCCTGTCAGTGCATCTGTAAGATACAGCATAGGGATGCTCAGAAGGAGCCTGCCAAGGGTGTGGGTACCATCTAATGACATATCAGTGGTGATCCTGCAGACAAGTCAGTTGGAGCAGGATAAATTAGCCTGGCTACAGCTGTACTGGTTTCTGGTCCAGGCCAGGTATCTCTAATAGATATCTCACCACTAGATGCCTTAAGTAGCATGAGGTATGTGCTGTAGAGAAAGCCCCAGGTCTCTGTAGCCTTTAGATGTGCTGTTGGGCTCCTGGAAGGAGGACGGCTGCTGCAGTGAAGCTTCAATAGCATTCATGCATCTGGTCTTTGCCTACAGCAGCTGTCATCTGAATGGAGTGGGGAGGGAGAGGAGATAGATGGATGGGCTGTAGTGCCATCTGAGATGTTAAAAATCATTAGTAACTGTGGAGGAGCATGTACAAGAGCAATTGGGTGTCTAGTGAGTAGTGCAGATGTACAGGGTAATCTAAAAATTGCAAAGGAGTGCTGTGTAACCAGCTGCATCATAAACATAAGTCTAGTTTCCAGAGTGGCTTGTAAACAGTTGGCTTTCAGTTCCTATAGAATGCAGTTTTGATTAGTGAGAAATTTTTAGCAAAATGGAGCCAACCAAAGGCTTACCAGCCCCTGGATTTGACATGTGTTTTCCATGTTTTAGTTGTCTTGCAAGGCAGTCTCAAACAGTATTTTGTAGGATGGAGTGCCATTTTTAGCAGTGTTTTTTTGATCTGATAACACATTTCTCCCCAGTTAGTCTATTGCTAATCTCCTTAAAACATCAAATAAAATTCTTTCTCATCTTGAAGGGGGATTGAGTTGTGACACACTGATGGACAAGTTAATCCACACCCGAAATGTATTAATACACCATGAAAGATAAGCAGAGGGTTAACACATGAGTTGACCGAGAACTATTTAAGAAGACTTTTGACTGGCTTTCTAGAGGGACTTGAGGCTTGACAGTGGTGACATGGGATCTGGTGTTGCTTTGCTTTGGCTTAACCCCGGCGGCAGGTCACCCTCTGAGGTAGATTCCTAAAGAATTTTAAGCTTTTTCTGCATCTTGCCCTTTGTCCAAATGTGCTGTGTTAGAGGCAAAAGGACTTGAGGGGAGATGTGGGAAGAGGAAGAGAAAGAAGAAAAGAAGCAGTTGTGCAAGTCTCTCTATAAAAAAAAGTTCATGAGTTTGTTGGATTTACCTGGATTTCTGCACTATAGCTGTGAATATGTGCCACCTGTTTGGGATTATTCTCTTTTTAAAAGCCAGGCATTTGTCTGACTTGAGCCAGCATTCAACAGAGCTTTTTTGTGGTGTTCAGGCAATCAGGTTTAGGCATCAAGGGAGCACTGGCCTCCCAAGTCCTTTCAGTCAAACAAAGCACTGACATTTATACTAATTATTGGTTCTTGGAAAAATAGAGAGACGTGTGGGTGCAAAAAATAAAGAATTGAGGAAAGTAACAGAAAAGCTGACAGGACTCACTGATTACTTCAGCAGTTGTTTGGAGTTGAGGCAAATGACATTTAAATGTGGAGTAGGAGACACATGTTTCCATGCACAGAACTGCTCTGCATCTGAATATGAATGACAATTTTATTTCTCATGGAGAAGCACAAAGGAATACAGCATTTCCTGCGTATCATTTTGGTTTAGATGGTGGTAAATAGCTTCCCTAATCTAGTGAGAAGTATCCTACTTTCAAAGGAAGAAATTACCCTTTTTTTCTTCCCCCTCTTTAATCAGGAGAGTAAAAATGTGGAAAGAACATGAGTAGATGTTTCATGCTCTCTCCTCCCAACATACACAACCATCTATGTGGTTGTAGCTGAGGCATGCAGATATATAAACATCTGCAGATGCACCATCAGATGTTAGCTTCATCTTTTCCTGCCCTCTGCTGAGAGGGTGCAGCACAGTGGGTTGAGATGGAACCTCCTGGCTCCTCAGTTGCTGTCAGGAGGCGTAGCCCTTCAGGTGTAGCATTAAAAATGGGAACACCATACCTGAACAAGGAGAAAGTCTGCAAAGGAGATAACACTATCCTGAAGAGACCTGCCTGGAGAAGAGATGGTCGTTACTTATCTGGGGAATTCTCTCCTTCTTTGTAAAAATGAGGGGAAAAAAATACATTTATCCCCCACAATGAACCCTCAGAAATACTGGGGGGAAAGAAGGAAAGTCCCACTGTATTTGACTGCATCCTTTCTCAGATGTTGAAGTTGCAGATCTCATTTTTCTCTCTGGGCTTGCTATTAGTTGCACAAATCCCCTCAGGGTTCAATGGTGGAACTCCAAAAAGAAGTTGCTTTTATCTGGCAGTGGCTATTGTTGATGTTTGGCTTGTACACCCAAAACACTTTGGCAACGTGTCTCTTCATGTTTTTCAGAATTAAGCTGCGTGATAACAAGATGAGCACATACTGTGCTATAGTCTGATTCTCATGTAATATAAGTAAGACAGTGTCAGGCTTTGGCATCTGCAAATTACAGAGAGTTTTTAATCCATAGGAAGGAGAAGAGATAATCAGTCTCAGTTTGCCACAGATTGTGTGGGAGGACAAGGGAAGGGGAGAAGTGAGGGGGAGACTATCATCAGTGCAGAAGGGATCTGTAGTAACTTAACTCCAGATTCCTTTCATTACTGAAGTGAAAAGATGAAAGAAAGAACAACAAAAAAAGTTGAAATGCAACAATAGTGCACATTTCAGCCATGCGATGTGAAGAGCACAAGCAGTTCAATAGCTACTGCAGGAAACAGACACACAGACATACTCCATTGTTGATGCTTGTGATTCCTGTCCTCAGATTTGCACTGAAGAAGCAAATTCATGTTCAAGTGGGCTAGTAAGATAAATCTGCCCCCGTGTGCCTGGCTGCCGTCCTGACCCTACAGAAAACTGCTGAACTTGGGGCTTTGTAAAAGTAGTGTCCTGTGACTTTGACCCTGAGTCTGGGATTAAAAACTTGACCAAAACAAAAGCGATAGTAACCCAGCAGTGCTCAAGGTTCAACTTTGGTCCTGGTGTGAAGAATAAATAGCCTGTGCCTGGTCTGAAGAGACATTTCTGAATAGGGACTATGGTTCCCTGTGGAAGGCCAGCAGCACTTGTGTGGTGCTTGCCTTGCCTTCAGCTGAGAAGAAACAGCTGTCACTCAAAACTGTGCTGTAGGAGAGGAACCCCCTGCTTCATCAGCTAGTGCCTCCGAATAAACACAATGGCAGTCACTGGGTAAGATGTGGGTAGAAATGAGTCAAAGCACACATTCATTGGGAGTACAATGCTAGCAGTCATTATGCTCCTTAAAGTGATTTAACTACAGTTATTAGTGAGTAGACAGTTTCACTGGGGAAGTTGTATTGCCCTGTTAGTAAACACCAGAAACACACAGCTTGTCTAGTGTTGGGTGAAGCAAACAGTTCATGTACCCAGCTCATTAGTACTGTGGTTGGTCTCAGTCCCCTTCATTTTGACTTGTTGTTTCTTGTCCCCTTCTTTCAGGTAATTGTGCTCTCCTCTGCACTCCTGACACCACGTAGTGCTATTGAGTTGTTGTTTGCCACAGACCGTCTCCGGCCCGACACTGATATCTGATGGGAGGATCTGTGGGGAAGATGAGTGGGTGCCTCAGCTGGAAGCATCAAATCCCTGGTCTGTCACTCTTCTCAATAGTCCTCCAAAAAATGACACAGCCCCTGCTGCAATTATGGCTCCAGCCGAAACAGGGAAGGCAGCTGGGTTTCTGTCTGCAAGGGAACATGTGCAGCCCACAGGCAGCTCTTCAAAATGGTCCTGTTGTCCAGGAACAACTCCCTCACCCTTAATGGTAATACCATGCGGTGCTGAATCACTGCAGCCCCACCCTGTATGGCAAGGATGATTGCTTGTAATAATTCCCTAGAAAATGAGCAGCTGAGGACCAGGTGATACTGAATTTGGATTCCCCAAGCAGTACTTTTTTCCTCTGAGTATTCCTGATAGTTTCACTGGGGTTGCTTCTGGTGGGAAATGCTGTTGAGGGTGTGAAAGGCTAGCAAAATCCAGTGTCTGTGTCATGTTACCGTGCCTTATACAGCACTAGCCACCTCTGCTCTTACTGCGTCCCTCACCCCAGAGAAGCGATGGAACACAGCCCTGATCTAGCTGGCTGAGCAGCTCCCCAGTCCAGTGATGCTCTCCCAGGGGGACTGGTAGAGGCAGAGAGGCAGACTCAAAGGCTCAGTTACATGGTTGCTTCTCTCTCAGCTTCACGTTTCCTGCTCTAGTTTCTCTACCCACAGTCGCAGGAGAAAAGACTCTTTCTGATGGCACACTTCTCTGTAGGTTTGTGTAGGACATGTGGGCTGTGATGGTTTGATGATAACCCTCGAAGAATCCTCTCTCACATAGATTTAAAACAGAAAATGAGGGGAAGGAAAAAAAAAAAGCACAATCCCATTTTTAAGAGGCTGTAGCAAAAGATTCTTTCTTTAGCTAGATTTCTGAGCAGCATGATTAAATAACAGCTTTTGTTTTTAATTTATGATCATGAAAGAGCCACAATCAACTTGTTATGTAATTTTTCCTTATAAAAATTTGATATAATCTGTGATTAAAAAGCAGCATCCAATAGAGATTGTGATTGCATATAGCACCGAGACTTCCAAATTGTAACATAAAATGGTGGAGCTCTAAAGCTGCATCCTCTTGCTTCATCCAAGGGATGCTAACACTACAGCTTACACTGAGAAGAGAATGTGAAATTATAAGTGACATTCACTCTATCAGAGAATAGGAAGTAGCTTTTTAACCTTTGTTCACTAGCTAGCATAAGTTCTCTTAAATGTTTATAATGGTCTTCAGAAAAGAGTGCATTTTGATTTAAATTCACTTTTGAGTGGCTAGAAGGTAACAATGGATCCATTATAAAGCATGGACAACGTTGCCTCTATGAAAGAGAGATTTATGAGAATGACTATAGAGAGGAACTTTGTGCTATAAAAAATGAGAAATATTATGAGATTGCAATGCTAAAAGCTCAAGAAATAGTTTAAACAGAGCAACTGGAAAGCAAATAGCCAGTCTATTGGCTCATTTTCTGTACTTCTGTACTGTTTAATCTTAGGATATGAATGTTTTGTAAGTTCTGTGATCAATAAAGCAAGGCTCTTGCAATGCCTGTGTATTCCTGGGACACATTTTTTTCTTTTGCTTTATTTGCTTGCCCCTAAAAACCTAGATCTTCTCTCTTGGGAGGCATACTAGAGGGGTTTCCATACCCTGCTGGTAGTAGAAAGACTCTTCTATGTCCAGTGGCCATTGCTGACCAGTGAGTTCAGGTCCTCACACCTCTGAGATGCTGCTGCTTTCCTGAGATGATGGAGGCTGGTTGTTGTGGGCATCTCTCCCTCACCTGTATTTCATCAGATGCTCTCAGGTCTCTAGCTTGTCCATCTAAGGATGGACTATATAGGATGGTGACAAGTGGAGAGTAAGGCTAAGCAGACACTAGCGCTCTTGCACTGCCTATGGCCAAATAGCTCGACTGACTGAGGCAGAGACTAGTTTTCCAGGCCCATACTTGGTAGGATTCTTTCAGCCAGTGGGGCTACAGCTGTGGTAATGGCTGCTGCAACTCAGCCACCATCTCATACGCAGTAGGTGAAGAGATAAAAGGAGGTGCTCACAAGCCTGCTTCTTTTCTAGATCAAGACTGGAGCAGAGTCCTTCAGTGGCCCTAGTCTAATGGTTAGCTTCTTATTTGTAGGAAATAGCTGGAGTAAGTACACAGCCTGTGCTCAGGGTAAAGGCTAGGTAGATGAGAAGTCTCCTGCTAGCCACATATGAGCAGGAATAGCAAAAGACACTTTGCTTGATGTAGGTGCAGGACCACAGCAAGAAATGTCTCAGCCCTCAGTATGTGGCACTAAATAATACTCAAAAGGTAGCAGGAAGAGAAAACACAAAGCCACCCTTGGCAAATGGGTTTACTACTATATTAATAAGCTGAACAGTATGTGGTAATAAGCTCAGAGTGGAAGGGCAAGCTGTTTTGTTTGCAAGTCTAGTCCTAAGCCACTTGGCTAGTAGCTCATTGTCAAACAGATTATCAGCAGGACCACATCAGGCTTACCCTACACCAGGTAGTACAGCTGTGTGCTGACCAGGTGTTCCTGTGCAGCAGTCACCCTAGTATCAGTACAGACATCCTCCTCAGGATGGTTTCCAGCAAATCTACCTTAAACATGAATAAAATAGCTGAAGACATGTAATTTGATTAAGTTATTCATTGTGATATAGCTCAAAACACAAAACTTCTTTCTCTTTTTTAAAGAAGTAGCAGTCACTGAAAACACATTGTGGTCTTCCAGGTTTTGACCTACCTCCCACCATTTTTTTCTCATCAGTTTTTTTGACAAGGGGAGACAAAGAGTCCCATTTTAATTTGAAAGGTCTCTGCCTTATTTTGTTCCTCTCCTAAAGAATTTCTTAAAAGGAAGTTGTAAAGGACTTGTGAGAGTTCCCCCCCGGGGTTTATGCTAATAATGCAACAGTATAGGCAGGAAGGGCCTTCTGACTGTTTCTGCAGTGTATGTTAACTACCTTGAGAAAACTATTACTTTTTCTCAACACTTCACTGGTTATTGCCCACTGTTTTGCACCCCAGAAAAACACACAAACAAACACGCAATTCAAAAATTTAATGTTGAACCAGGCAGTAAGAATGAGAAGTCCACTGCCTAAGAGGAGTACCTGTACACAAAATAAATAAGTTACAGTTTAAACAAAAGCACAACTGGCTTTTTAAAGTGCATGTGTATAAGGCCTAAACCTCTGAACTCCACTGGCTCAATTTAAAAAAAAAAAAAAAATATATATATATATACACACACACACATAAATCTGCCACATGCATTTAAGGATGAAGGAGGGACTGGCTCAGCTCAGAACAAACCACCAGCTTCATTGCCAGGAGCCAGCCATGCTTCACACTGAGCTGAATCACAGCCACATTCCTTCTGTGCCTACTGCACAGAGAGAAGAGTCTTACACTGGCAACTGTAATGGACTATCACTCCAACTCCACACTCATTGCTCAAAAGCTCTGTGTTGGATCATTTAGTCTGGACAGTATTTTTTTCAGACAGTAAAAAACCCACAAGTTTCTGTAGTTGGATATGTTTACACCCTGCAGATAGTTTTGCATACAATGAGTCCAGTCAAGTTGTCAGTAATAACATAACCAGTTAAAAAAGACCATTGCTTAGTCTTGATACTCACTTGTGCCCACTTATTTTACGTTTCTTTTACAGAACTATTTAATGTTTGCTTATTTGTCTTGAAATACATGGGAAAAACAGTTCTACTGTGCAATAAAATTAAGCAGACACACCATGCTGTCCTTTAGCCATGTGAAGACAAAACTAAAGTTCAAAACAGTGAACTGCATTTTAGGGTGTTTCCCTGATCAAGTACACCTAATCAAGTACAAGAAGAGTTACAGCTAAAAGGTTGTATCTGCAAAAATGAAAGCCAAATGTGACTGACTGGAGAAAAGGCAAGGTGAAACTTTGTTTCATTTACTGAGAAGTTCCTTTCCAAGTGTAAATGTGGTCTGAAAGTCATATCCTAGAATGTTTTTTCCAGGAGTTTTGGGTTTTTTTCCTTTTCCAGTCTGCTACTGTTCCTTTAAGGAACTGCTTAACTTCTACAGCCATGCAAATAGCTTCCCAAACCATCCTTCTTTAACAAAGCCTTGGACTCTAGATGTGCCAAACACTGCAGGTTTCAATCTCAAGCTAAACATTGGGAAGAGCAACAGCCCTGCTGTCAAACAGAAGTGACCGTCCTCACTTTAGCAGACAAAGCTTGCTTAAACCTTCTCTTGAGATCCTGCATGTTCGGTGATTTTGGCCGTGGAATAAGAGAGGTTCTCCTTCTTTCAGGGGTGCTGGTTGTTTGCTGTTTACTGACTTCTTTACAGAGGAGATGGAAGGCATTGAAGATGTCGTTATAGTTTTCACTGACAGATACTTCGAAGAAAGTACAGCCCAGCATGTTGGCCAGCTGAAGTCCATGCTGAGGCTCCACCTCTTTGATATGCAAGAGATCAGCTTTGTTTGCAACGATGACAACGGGAACTGCATTTCCTGGATGCAATTGTCGAATGTGATGGTAAAGATGACTGAGTAGTTCATAGCTCTTATAGTCTGTGATGGAGAAGACAATCACCAGGGCATCTGCCCAGCGAATGCATCTGTTCAACTGCTCATTACAATGCAGACTGTGTTCATGAATCTGAAAAATGAATGATCTCAAATTAGACAGCTGTAGTCATAAAAGATTAAAGGAACCTGTCTTAAAGAGTCTATAAAGCCAAATAGCATTTTACAGCTTCAGACATTATATATATTTGTATTTCACACTGTAAGTACAAACCTAATCTGAGCATGGTGAATAAATGCATATGTTGATTCAGCTGCAAAAAGCTGGAAATTAACACTGGAGTTTGCTATACTCAAATGGAAAATTGACCTGGGTAGTTCTTCATGCAGAGAAATACTTTGTAGTTCCACAGAATGGGAAATTAACTGGCTAGACAGTAAGTCTGGGGAAGAAAAGATATGAGCTGGAAGCATTTAGACCTGGAGTGTTGCCCAGTTCAAAAGGCAACAATCCAGCATTACTCAGGTCTGTACATTCAAGGCTAACTTCTGACACACTAATGAGCACAGTCACAATATAGCAGACGCTGCTTCCTATCACACAAGTGTATGAAGCTTTTTGGGCAGTGATCATGACATTTTCTTCCATATGTACCTTATTTGCATAGAATTGTTTCCAGTTATGTGTATAATGTTCCCATTATAGAGGTATAAGACATATAAGTAATTCAGCCCCTATAAAGTAATGAGCCTCCACCAAAACAAAAAAACTTACTTGTTTACTTTTACTACCACCATGCTGCAGGCATGCAACACAGCTAGCTTCACACGTTACTACCTCTTCTGAACTGGACCAGTAACAAGGTGCTGCACGCAGAGGGACACACGCGCACAGGTTTAGAGCTGCTTTGGTGAACTGCATGGCTGCATCTAGCTCACCTGAACTCCTGGAGTATCTTGTACTTGAATAGCCAACATCTCTCCATCTATTTGGATGTGCCTGCTGTAGAGATTACCTGACAAGAACACCAACAAGTTCACAAGTATAGCCACTACATTACATACAGACAAATGTTGCTTTTGCTGCCCGTGAGATGGGCACAAAAAAAAGTTATATCACTGTTCATGAAGTGAGGGACCAATGTTACAAGTTTTGTGTAACTATCCATAAGTTTGACTTTACTAGAAGCCTCGTTTTGAAACTTGACTTTTAATACTGTGAAACTTGGAACTTCTTAAAGACTGTCTTAGCTCAGATGATAAAGTGTGCAAAATAACCAGCTTTTACTATAGTAAAGCAGTTTGCTTGTCATTTAATATTTCCACACTTTACCAAAGCTCTCTGCTGGCTGACCTCTATGATTTGTTGAGGTTTTTTTGTTTGTTTGGGTTTTTCCAAGTCATTTCTTCAACAGAATGTTGTATATTTTACATTTGCATTGGTTCAGACTTCCCACTGTACTACACTCAAGCAAGTACATACCATCACCCCTTCGCTTTCCCCATTAAGCTGGCATTTAACTGCTGGCATTCAGTTTGCAAAGGATAATATGAGGTTTACAGAATGTTTTCTTATTTATCTAAAAGACTTCTTCAAGAGGGACATTTTCACCATATAAATTCTGTTAAAGGACAGAGATGCAGCGAAACACAGTGCCAGTGAAGCTGTGACCATAAACTGTGTGCTGGCTGTGACTGTGTGCCCCTTTTGGAGGGCAGGCAGGCAGAGGCACAGGGAACGAGTTTAAAGTGACCTGCCAGCCTCGTAACGTCTCGGTAGTTTGGGCTCCTAGAAGTCCCCCTTAGATGGACCTATAGCCCCGTGTTTAAGTTTGTCTTTCACGCCTGGGACCTGCCTCAGTGCTGGGCTTTGAACGCTTACTTCCAGAGCTTACACGCCCCACTTTGCAGCCTGGGCACCTCCGGCCCGCTCCAGAGCAGAAGGCGGACGGTGGGGTCGGGCCCTGCTGTGTCCTCCCCGCCGCTCCCACGCCGCAATCCACCCNCACATGCTCTGGGTCAGGCGCATCGCCGCACCACCGCACGCCACGACCACAGACCAGTGTCGCTCCCCCGGCACTTTTCTCGCCCCCGCCCCCGCCCCAAGCTCCTCCCCTGCCCTCGGTGGCCACTCAGCGCGACGGCCCGCTTCAAGCTCCGCTCCAAGCCCCGCCCCGCCAGGCAGGACCTGGCGGCTGGGTGGGGAGGGACCGGCGCCGTTAGGGGCTGCGGGGGGCCCGGGTGGGATGGAGCTGTGGGCAGGGCGGTAAGGGCTGTTAAGACACTGAGGCGTTTCTGGGCAGGACGAGAAGCCTGGAAATAGGGATGTGTGTGAGTGTAACCTCCACAGTCCCCGAGTGTCAGCCACCAACGGCACGTCATGGCANGGGGGGGGTGGGGTCGGCCCCTGCTGTGCCCCCCCCGCCGCTCCCACGCCGCAATCCACCCACCCCTCCCCGACCGCCCATGGAGAGCCCGATGCCCAAGTCCGGCGGGAACAAAGCCACGCTGCTGCTGGCTTACCTGCGTTCCTCTCGTAGTCGCCGATGAACCGTCGGGTGAGGAACCGCACCACCAGCGCTGCGGGCAGGCACAGACAGGCAACCGTTAGCCGCGCTCCACTGACCCGACCCGCGTCCTCCCCCGCCGCCCCCTCACCTGTCTTGCCGACGCCNGGCGCCGTTAGGGGCTGCGGGGGGCCCGGGGGGGATGGAGCTGTGGGCAGGGCGGTAAGGGCTGTTAAGACACTGAGGCGTTTCTGGGCAGGACGAGAAGCCTGGAAATAGGGATGTGTGTGAGTGTAACCTCCACAGTCCCCGAGTGTCAGCCACCAACGGCACGTCATGGCAACCGACCGAGCGTTTCAGGAGATCTCGGTAGGGTTACGTCTCCGGATCCCCATAGACTCGAACCCAGCATGGCATAAAGTCTCAGTCACCTATCTGGTGTTCACTCCGTCAGGAGGACATCAGTCCTACTCCCAGGCAGGGGCAGGTGTCACTCCATTCACCTCGAGTCAGCTTCCCCTTCCCTCCCAGCCCTGCCCTCGGAACGCTCCTCGAAAAACAAAACCGAAATCAGAACTGCAGCAACTGCGGAGGAAAGAACTGAAACGAAGGGACGAGGCTGGGAGAGGTCTGTGCTCTCTCAGTTCAGTTGTAATACACAGAAACAGGGAAAAAATGGAGTAAAACAAGGATATGACAGTGGCTAAAAAAACCCAACAGAATATGATGGCAAGGGAGGAGGAATACAAATGGGAAGTCATTGGGAAACAGAGGACTGCACCAGCCTGGGAGCGGTCAATGCAAAAGCACGCGAAACGCTTGGCAAGGAGCCTGAGCAGCAAAATGGACGAATAAAACCTGCCCATGCATGAAACAAAGCTTGCTAGGAGAGAGGTAACAGAGCAGGATAAAATCACTCTCCTGTATTTGGGAAAGACAGACCTCATAGTAAAGGCCACTGGCTTAACACTGAATGCTAATTATGAAAAATACAGAACAGACCCAAAGTGTTTGACTGAAAACCACAGCAGGGAAAGAGTTAAAAGAGAGTCAGGGTAGAACTGGGAGACTGATGGTGACATTGGCCTAGGACAGTCACCATTACAGCAAGCATGCCTTTGTGTAGATCTTTCTGTAGGCTGCAAAACTATGTTTGCATATGGAAAAGATATCTGGACTACAATGAAACAAATTGCTGCTCCCACACTAGCTGCTGTTTTCCCAGATATAAAAGGTGAGAGCAAACATTATGAGCGATGCCTGGAGCCAATCAGTATGGGGTACAACAGAGGAGCAGCTCTCTTTGGCAGCTACCAGACCAACAAGAGGTGATGGTAGTTTAGGTTTTTTAAGTAGTGAGTATATTGTAAGGGTACTAAGGTCGTAGGGGAAAAAAAAAAAAAACAACCCCAGAAATTTGTGTGATAGATGCACTTTAAAATAAATAGATAGGTAAAACACAGGTTTATCTAATGGCATTTTAAGTCAGAGGAGAAAGAGACCTAATTAGAAAAAAATCAACAAGGCTGAAGGACTTGAATGCAAAGGAAAGACTGGATATCTTTATGCCACAGCAGCAGAAATGATCTGGGCATTGTATCTTAAACAATGGGGAAGGGTTTCACAGAACATGTCTTGGCACCTTGGTAACTAAGGTCACTGGAAACAGCAAACCTACAGGTAACAGTGAGGACGATCACTCCTGAGAAAGTTTTGTCTTCAAGATGAGGAAATACAGAAGCTAGAAGCAGGGAAAAAGAAAGTGGGCTGTCATGAAGTGAGAAGGGCATAGAGTTTGAAGGAGGTCCAGCAATATTTACAAAATCAATAAACTGCCATTTTTAATAAAGTTTGTATGAAAAATGGCAGCAGATGGAAGATCAGTAATGGGAAGGAAGTAATGGATAATTACTTCAGTGGGGGGAAACAGTCTTGTCCATAGTGGAGACAGACCAAGTGCGTGAAAATGAAGGTGAAAGGAGCAAGTTTTACTGTAGCACTCAATTCAGGAATACTTGCATTTAAAGAAGGGGAAGGAAATAATTTGCAATAACTTGGATAAATTCAGAAGGAAGGAAAAATTAAAGAAACAGGGAATAAATGGGATAAAATGAAGTGTGCAGTTACATGAGGTGTTGCTTCAGCATATCTTTCCCTGATAAAACTATGGTTCACTTTTTCGTAAGGAAAGGAAATGTGGTAGATGTAATCTCTTTGGGGTCAATAATACCTGAGGCTGTCCAGGCAGGAATCAGCTTTTTAAGCAGAAGAATGTGGGGATCAGGAGACAACAATAAGGGAGCATTTTATGTGGGATGCTGCTCTGGGGGATTCATCAAGGCTTTTGTCACCCTTTGTAGCTACATTATAGTGGTGTCATCATGAACATGAGCATGGTAATGAAATCTGCTGTTGGCAGAGCTGGGAGACTCCTTCAGACAAGGGTGAGAATAGTGTATTGGAGAAACTGTGTGCCTCTTAGAACTGGATTAATGAAAACATAATTAAATTTGATAATACTAGTGACATGCAGAGATTAATCACAAAATTATTCCACTGACTATGAGATCAGCACTTGGAAAGGCAGACTAGTTAATCATAAGATTAGTAGGAGCTATGTAAAAAGGGAAATGTAAACCCAGCAATGTCAGATAAGTAATTTCAGAAAAGATCTGCAGTGCAATGTGTGATTCTGTCAGTCAGCCAAGAGTAAATCAAAGTGGAACAAGTATGAACAAAAATGACTATGAGGATCAAGGAATGGACAGCCCACTTCTGAGGAGGATAAAAACACTTGGTGCATTCAGTTTGGCAAAACAAAAAAAATGGGACTTGGGAAATGGGGGAGCCAGGACAGTTAAAACTAAAGGCCAATGTCAGTGTGAGAACAAGTGGGTGTAAGCTCGACTCTGCAGTCAGAGTAACAAAACACCAGAATAGCTCTCTAACAGGAGTGGCAGGAGCAAAATCAAGTCTTGGAAGTGTTTATAGAAGGGATTGCAAGGTGAGGTTGACTGCAGTGGCAATAAGATTGGATGACCAAAAGATCCCTTGTAGAGGCCTAGAGACACTGTTCTAACACCATACTATAAATAAGTATTTAGGCCTAACACGTATCAGTGTGTGCAACGGTGGTGTCTCCAGCATGTGAAGGGGTATGGCAGAAAAGGGGAAATGGGAAAGGGTGATGAAAATGAAACAACAACTCAATAAATAAACCAGTATTATAAAGGAGATGGTTAATTAGAGACTGAATAAAAAAACTAAAATAACAAGAGAACGGGATATTCTTCCTCTCTTTCAGAACTTTAAAAGCATAACAGCCAGACTGAAAGTTGGAGCTTTTGGAAAAAACTGAGAAACAAAATACGTTCTTGTAAAATATATAATTGAGTCAATCATAGGAAGGCACTGGGACAAAAATTCAAATTGTTGCTGCATAAAGAAGGAATTTGCATTTATAAATTAGGAGAAAATACATTTCTGTCTTCAGAGAAACAAGTGCTGTGGACGCGGTGTTCAGAAACATGGACAATGTCTGCTCATTCCAGATAAGTGTTTACTTTCCAAAGCACTGCGGATTCTCTCTTTGGATTCTCTCTTGATAGGAGTAAATATAGGAATGCTTTCTGTTCATGGCACAGTCCATGTCCCATGCTCCTAACGTATACAGCCAAGTCGACCAACCCCTGTGAAAAGCCCAAGAGAACTGGAGTTTTCCCCTGCCTCTGACACAGCCCTGCAACACCTTCCAAGAGCAAAACAGAAGAGGGAGAGGATAGAGTTATTAAAAGAAACCACATAAACAGGAAAACAACTGCTCTCTGTACTGGGAGAGATCTGGCCAGCAAAGGCCAAGCTTACTGAGCGAGATAGGATCTTCATTCCAGGGCAGAGAAGGCAAGAGGGAGAGGACATGTTCTATGCACCCTCACCTACTCACAGATCCTATGTGGTTTCTATAGCAGCACAATAGCAGACATTTTTCTCTGTCCACAAGAAAGCCTGAGTAATGTTCTGCAATTATATTAGTCTGTATTTTAATCTGATTTTATCTTCTCTTAAGCTTGCATTTTTTTTCCCATTTCCTCCTTATGTAAAGCTCCCTAACTCTAATCTCAGAAGTGAAAAACTCAAGGTTTTCTTTACACTCAGGGCTGCCCATCTGCTGCCAGTATTTTTTTGTGCTGGATTGTGCCCCCACAGCACAAGCAGTTGTTCTGCATGCAGAATGTCAGCTTGGTCTGAAAAGGGTGAGGGGGAAAAGCTGCAATAACGGAATCTCCTGAATTAATGCAAGCTCAAATGCTTCATTCAAAAATGTATATGAGAGGGCTTAGGAGAATTTTTGTTTTCCATTTTAGAAATGACTCAGGATCTATATTAAGCCCTCTAAAAACTGTGGCATTAAAGTACCATTGTTGGCCTCTCTAAATCTCACCATGTGTTACAACAGAGTCAGTTCGTCAAGGGGCTAATGCCTGAGTTATGTTAGGAAAGGTCACTGACAAGTCCTGCTGTGCCAGGCAAACTGTTAGGAGCACTGGAGCTGGGATGGCTTCTTTCAGTTGCTAAGCAAATTAAGGGATTTTTACATACACCATCTGCAAGTCTAACATCTGCAGATCCTTTAAATTCATAGAGTCACCATACAGAAGTCACACCCCTGAAACTACAGACAGGGAAGGAAGGGTGGCACAGGCCCTCACTGAACATGGCTTGAGCTTGAATTGACTTTGTTCTGAAGTGGAAGTGTACCGAAAGCTTTAAATTTCTAATACAACTTCATTAGCAAGAAGGATATCATTCAAGTCATGCCTACATACTACAACAGAAACTTATGATGATTGAACATGTAGGTTGCAAAGTCAAATTCAGAAAATATAGGAAATGACAGAAATAAAATTGCCTGGGCAACTTTAACTCATCCTCCCACAGGCATATGCATTTTCTTACAGCCTTAATTGCATAATGTGATACCATTACACTGTCTCCTGTCATACTGTCAGTCTGTCTTCTATTTTCCCTTAGGAATAGAGCACCTAAATATACTTCAATATCTGGATGTTATTCAGCATTTCTTTTAAAACTTCAGTTAATCAGCCTGTGGTGCAATAGAGGAAGTATTCCCTTTGTACTGGAATTACTAACTCCTTCATAGGCTTGTCATGGTATGAAGATACATGGTACATGAGGTAAGTTCAAACTCCCAAGTCAGCCAGGCTACCTAAGCATGGCATGTACCTGCCACTTAAACTCATTTCAGTTGCTACACTACCTTGAAACACTTCAGTGCTTTATACACTCAAATAATCTGTAGCAAAGTCCCACAGACCACTGCACTGAAGCAGGGACTGTGGCCCTGAATATCTGAGATGAGCAGTTAAACAACCAGGAAGGAGTCCTCTCTCTTTACCTGAATGAAAACCGAATAACTCAGGGCAATGCAACAACTTTGAGGAGAAGACTAAGAAAGCCACATTTCAGGCTACATGCTAGACCAGGTGTCTTGAACCTGCTTCTGTAAATACCACAGATCTGGGGCCAAGGGCTTCCTTGAAACTGGGGGGAAAAGAGACAACTGGAATACGTGGGAAGCAAGCGTGAAAGTAGATCATGTTAAGCTGGGTACTTGTCATGGAAGGGTGGTTGGATGGGTGAGAGCTCCTCAGGAATACCAGGGACAGGTCTTCCCACCTATGCTCCAGGTGTCACTGGTGCAGAGAGGAGCTGTGGGGGCTATCAGAGGTAGAAATACCAATTTTACAAGAGAAGGAAAGACAGGCTTGTTCAGCCTAGCAAATGGTGCTTGGGAGGGGAGATAATAATTACCTGCTGCCAGCTCACACAGGAGGGGACATGGAGGAACGGGGAGCTCCTTAGAGCAAGGAGACACATCAGAGGGTTTTCCTCATGAGGGGGCTTTGCTGACCTTAAGCCCCTAAAGGAACTAGCCATGACTGCTTTTCAGTAGGAAGTGGATCCCCTATTTTAAAACTGCAACTATTGTTAACAACTTGTAAGTAACAGGTTTTTAAGAAGCCTGCTACTGTAGAGATTTCCATAAGAAACCAGATGATTTAAAATATTTTGTTGATAATCCAAACTAGATAAACAGCAAAAAGGTAACAGGGAAAATTGGGAATTAAATAATTCCCACTTGGGAAAAATTACTAGTGAGCTATATAGCTACGTAGATGCATAGATATGTGGACTACAATAAGTTGGTCGTATTTTGTTTCACTACATTTCTGTATCAAAAAATTCTATATTTTATTTGAGGCTAGAGCACATTGGTAATGCTTTGTGAAGGATTTCTTTTAAAGTCTTTAAGTGAGCAAGTGCTGCTGCCTATGAGGTAGCCTTAACAGCCTTAAAAAATATATATTCGTCAAAGTATCAGGACAGTCATTAGCATTCCCACAATAATTAAGCAAGCAGATAACTGTAGATAGGCAGCCAAAAACTGTCAGAGGAATGGCATTAATTTTTATTAGCAAAAAAATGAAACTTTGGAGCTACTGCAACACCCAACATTTTAATAACAATCCATTTTTCAACAATACACTGTTCAGCTGGCTAAACATGCACAAGGATTAAACACAGGAAGCTTAAGAGCAGACTCAACTCAGACAGCTCTGTTTGTTTTCTATAAATCTCTTTGTGATGATGATGAACTGCACTATAACAGAGAAGGATAGTTTAGTGTTATTGTATAGATGACTCACATAGTCTCTGCAGTTTAACAGGAGCACAGGGTTTTTTCTAAATAAAGCAAGTAGCCAGCCCAAAAATAGAAGTAACGCTTAGAAGAATGCAGCTCGTGGAGGAATTACACATTCCACCTCCCAAAAACACAGAGGTTGGTATGCTGGGGCATCTCTGCTGAGGATATTGTGTGAAAGCCATTAATTCTTCATCTGGAATGTAAATCTGTGCTGTCCAAATGGGATTTAAGTACTTCAAGGTAGGACTTCAGTTCCTGGCTGGAACTAGTTTTAGCCGGTTGGGCAATTTTCATGGTCATTTTTATATTTGCTTTCTTGCTCAGAGCCCAGAGTTATTTGTCCTGAGCTACCTGCAGTGCTGTGGCGTGGTATGGCAGGAATGGGTCCCCAGGCGAGGAAGGAAATGGGGCCCTGGTCCCTCCAGCTGCCAGCTTTGCTCCTCTCTTCACCCCTGGCAGGGCCTCCCCCACCAGCAGCTTTCAGGGTAATTGCACTGCTTGCAGAGTTGAAGGGGACACTATAGGGTGTTCAGTTGCACATTTTAAGGTTTAATGCAATCTTATTAATTGGAAGAAAAGAAAAGCATTGATTTCAGAGAGAGGGAAAGCATTTCCACTCATCTCTTATGCTACACCAGAGCACTTTCCCCTTCTCCCTAAAATATTCAGGAACTCTGAAAACAAATACTCCCATTTTCCCAAAATATTGTGGAGGTGGGTTTCTGTGTCAGAACTGCAACTTACCTCTAACATAGTCTCACTGAAGTCTCAAAAAAAATATAAAGCCTCAACATATGAATCCATTAGTCATGGTTTCCTACAGAAAAGAAAATACTAACAGAGAACAACTTATTTTCTAGCTTCTAGCTAGAAGCTGCAGGGGTAAGAGCATAGCATAGACTGTGCCAGAGTGCCTCCTGCACTGATGCACCACAGTTCAGGGATGACTTTTATCCAGCTGCCTAGAAATCATTTACAATTAAAGCCAGACTGAAACTACATTCTGAGAGGAAATTTCTGTTCACTGTCCAAAATAAAGCCCATCACTACTAATGCTTGTCAGACACAGGCGAAAATGTGAAAGAAAACCTGTGCTTAAACTACTTCCACTGAGAATGGTCTCTCTCCTGGGTACCTGCTGGGGTGGCAGATTTGCTGAGATGAACAAGTGTGAGGATAAAGGAACACAGCTGGTTTAGCTAAAGGCAGAGGCACTTCCTATCTGTCTTTGTTGCAAGTGGGTTTAACACGAGCTTTCCGTAATTTCTGCTGTCCAGAGAGTCACACTGTTCCAAGATGGCTGCAGAAGGAGCATCCTACCAGCACAGCTATTACCCACTGTCCAGATGGGATGGACATCTTGGACTGAAGACAGCCTTACACATACCGTCGGTTGACAACTTTTCCAAGGTTCTCATCAGTGGACAAGCCACCATTTAGGAAGCAGGACTAGGCTTCGTTTTACTGTTGCAACATATAAAAACCCCTGCAATATAAACAAAGCAATCAAGGCATCTGATGGCTTATCCTCATTTCCATGTCGCTCCTGCTTAGATCTAACAAAAACTCTCTATGCTTTTTTTCAGGGATGCTTCCTTGTGCTTGGAGCAGGTTGCAGATCAGTAACTTCAGTGCAACTTAGCTATTAGCCTCCCTCTGCTCTTAGGGCTTCTCTCCCTTCTTATATTGACTGGCAAAGGGAGAATCAGAGATACAATCTCCACTAAATGTCAACTTGAAATACAGTGCACTTTAAATTTAAGGGGCACTTAAATGCAAGCACTGACTTTTATTCATTAAAGTATGTGAGAAAATCCTCCATTATATGCTCCTGTACTATTGATGCAATATGTATTTTGCTACAGGTTTAGTTCCACCTCTGCTGATATTCAGAACAAAGTTTACACTAATCTTTATGGTATAGGAATAGAATTATTCACAACGAAATGCATTCTCATAGCCTGAAGTTGGACAAAAACCCCAGTATCTAGAAAGTCTGGGATAATAAATACTTTTTCACAGTTACATTTGTAAAACGGACTTTTTCTTTTAATTCGAGAGAGAATTCTGCCCAAGAATGACTTGTAACTCAAGATATGATTTTAAATTGCTGAAATGAACAGTACGAATCAGCATTAAGCTAGCTATAAGGCAAGCTAAATGCTTGCTATGAGTATATAGAAAAATTTGTGTGATAATTCAGGCTTAAAAAGAATTCCAACTACATTCAAATGCTGGAAAATTATGTTGAAATTTAATATGCTTTGGGTTTTACCACCTTCTAGATAAAGAATCACTGTATCTGCAGATCTGATTATAAACAATAGCAATTCTTCCCCATAGTTATTGTCAGTAACTCTCCTGAGTTCCCATGGGCATGAAAAGGAATAGGTTTTGTACAAAAATAATCAGGAGAACCAGTCAAATGAGGTGTTATTCCAGCCATACTACTTAGCTGTAGAACAGCTGATTCATTGCTTAGAATCACACATTCTCTCATGTCTTGGCATCTGAAATAGCTGAAGCATCACAAATTGATAACAGGATTTCTAACTGAGAAGTTGAAATATTTTGCACTAATATCACATGCAGCCATGAATAAAACATCAGCACGTAACTAGAATGTTTTTTCACTTGTGTATCTGAGCATTAATTGCAATCTCAGCTGTTTCAAAATATGTATTCTTCCAAAAATACCAGAAGGCAGTTGTACATTCTCCTCTGGTGTATGAATCAGCTGTGAAAGAACTGAAGTTGCAATTCATCCTCCTGTCCGCTCAGCAAGCAGTACAGCTACATTATTACTGATTTGGGACAGATTGTGATGTTATAATTAACTCAGAGATAAAAATTCCTGAAAAAAAGGTCAGTGAACAATAAAAATATTCTGGGGAAAAATAAAACAACTGGCTGAGACTACAATAGGGCATCATTTTCTCTACTCATACAGTATTTTCTAAATCAACATTTGCATTTGTTAATGAACGTCCCACTTTCTTTGACTAGCAAATCCTTTGCAGAACTAGAAACCTTTGTTCAGAGTTATAATAAGAGATTGCATTTACAGAAAGAAACATATTTTTCAAGACTCTCTGGAAGCTCTACAGCAGCTCATCTATGCCAATTTAGCTTATATTTTTTGCTAACACTAGGAGAGACTGTCTTTTAGCTGGCAAAGTAGTACTAAGCAAGGACATTTTATTTATCATGTTTTATTGTTTTAAATAAAATACAGAAGCAAATTATGTGAGTCCTGGTTTTGTTTCATGCTTGTAGTTTCACTTGAACTTGAAGAAGTGCTCAACATATTTTCAAGGAAAACATCTTACAATGTGAGAAAAGAAGCATGCAGGAAGAAGAGAATGGAAAACAAATTCTGTAAAAGAAAAAAATTAGGTAACACTCTCGGGCACATAGTATGATTCTTCGGGTGTCCTCCATGGGTTTTAGAGCTGGACTCAATGATCCTATTGGATCCCTTCCAGCTCAGACAATACTATGATTCCTATGATATGATATATCATACTAAAAGTGAATTGTAGCTAGCAATGGGATGGGGAGACAGACACCGCAGGCATGCTGGATACAGAGCCTGTGGTAGTACTCCGGAAAGTGAGATGTCTGGGAAGGATGCGCCCACCCTATAATATTTTGCAGTCCATAATGCACAGGTTTCTTAAATGGTGCCACACCAATGTGTTCTGCAAGTTGTTGTTTCAATCATTACATCCTGTGATTGTTTGAGGGTTAAGGCTGGATTGACCACCACCCAGCAACAGATACTCTCTACTACTTCCCTCTTCCCCAGTTCCTGAGTTTGGGTCAGGGCCTTAGGGAGATGAGTGCCTCCCTAAGTTGGAGGTGCCCAAAGCTAACTTCTTTCAGTGCCACCACTGACAGCAGCAGGTAACAAGATATAAAGAGACAACAGACACCTCAAATAGTAGTGATCATAGACCTGCCTCTGGTCACACCTCAGGATGAAGCATGTCCTGATCCCTTCACTCCATCCTTGTGCTACTCATCCTAACACAGAGCCAAGTCCAACCAGACTCCACAACTTCCTCCACAACCACCTTCCTACCCCACACAAGCTTATTGGCTGAGCTGAGGACTTGTGTGCACGTCTGCCTGCCCCCACCCCATGCCTTGAGCCATCTTTTGGCACCCCAAGCCAAAAGCATGACTCTCACATTGAAAACCCTGACGCAGGCTTCTGTGCCAGGCTACTCTTGTGTCTAAGGGCTTTTCAGGCAGGTAGCCAGAACTTCCCCCATTCCCCACCAGTGCTGACAGGATACCCGAGATAGCTTCTGGCTGCCATCCCAGAGGTGCAGAGAGGAGAGAAGTGCCAGCTCCAGGTTTGGGTGTGCACTGGCTCTCAATCTCACTGGTGGTATGAGTACTGGCATGCAACAGGGATGCTGTGCAAGAGATGAAGTAGCCTGAATCTGAGGCTAGGAAGCCCTGGGTCTTGGGACAAGTTAGTCTATTCGCTCTCATGAGGTTTTTTTCTGGTTTGTTATTTTCTTCACCTCAATGCCTTTTTACACTTTTTCCCCTGGCTAATTGCCAAAAAAGGTCTGCCATCATGCAAGAAACCATTGCTTGCTTAAAAGTGAAAGCTGTGGCCTCAAGCATGGCTTTGTAGGGGGATGGTTGTGAAAACATAAGCATTGTGGTTATGCAGGGCTGTTAAGGCTGAGAGACTGCCAGTGCAGGCAGCAAGGCTGGATACAGAACATCTACAATTTATGTTTCATCACATATTACTGGAGGACATATACTTCATATCTAGAAAATGAAGCTATTATTACAAGTTGAAAATCCATATGCTACGAGGCTTTGCTTTGGCCTCAGTGCAAGGCTGTGCTCTCAGAAACAGAGCTGTTGTGAAGCAGTGAGGGACATGCTCTGATTCACCGTGTGATCCAGCAACGGCCTCCAAACCATGCAGCAGTTGTTTTTCTTACAGTTGCTAAATGGCTTTTGTTCACATGCCAAATTCAGCTGACTTGTCCTGCCTTGCAGCTCTTCGGGAAGAAGAGCAGACCCAGCTGGCATACATTGTAATCACAACTAATGCAAGCTCCTCCAAACTCAGACATACTTCAGCCCACAGAGAAGACAAACTGCAGGTAAAGATATACAATATCTTTCAAGGAGAAAAAAGGAAGTAATATGTGCTGTATCACGTACTAGCAGGCTATGTTTTTGTGATACATACTGAGGGTTGTTTGAGAGAGCTAGAGTAAGATTAGTGGGCTCTGTGAGAAACCCCAAACAAGACCACTGATACAGGAACCATATGAGCTCTTGTATCAGCCTCATTGCGCTGAGAGGACTTTTCTGGCCTTTTCCTCACGCCTTTCTGCATACTTGCTTCTTGGAGTCCCCAGGATTCAGTCAGGTTTACCCAAAGGAAACACACTGTCCACAAAAATATTATTAGGGAAAAAAAAAGAAAAGGTATATGTAGCTGATTTCCTAATTGCAGGAAAATCAAGGAAGAACTTTATGCACAGTTCAAGAAGCTTCTTTCCCAGTTTCCTTTCCTTCTAGTCTCCCTTTTCACCCTCCAACTATGGTGGTAGAATTTTTGGGGTGTATAAATTATGGCCACAGAATGTGCATTTCTAAAACATGCTCTGCTGTTCACCTAGCTATAAAACAAGTAGTTAGCCCTCTGCAATGGACCATAAATATTGAAACATTCACCTAGCTGTCTGCTGTAAGGCTTTATTAATTCCAGTTCTGAATTATATCAAAAGCGACCTGAATTGCCTGGTTCCTCATTTTCCCAGTCTCTGGAATGAGGCAATTATGTTTCCCATCATCATCAGGGTAGGTGGATGAAGAGGACTGTCAAGATGTGATGCATTGTTAGTAAAATGGTGGCTTGCCAAAAATGTACAGGTTCTTTCGGTATGCAAGTGAGGCCAGGTTGTCCTGGCAAAAGATGAAAACTGGGGGAGATTTCTAGGAGTGAAGTCTCATGATTTCTTAGCAGGGATTAACTTCTATCAACTTAGCAAGGTGGCAGAGCCACCCACTGACTACTGAATTGAGGACGAGTTAAAAAGCCTAGAGGTTCTTCCTTCCCTCTCTTCCCCCAACCCTGCATTACATCACTGGTGCTCCTCTCCTGAGGGTGGCAAAAACAGCTTCAGGAGGACCTCCATAAGACTGTCTGTGGCCCACAGTGCTTCACAAGGACTTTGCTATCAGCCAGAGTCAGTAGGAAGGATGATGCTTTTATACACAACCAGTCCATTTGTCATGTTCAAAAAGGTATAGGGGCAGATGACAATCCTAGTTGCATGAACAATGATGGTTTAAAGTTTCTTAGACTCAGCTTTACTAAGACACTAAGACATAGCAATGCTCAGAGACACAGGTCAATTCTTTGCTGCAGACGGTCAAAGCACTTTTTTCTCTTTAGAAGCCAGAGTGAGGGAGACTGCTTATGACTGCCCATGACTGCCTAGAGGTTGAAGTGCTCATCTAGAAAGCAGGATACCTGCATTCAATGCTCTTTTTAGCCTAAGATTATTTAAAGATATATCTTGCCCTTTTGCCCCCTCCAGAAGGCTCCTCCAGCCACTGGACTGCATACTTCTATGGAGACATTCCCTGTCTCTTCTCTCAAAGCAGAGAGATAGGATAAAAAACAAACAAGCTTCAAAGGGACAGAGAGAGTGAGGAAAAAAAGAGAAAGCACTTTTCTATGTTGTCCACTACTGTGGCCATTCAGCTGAAGGAATGAGGCATTGGCTTCAGTCTGCTTCCAGAAGAATTCACATATTTTTGTGCAGTCGTTTACAGCACTAAATATTAAGGAGGGGAAAACCAAACGAAAACAAAGAAACAACTGTACTTGTTATTTTATAAAATATGGAGGACTTCAGTCTAAGTTTACTTGACAACTGTTGGCATTTGCTAACTCTGAATTGTAAGAGGAGTTTAACAGTTGTGTACTTCCATCTCAACCGTGAGAATAATTAACATGAATAGACTCCCTCTTGAAAAATAAAAAGTTTCTCAAGCAAGCTGATTCAATGACTTTTGCTAGAATGCCATTCCCATATAAGCAGAGAAAAAACAATAACTCATTAAGACTTCTAGCTAGAAAGGTAGGGGCTGCTATACTGTTGATGAATGTAACCTCCTATCTCTCATTAAAGTACAGACAAGAAGAAAGCTCAGAGTCATCGTTTGTTGTTGTGATTAGTCATATGCACAGTGGCAACTGTTCAGACCTCTCCTGGAGCCCTCTTGTGTTAAGTGAAATAAACAGCAGTCCAAAGACCTGACAGTTTCACAGACTAGTCCTGTTCTCCAAGTCACAGGTTAAAGTCACAGGTAAGCTCTGGAGTCTTAACTGGAGCTCAGAAATTGCCGACTCAGCAGTGGGGCAGCCTGAAAATAACCAGCTTGGAGTGGGTTGGTGAATTTATTAAGGTCATGAGCAAGTGCATGCATTTTGTGACATTTGTTTTCCCCCTGCTGCTGGCTCTGCTGCTGAGAACAGCAGGGGATAGAGGCTGACAAAGATCCAGATCTCTGAAATGCTCAGAGAGGGAGTGAAGGTCAAGTTCAATTAGCTCTTAACTGATAAGCAAGGAGCCAGTAGCCAGGATATGGGGACAGAGCAACATGCCTGTGTGTGTCCAGAACCCCAGGCTTACTGTTCATGCTGGCTTGTCTGCCAGAAATCTTTAATGCTCTTCCAGCCCACTTTTGTAGGCCAATGCTTTGTTATTCATTATTGGATTTCTCATTAAAAAAACAGCATCATGTCTGACTCCTGAATCCATTTTCTGGGTACCCAAGGGTGTCACTGGACATTAGCCCTATAGGAACCACAACACTTGTACCTTAAAATCTGCCTTGTATCTGAAACTTCAGAAATGCCATCTTAATTATAATTCAGTTAAACGAGAAAAAGGTGTTTGTACTTCTTTACAAACATTGATGCCTACTCAGCATATTTGACCCCTGTGGAAAGATCAAGTAGTATATCAGATCTTGAATGGAAATAAAAAAGGTTTTAAAAGCTGTGTTCAGTGGGAAGGAAGATAATACTCCAGTAAAACTAAAAATAAACGTTTTGCAAGGGCAGTCAACAATAGGGAGTGCTGATTTTTAGAACTACCCTTTTGTCCTCTGAGATCTACAGCTCAGTGTCATGGAAACACAGAAGCAAAGAAAAGCTGAGAGTACTGAAAAGCAACAAAATTTCTCTCTTAGCAGTTGCTGAGTTGGATCAATGCTGCACATTTTGAAAATGTCTTCAGAAACTTAGTGCTTAATCAAAGGCAACAAAGCAGGTTAAAAATCCCAACAACCCAACAATGTCTCAAAACCACATTAGAGAGATGAATGTGTTAACTCTGGAAGCTGTTGAGGTTGTGGCATGAAGTAGCCACAAACCTCTTAGAGATTACCATCGCTTTAGGTTAACAGTTCCTCCTGTGTTTATAAATTGGTTAATCACTACAAGACAGCTTGAACTCAAAGGAGAACTAGGAGCTGGAGGAACTTGTAAGGCAAATTCCTGACTGACAGAAGATTTTAAAATGAGCAAGCAACAAAAGTAGGGAATGAGGTGTCCCTCCCTTGCCAGTCCCACTACCCTACTGGCTTGTTAGGATGGGGAGAGGAGCAAACACTGATAAAGATAAGAAATACTTGTAACTTAGTATAAAATTGTCTGGTAGCTACTCTACCAACTTTGATGTAATATTGAAGTTTTAAAGCATATAAAAGAAGACTTTTTAGAGAAATGTGATTCCAAAGCCTCAGAAACTGTCCCCACATAAAAGAGAGTTAAAATAACATGGTAATGCTCCAGTTACAAAATTCTAGGAGGAAAATTACAGGCAATTTTCAGTCCCATTGCTATTTTCTTTACTGCCTTGAAGGAATGCAGTAGATTACCTGCATTAAACAGGCAGCCTTAGAAAAGGGTTCTCTTTAACAGGCTGCTAGTCTCAAGGCTTTAATGCCTTTGGAAATGTCTACACAGCAAAATAAAGGACACAAAATAGCATGGTAAACCTCAACAAGCTTTTATCTTGTTATTACAGATAACAATAGCAGCAAATACATAGCAGGTAAAAAGGGCTTTCCACACCAGCATGTGTCTGTAACACCCGTATGGAACCCTGGGGCAGTTTATATTTGGGTTGCTGTTTGTGCTCTAGCCTGCACCAGTTCACCTTGTGTCATGTAGGCATGTTTTCTGTCTTACAGGCAGTAGACACAAGTGATAACAGTTCCCAATTAATGGAGCTCCCCCTCACCCCATTGAAATCTGAGCAAGCTAAGAACAAAACTGATGGCATTCAATATCAAACAGTATCACAAACAGTCAGCAGAAGGTTCATTTTGTGTATAATGTTCATTTTAACAGTGATGCCAAGAGAACAGGACCTACTAAGAAAGGTCTGCAGGAAGGAAAGTTTTTGGAACATAAAGACTGATCTTGATATCTTGTTAGTACTTATTATTGGATATTTGGCAGCATATGTCTCTATGGGTGATGTCTAAATACCAAACTATTTGGGGAATAATTTGGTACAACAAGACCAGAAAAGGTCAGTGAAACTGCTTGTCTTTAGACTATTTCAAATCCAGCCCAGTAAGTAGCAACCAGAAGATGTGGTTAATATCTCCTGCCTATTGTTTAACTTATTTTTAAACAATCATTATTGAGACTATTATTTGCACTGTATTATTTGTGCTGTACAAATAGGGCAAAGCAATAGGGAAGCCTAGAGTGAGGGGAAGAGTGACGTGAATGCCACTAATTTTGGTTAACAGGCACCTGAAGAGGCTGTAAACAAGAAAACAAGACATAAAATGGCACAACAGTAGAACCAGAAGCAGCAACTTACAGTGTCCATGCTTTGCTAGTCCAGTAGCTATCACTTACATGACAATTACATAAGAGCCAACCTATTTATCACTGTCAATATAATGCACTGAAATGCTGAATCATTACACTCCTTCTCCATTTCCACATAAATACCAGAGTCATCTCCATGATAATTTCCTTCAAGAACTAAACTTTTGTACATCACTAATTATACCTATTGGAAAAAATGGGGTTTGCTCACCAAAAAATAAATTTTCCATCAAAAATCTACCTCTACACCTTTTTTTCCATTTCTGAGACACAGATTGTCCAAAGAAAAATAAAAATATATTGAGTAAAAATGTTAAATTGCTTTTTTTTCCCTTTTATTTAGCTGAAAATTATATGATCAGGAAAAAGGTCCTTATCTGCTAGTAAGGCCATGTATGCATTTACTGGCATAAGTAATATTTCCAATAAGATTGAGAACACAAAAGAACAGAGGCTTACTTTATTCCACTTATTCCAGCTGTTTGCCATTGCAAGGCATGTTCAGCCTGCAGTCATCTCAATGCAGAAGAAACACACCAAGCTAACCTGGATCCTACAAATGTGCCAGCCCAAAACTTGAGGTAGATTATTTTATCCAAGAGATAAGGTGCATGTCTGTGACTGTGACAAACATAACTTTAAGTCATATCTCTGTAAGTTGGTGACTCTTCATGGATTCAACACATCTGCATTAATGGCTTTCTGTTGATAACTTCACTGGTATACATTTTCCTAAAGCAGATAATGAAAAAACACACTACTTTTCTGGCTGAGAAATAACCTCATCTTTTCCTATTACAATAGCAATAAAGGGATTCAACAAGGTCATGTAATCCAGCCCCACCCCTCCTACCCCAGACAGGAACAGCTACATTCAGACTATCTATCCCAGAAACTGCTTACTATACTTTTCTCATCTGCTTACACATTCTTTTAAACCAACCTTAACATTTCTCTTTCAATTAAAAGAGGATGGATGATATCTTTCTTGCTCAATAGACTTCCTGCTGTTTCTCTCTTTCTATGTGTTGTTTTTGCTGGATATTTTTCAAAGTCAAATGCTCTTCCCAGAAATCCAGGCACCTTGTTGTTAAGCTAAAACTGTTGTCAGTTAGCTACTGACTAATGTGTGTAGACTGGGACTGATGTAATTTTTGGAAGAAAAGCAAATGCTTGCAGGAAAAGAAGGGGAACATATATTATTCTGGATATTGAGATTTGTATTATGGAGACAGTATGTTTTCTGTTTCTTATCTGATAATGTCTGGGACAGATTTTTAGCTGCTATAAACATGTTTTTAAGCAGGACTGACCCATGCCAGTTTATGCTAAGCAGTAAGCTGGCTCTGTACTTGGGCAACCTTAAATGAGAATTCACAATATTTCTCTGTGGATCCAGCTGCACTATACCTGATGATGTTTACCAAGAAAAAATATAAACCTGTGGGAAAGCATAGATTTGTTTGTAATATGCACTACTAAGAGAAAAGGAAAGATCCCTTTTTTGAAATATTTTACTTAAAAGATGCTGTGGCTCAAAGGTGTATTTGGGCCAAAATGGCTCCAGAGGAACACAGAAAATAAAGGCCACAGGAAATCAGCCTTGATCAACAAATGTAGCCTAAACACAGTTATCACATAATTATGTCTCTGCCATTCTCTGCTACAGACTGTAGAGTTGTAGAAAGCCCTGGAACAGTAAAAGCATAAATACAAAATAGCCATTTCCTTATATTTCAAGCGATACAGAAAGAAGTAACAGTCTATCCATTTTCACAGAGTAGTTTTTTAGTGTCCTGAGCATGAAAAAAAAAGGAAGTCTCCTGCCCGTTTTCTCCTCATATGTATTAAACTAATTACTCTGCTTTAACAAGGGGAACTTTGTTCTCATAATTTCCAAGTTTCATTCCAACCCCTGCAGCTAATCATGACCATGGGCGCTGATAATGACTAGTAAATTGTTATAGTCCTGAGAGCCCGATAGGTACATTCCAGCCTGCATCAGGCAGCCCTGCTTCTCTATACATTATTGTTCACAGATGGTAGCTGTCAAACTCTGTCAACTTCATATACACATTCAGAGAGTCACATCCGCATTCCTGGAATTTATGGCTGCACAGCCCTCACCTTCTAAGGCCCTTAATTCAATAACATGTCACGTCCCTTCAGTCTCACCCTGCTTTAAAATACTTTCACCCACTTATAGGCCTTCCATTTAGAATAAAAACCTAGTGAGTTATTACAATGTAAATATTTGAATAGATTGGGGGAGGAGGGGAGTGAAGCCTATCTGGCTTTAAACAGCCCCATTATTACGTAAAGATTGATCGTCAGGAGATAATGGAGCATTTGCTTTAAGAGTTTATTTAACTACATCGAAAGTGGATGTAGATATGTGTATTGACTGCCATAGCATGGAGACTCTGGGAAACAGTACATAGTATAAAGAGATATTTGCAGGGGCTTCATTGTCTAAAAGCTATTACTTAGTTCAACTTTGTCTAATATTTAAACCTAAACCAAAAAAATAGATATGAATAATTTCCATTTAATTTTATAACCACTTCTTTTAAAATCAATAAATATTGCACATTGAAGATGGATGTCTGAGGACACTGTTACTAATAACATGAATGAAAAAGGATAAAATCCTTCCCTTGCCCAGAGTGAGAAAATGAAGTGCAAATAATTTTTAAAACTACTTTTTTTCTGCCTAACAATGTAAAGATGTTAATAGTAACTCAGACATCATACTTGCTGCATGTATCCCACTCCCTCTTCCTCAAAAGTTTCTTCTAGCCAAGCTCCTGTTGGCTTAACAATGGAAATCTGTAGAAGCACCTTTCCTGAGCTTTTGCACTTTCAAATTGGCTTTGTCTCTAGTTCACGGAGGTCCCTTCCATATATGACTCAAGTAAAGCAAGTTGCAGTAGTGGTCTCTAAATGGACCGTGTCTCAGGGATAGATGTGAATCAGCCAGAGTTCTGAGCTGGATCTGCCCTTGAATTTTCAATCTCTGAGCTGCTCAGAAGGACTGCAGGTCTTTAAAACTGTGAGAAGCTGGATTTTGCTAGGATGTACTCTATAAATACTTCCTAAAGACAGAAAACTCAAACCACCTACATGGCAGATATCAGAAATTATAAATGATTGGTACATACCTCTCCCTTGTCTGTGTCCTTAAAAGTCTGCCCTTGCTTAAAAGGTTTTATTAATTTATTTTTTTTTTATTTTACCTCTTCCACAAATGAAGAACACCCCAGCATCACCCTGCTGACACCCCTGTGAATGACTTGGCAGGAGTGCATGCCCTGTGAATGGCACAAAGCATTTTGACACTAACTCAACAGCCACACTGCCTGCATTAGAGATTAAGGTAGTCTCATGCTGTGAACAAACTGATTGGAGTTTTCCTCCTACATGTCTTTCTGGCTAAAGTAAGCCAGTCCGTATCCATGAATAATGCAGTAGGACATAGCTTGTCTTGGAGAAACACTTCCATCACACCCCCACATCCCCTGTAACAGAACTATGAGTAATGTGTTAGGGGTTACTCTGAAATTCAGTTGCAATACTGGAGTCTCCCTTCCCTCATTAACCTTTTTAAAAGAACCCTAAGACCCTCACCAGCATGGGAACTGGTGACACTATTAAGGGCATGTAGCACACATGCTATGTCACTTTTACAGCCACCTCCTCTGCTGCTCATATCACTGTAAACCCTTTGTTGCAGCAGTAATGTATGAAATGAAAGGTTTGTGGGGCTATAATTTTTCCAGAGCTGGATGTTCTGAGACTGCAGTGGTGGTAACCTCAAGATCATATCACAGTGGGACTTCTTTATAGGTTCCCCCACGTAAGAGTGCATTCTGCCAAGCTGGACACTCAGCCTGGGTCAGAGTATGGCTCTTGCAAAATCTTGAGAATAACATCTTGAAAACAGGATGTTCTGTTGTCTTCCTTCTCTTTGTGTGAGAGGGTAACAATAAAATCCTTGCAAAATGCATCAAGTAGTACTTCAGTACTAACAACAGGCAAGCTAAAAATGGCTGGAAGTTTGAGTTGTGATTTTAAGTCTACACATTCCCAAAAAAAGTGTGATAAACCAAAGCAACTGAGAATGTTAAAAACAAACCAAACCAAATCAAAACAAACAAAAAACCCCAACAACTAACAATTCACCCACCCTATCATCCTGTTAGTAAAACATTAACAGGGTGAGGAATGTTTTGAATGTGTGTGATTTCTAGGATTCTAGTCTGATTCCCTCTCTGCCACAGCTCTGTGTAAATTGTGTGCAGCTTGCCTCTTTCGCAGAGGAGATAAATAGATTCAAGACTCCAAAACCACTCAGATACCACTGTAAAAGGGGCTGCATTATCACAGGTCTAGACTTGAATAAGGAAAATATCTTTAGTCAGGAAAGCTCTTCAAGTCACTGGGAGATATGGTCTATTCACAGTAACACTGCCCCAGTGCTCTGTTGTTTGTGTCTTTGGAGAGAAGCAGCAGCAGGTTATATGGAAGTTTCTCAGTAGGAACTTATCTGTTTTTAAGATATTGGAAGGGAGGAAAAGCAATATTTATAGGCTGTGATTTTAAAAAGGCTCCTATATATAGGGGGTTTTGCCATGAGAAGACAATATCTCAGTCTGTTCTGCATATTCTCTAGTGCTGCATGACATAAAAGAAAGGAGCGTTAATAGGGCACAAAACTTGCTAACAGAGCCACATCATAACAGACCCACATCAGATGTGCAATCAGTCAGCTGGACCCATTCTGGCTTTTACTTTGTTCTGATTTCTTGATAACCAGTCAGCTAGAAGTATATAGGATGTCTGAGAAAAATAACCTCAAGGAATAAACTAGTCTTCTTAGCAGTATCTGTCTTGATCAGCTAGCTGTCTAAACCAAAGGAGTCATGGATACCAATTACCCTTCTAGGTGCTGGTCTATCAGCAGTAACATTTGGTGGTATCATAGGGATTGTGAAGAGCAGCAGTTGGTACAGATAGTGAGTCGGTCCCACTAAATCATATTGGCCAAAATACTGGTCCATGTAATTCTGCAGTGACCTGGTTTGGGGTAAGAAAAGTGCTTCTTTTTTTGCTACCATTGTGTTTTATTTGAATAGTTCACTAAAATGCAGACTCCCTAAGCACAGTAATTATGTGCAGAAGTCAGCATAATGTGGTTTGCATCTTAGCTGATAACTTGTGTTAATATATGAAAACTAATTACAACTGTGACTCAAAAGAAAGTGCTAGAAAACATACACGACTTTTGAAAGAAGGTGATAATTGTTTTCTACATTTTAAAAAGGAGGAAACTGTTAATTTGGTCTTACCTAGAAGAAAAGTTTCAGTTTATGGAGAAAAAAAGAAGTCTAATAGTTTTAAGATGGCCTGGATTTAGATTTGCAAACTTTCTCCACCCCTGCAGCATCTGAACCAAATGCAAGTATTTGAAAGCCACTGAAATTTGCTTTTTTCAAAATACAAATGTAACCTATTCTAAATCTATGCACCACTTGTTACAAACAAGAAGTCAGCTTTTTTTTCATGTTCATATATCAGTTACAACTTAACTGAAGATATAGTGGAGCCACTGTACTGGTGACTTACTCCTGATCTACACCACATTCCTTCAGGTGCCGATTAGAGCAGCCTTATCAGAAAGCTTTGTGCAGGTGCACCAGGGAGAACATGGCTCTGGCAGCAGGCTGGGGAGCATTCTTCTGCCAAAACATCAGGACCTAATTATACAGTCATTGGGAAACACATACAACACAGAGAATTTCTGATCCAAAGTCCACAAATAATAGTATAAAGCATTTTCCAATGTGAACAGAAGCGATTTTGCAAGCCATGTTGTTTCTTCACCTTGCCAAGAGACCTCAATAGAAATGTTCTTTTGTTGAGCAAGCCTATGTGAAAAGTACACAATTGAATCAATAAACAATGAGACAATTTACAACCAGCTTGTAAAAAGTGCAATAGGTACATTTTTTGAAAAATCTATATGTCTGTACTATACTGCTTATTTTCAGAGTTTTCTGTACCTTGAACAGCAGCATTATGGTTTCCCATGTCTCACCAGGTGAAGAGGAGGGATAAAGATGAGTGGCAAAAAGAAGACTTGGCAGGGGCATGAAACATTAAGATTTTGAAGGGAACAGAATTTAACCCAATCTGCTACTCACCTTCTCTTTTCTGCTGGAGCCTTGCTGGAGATGATGTTGAGGGAGGGGCAGGATCATGTTAAAAGGCCAAGACTTGGGGAGATACCCTCAGAGATAGCTCTGAGAAGGGTGACATGTGGACAGAAGATATTACTTGCCAGCTAGGGAGAAGCTGCACAAAGAACTTGTTTCACCTAAGGAGGTGCAGGACTGTTTCCTTACTTGGACAAGGAATAGTTTAGACCAGACTAAGAGTAATTATCTCAGCAGCAGTTGCCAAAAACCACTCCCCATTCAAACTGGTGCTTGGCCTGATTTTAATCCAAGCAAACTACAATCAGAAGTTTTCAGGAGTCCCAGTGGAACAGCAAGTCCAGTGTACTGAAACCATCATGCCAGCAACCAAACACCCATTTCACATGCTTCCTAGGCACTAGGGCCACCTAGCTATTTTGAGTTATTTCAGGGACAGAGCTTCTTCTCATTGGCATATTAGAAGCACAGGTAGGTTTGGGGGTTTTTAACTCACGGAATAAGGCATTTTGTTGACTGGCAAAGTAGCAAGGTTTTGCAATGTGATAATTTGTAGGACTGAATTGTTTCTAGGTAAGTAAAACAAATAAAACTAGATAATAGATTTATGGAATGTGATTGCTTTAACAGCAAGAACTTCAGAACATACTTGTTTGGCCACTTTGATCTTGATTACATTATTAATGTGAAGATGATTCAAGTATAAATGAATTGCTCTTTAACAGCTGAATAAGGTACACCAGATGTACTGTGGGATATAATACTTGACATATTTTTAATAAATATATAAACTAGATTGCTTGGCAGATAAAGAGGCTCATGAGTACAGGAAGACAAGCATTATGTTATTACCTCCTCTAGGGAGCAAGGGGTTGAGAGTTACCTATATATAACCAAGCAAGGTGACCACTATGTATTGATCTTTGCTTTGTGGTAGAAGGGATTTTGTTACTGTGCACTGTCCTCCCAGCAAAACAACTGAGAGATTACCAGCATAAACTGGTATTCATAGGATTAAGGAGCAGCTCCTCTCTTAAGTCTAGTGCTGAGTTATAAAATTAGTCATCCTTTGTGTCTCCTGCTTTAGAGGAAGGATGGGAAATTTTCCCTCCTCTTTATCCCAGTCATCCTATGCCAACGGGTGAGAAATCTCACACTGTACTAGTTCTGGGAACAAAAGAAACAGTTCTTTTGTTGGGTGCTGACAACCTGATACCATTCATAAGTACTTACATTAAATAAGTATTTAAATTAGGAACATAGAAAAGGTAAAATAAGTTCAGGCAGCTTAACTGAATTGCGAAGCATTGTGAAAGGGGTCTCTGGTACCTTGAATTTGTATGCAGGCAAGGGAGCTGCTAAGCCAGAAAAATCAATCACCAGGAACACAAATGCAGACCAGGTTTATTTCATTCTGTCAAGTGTTCAGTAAGATTTTTGTCCTCCATCTAAGAATTCTAACAGCAAATGTACCCAGGTGTTTTGTTGGTTTTTTTTTTTAAATAGAATCATAATTTGAATGTCATCAAGCCAATAAGGTTGTTACTTAGAAAGGTCACAGTCATCCTTAAAAATAGTGTGAATTGACCTATTTTCTAGTAACAAAAAGGCTTGAAGGTTTGATTTTGATTTTTTGACACTTTACATGCAGTTATTTTTTTTCTCTCAGGGTTTCAATATCAGCTGAAAATCATCTTAAGTGTTACACTATGGCAGTGGCAAGTTCCCTGCTCTCATGCTGGAACAAGAAGGAAAGCTCAGTGGTGTTCTTTCCATTTACTTGCTAAACATTGTCTATGTAGAAAAGGATAATAAACAAGGTAGGCCAGCATGGTCTTGAATACTGATGGTGAAAGATTACAGCCTGATGATTTCAAAACCTCTTTAAATATTATTCAGAGAACAAAATGTACCTGTATGCTTTTTCCCAGTATGCTGAGAGATTGGATGACTACAAAACAGGGCATGGGCTGCCTGTGTCCATAATAAAAGAATCACCAGGCTCTGGCATACATGTGCAGTAATGCTAAAATGAGATTGATATGGTTATTACTAGCAACTATTTAGCAAATATCTTAGCTATTTTTTGAGTTTCAAAATCAAGGCAAAGAAGAGAAAGCAAGTAGTCTTTTCTCCACTCCCATCTTTCCAGCTCCATGCTACTTCAGTGCTGGTTATTACCTCTTAGTTGTTTTTAATGGTGGGTTTGGATCCTACAAGGCCTCATGCAAAAGTCTGGATAATTTTCTTCCCTTATCCCCTTACTTTTTGTAAGTTTAAGATTTTAAAAACTGAAAAAAATGAAGCCTAGGTTTCAGAAAATTTACTTTATAATGATTTAGAGTAATTTTTTCTCCCTTTTGTTGATGATACATTGTGGTAATTTTGCTTTTCAGTAGCAAAATGCTCCAGCATTTAACCACTCATTCCATTTTAGCTTTTTCTCCTTTCAAACTAACCTATGATTTAAGTGTTGCAATTTGAACAAGGAAAGGTCTCTGCATTACACAACATATCTTGGATTTGATACTGTTGAGAGTTAGGGCTGTGCCATCTGAGTGAGAGATGCTCTCTGTTACCCCTCTTTACCACCACACAGGAAAAGAGATTAAGGGAGAGAGACTTGTGGTTTGGAAAACTAAAACTGCTTTAATGAAAATAATAAAAATAATAATATGAAAAATTCACAACTATATACAAAACTAATGCTGAATTCAACTCCCTTGATGGCAACTATGTCACTGTCACCACTGATGCTGTGGCAAAAGCCCTACACTGGACTCAGCAGCAGGTAGGAACCAGACTCAAGGACCGGATCCTGAAACTGAATTCAGGAACTCCTAGGTCAGGATTGAAGACAGAACAGACAGAGTCCTTCTTAGATGCTGGCCACTGAAGAAGAGAGCTTGACCCTCATGATCCCTCAGCTTTATACTGAATATGACACATATGGAATGGAGCACCTAGTTGGTTGCCTGAACTGTCTGCCCCTCCCTGCAGGTGTAGCCTTTTACTCTGCACTTTTCAATATGGTACACAAGATTTGGCAGTGATCTTGGTCTGCATACTAACCCTTGGTACTGACTGTAAACATCAGGTCTTATCACTGCTAGAAGCAGGCACTGCCTACCAAAACATGCTGTTAATTTCAGAAAGTGCAATTACTTAGAAGAGGTTTAGCTAAAAAGTAAAATCGCTGAACAGAATTTAGTTCTGTTTAGTTAGGACAGAGACATGCAGTTCCTTCACAAGACAAAAAGCCTTTTTGTTACAATTCATTAGGTTTCAAATACCTATATATGACACTTCACTAGAATTTTATCATTTCTGGGGCTTATGGAAGCTTCTCTCGTGTTGCTGTGGCTCAGGGTAAACCTGCTATAAGCTATCACTTGGTAAAAAGCAGCCTTATTACTCTGTGCAGAGAATCTAACAATTAAGATACCCTAAATAAATGGGGCACAAATATATCTTTAAATAAAATGACATTTTCATACTTGGGTAGACAAGGTGTTTGGCTGTTGTACAGTGGGTATGATGAGGTAATGGATAGTAGAAGAATGAGCTAATTTTAAGCTATTTAAAACAGTTGCAGAAGATAAAAATTATTTTTGTTATAAAAACATTAATGTCATATATCCTGCACTGCTGCTGGATGCCCAACACAACAGAGAACCAGATCTCTTCGGACATATCCAGAATCCATGGCAAAACTCCCCCACAAATTAGGTTTAAACAGATTAATTTAAATACTGCAAGAAGTCTAAATGCGATTTTATGGTGTTCCCTATAGCTTATTGACCATGTTTCTCTCTCTGTTACCATAACAAGAACTGATTCTATATAAACTACAGCGACCATTTTATATTGCACTGATCACATCACTTTAGGCTCAGCTGCAGCTTTGCAGCTCAAGGGAGAGAACAGAAAATGAACTCCTGAATGAGAGAACTGTGTCCTTCTCTTGCCCTACAAATATCTGAGAACATATTTTCACAGGTATATCAAGTGGCATGAGATCCTTTCCATTTCCATTACCTTCCTCCTTGCTCCCTAATGCTTTTCTGAAGACATAATGTCCTACAGAAGCTGGGTCTGCTGGGACCTACATTCTTGATGGGTCCTCTATATTTTGATTAATCTTGGATAGCTCTACCTCACTGGTGCAGATAGCTTCTGTAATTTTGTTTACATAACCAGACCTGTTTCAAACAGCTTTGAATCAAAAGCAGCAAGCAAATGACGTAGAACCTCCAGCACTGCATTCAGCAGCGCTATAGCTGAGCAAGGAGAAGAGTGCCACAGTCTGTCATCTCAACTGGTTGTTTCTACTCAGGTGAGGACAGAAGCCACAAAACTAATACAACTAATTACTTCTGAAAAGTCAGACTTCTTACCAAAATTGAGCACTGTTTTTCTAATAAGCACAGGTGATATTACCCTTCATTTTTTCAGCTGAATTAACAACAGTTACCTAAATGAACAATTTGTTTTCTGGACAAGCTGCCTGGAAACAAATTTTTGGGGAAAAATTATACAAAATTAAAAAGAGCAAGTGATCTTTTAAAGCAGGATTGCCGAGTTGTTACATAAAATACTTAATCACATGGCTTGTGTTTTATACATCTTTTTAGTAGATTATGGTTGTAAATCAAGTGTATTTCAGACTCCTAAACTACCAGTCTGTAGACACTGATAGCCAACAGCTTCTACTGAATATCCCACCTCGTGCTAAGTTATAGATCAGAAATCTGAAGTATGTGTGAAATGTTTTTGTGTTTGATATATAAACTATTAAACCAGAAGACAGACTAATTTAGCTTCAATGTGGACCAGACATGCTGAGTTTACAAAATGTCTATTTCTTGTTCTATGGTTTGTTCTGTTCTTGCCAATTTTATATCAGCTTTAGGTAAGTTTTGATCATTAATTCACATGTTGACTTTGATTTTGTTATTCATCATATATCAATACTTCATTAGTGGAACAGACTACTGAACTTCTGTTGTCACAAACAATATTTAACACCTTTTTAGCAGGAGCTTTCTTTTTTTCCTCTCAGTTAATGTCTTTAGGGGACCAAAGAAATGGACTTCCCACAAAAGTTGGGAATCAGTGAAACACAAAGCACTGCATCTTCACTTACTGCTTTCCTTCTTCATAAGCATTCACACAGCCATATCTACACATTTCTTTAGCCCATGCCAAAAAACTTAGATTAAATTTGTGGTAGCTTTTCAGTTTCAAAATAAAATTGGAATTACAACACCCCTGTATGTGATGGCTATAAACTCTTTTTCAGTCATCTCAGGGTACTTCCTCAAGATGTTTTCTAAGTAGATTTGTTTTGCTATTTTAACTATATCTTCTATATAGTTTTCAGTTACAGTTAACTACATATTATTTAAATGCAATTTTCTTTTACCCCACTGATGCTACCATAATGGCACTATTGCACACACACAACTATCTGAGACTGCCCTTATATTCTAGATCAAGTCTTCCACACACTTTTCTGTATGAAACTCATCTTTTCCTAAAACTCTTTACTTCAGTGATTGTTTTGATTTACAGGTTGGCCCTGTAGTGTGTTACAGACTGTGGGTATGAACTGTAAATAGTGACTTTACCTCTAGAGATGTATTTTAGGAAACAAAATTCAATCAGGGAGTTAAGTACTGTGCAGGACTACCTCAAGATCTTAAAAGAACTACACTCTGACAAACAAAAACAATTTCCTCAATTCAATCTGCTGCCTACTAAGATATTTCATATTTGCAATACTACTTATATTGTGTGATGTATTTGATGATAAATAGGGCATGAACTAAGGCTTCTTGAAAGACAGTCTAGAACTACATCTGTGTTTAAACTTCCTTCAGTGCTTACAGGGTAATCATTTTTCATCTTGGTTTCATAATACAAGTATAGAATCACATTGTCAACAGTTTCAGTGTGGCCAATCCAAATTACTTGGCTGAATAAAACACACTCTGCCACCCAAAGAGATTAAGAAATACCAATGATTTTGGTTTTAGTAACCAGCAGTGGGATTTTCAAACTGTTCATCAGTGGCCAAAATTTGCTCTATTGACATCAGCAATAAAACACTAATTTCAGAAAGATGGACAAGAATTGAGTTCTGAATACCTCTGAAAAACCCTACCCTAAAAATCTTTATTTTAAATTACTTCAAAACATGCAATTTGTAGAATTTAACATGAGAAATTCTGCCTGAGTGCATCTGAAAGGCAGCTGGGAATAAAAGCAAACAGATGATCCACATGATATTCTTACTTGAAGCTTTGAAATCTGACAACAGAAAATAGTTAACTGCAAAGAAAAAACAATTCATCTCCACCTCCCTTTCAATACATGAAGTATTCACCTCTAGTTTATTTTTCAACAAGAAAACGGCAACAGCGTTTTCCACTATTGAATTTTATACAAGACTCTCTCAAGCAGCTCAACTAGTACTTGAATCTCCAGGCAATAAAATCATACATAAACTATGTAAAATTCCAACAGAATAAAAATAAAGGCACTTAAATCACACTCAATAACTACTTTAAAGATTCTGATTACAAATTGCAGGGGACTTTTTCTCATTTTGTTTACACAAACATACACAAAAAGATATTAAATAACATTCTTAAAGCCAACTCTGTAACAATACCATTACTATGAATAAAAACCAAAAAGTGGTGAAAAGGGAAAAATACACAATTAAACTGCAGAAGCCACAATGGAAGGACATATCACTTATATGTAAGAATAAGATTATTATTCTTAAAGCAAAAACTAGAGATTGTACATGAAAAAATGTATGAGTCAAACTAAAACTTTGTGACAGTCTGCTGAACAAGATCAAACATGAGTTCAGGTTAGTAGCATGAGGATTAATGAGAAATCATATAAATAACCCCAAACCTTCAGACTAGGCACCTGGTACCAGAACACAGAGCAGGAAGGGTGAGAATAAGAAACAGGCAAGGCTGAGGACAGGATTTCAAATAATTTTAGACATTAGGTTATGAATAGCAACCTCAGAAAGACAGCTAAGGTTTGCAGAGAGGAGTGGAGGGCCTGAGTGTTTGCTGAAGCAAACAAGTACAGTTTCATTGAATTTTGGTGAAATTGTCTGAAGACCTGCCCTACTTTTGTGGTAGCATGCTTGTCATCCACCATACTGATTTATGGGTCCTAATGATTTCCAGCCGTTTGCATACCTTATTTTTTGAGGTTTTAAAGCTATCTAGATTCAAGCAGCCTTTTCAAATTCTAATTGATAGGTCTTAAGCCATAGAAATCTGAGAGAGCAGCTCTTCTATCATGCCATGGTTTACATGGAATGACACCTCCACTTGAAAATGCAACAATTTTCTACCAAAAAACCCCACACCATATAAATATTAAACAATGGTAGTACCTTATCTGTATTTTCTTCCTCATGAATCAAGATCTGTTTAAGGGTTACACAAGAGCTCTTACTAACTACATAATGCTGTATCTGCTTATGGTTCCTGAAGTGATAGCAGCACTATAACTCATAGTGTTGTGAAGCAGTTTGAGATGTATGGGATGTTTAAGAAAATATCCAATATATTCACTGTTTTTCTTTACCTTTTTATTTCATATCTAACCCCTATATCCAAATAATGAGACACCACTCACCCAATAGCTGAAACTGCATTCAGTTAACAGTCATAATTCTAGTCAAAAAGGAAACAATCAGCCCTTCTCTAATGGCATAAATACAGATACTGAAGGTCTCAATATCTTATGATGAATTCTTGGCACACTTTCTTTTTTGCAGCAGTTTCCAAAGAAGGTGAGCAAGTAGTTCAAGGAAAGAGTTTATAAAATTGTGGACTACAGAGTATATAGTGCATAAACCAGCTGGTGCTAACTTCATTATGGAAGTAAGAAAATGGCTGTAAATTTTTTACTTGCTCTCCTCTAAAATATGCTGCCTGTAGGTATGCAAGTAAAAAAATATTTTTTGCATTATTTTAAAATATCAGCTTAATACTGTCTGTAATTATAAGTATTAATCAGATTTGCACAGATAGGTATAAAGCAGAGTTAATATTTTTCCAAGTCTTAAACTTGTGTTTGTTTTCTTTAACTTATCTAATTTTGTGATTCTTTTGAATCACACACATATCCCATAGTGTTTATTAAAAGCAATTGCTTCTCCATATTCTGTCAGTTTAAGATGCTTTTTTGTTTAGCATTTCTGAGAAACAGAAAACCTTCAATACTATAATAAATCTATTGAGTGTTCATAAATTGGTTGAAGGGAGGAAGAAGCTCCATGAGAAGTTAAAATTATGGCTATTGCAGACAAAGATTGCAGCCTGAGAAGCCTGGAAAGAACATGGGAATCTGAGGAATTTGGTGTAGAGTTTAATAGGACCAACTTAGATTCTTGAGATCTTCCTTCTGCTTTGGCTCACAGTAACTGACACACTACAAGGTCTTGTATCAAGTCAGGTGAGAAACAAGGAATCACTGTGCATCAAAACAGATGCAGCAGTAAAGTATACATTTAGAAACAAAACCAGAGGCACAGCACCCCAACAGCAGTAAAAGAGTCACTCTGTAACTTACTTGTATCGCTAGTTTCCTGTAAGTAACACACCTGAAAAAACAGTGCTGGAGAGGAGCCACAGCGGTTGGAACCATCATTTCCCAGCTCAGACCAAGGAGGCAGACCTAGCCCAGATCTGTGAGACTTCTTAGCCTTAACACAACACAGGTGGGAATCAGACTATATTGCTATTACATCTGTAACACTTTAAAAAATTACCTACAGTTAAGGTACACAAACTTGGAGTTCTCTTTCTACAACAGAATGATATGAAAATACTGACTTGGCAGCACCTTTCTGTATAAGGCCAAAAATGGTTTATGCCCTGCAGTCAACAATCTACAAAGAAGTAGTGGACAACTGAAAGGATTGCAGCTGATATGCCTTTCCAATAAATACACTCACTATGCAGTATAAGCAGGAGCAATGGCTTGAATATGGGAGGGATTTAATGTCATCTTACTGTTCTTTGGGCTGCTTTTCAGTTTTCATGTGATTGTTACTATAAAAACACATTGTAGAGTTTTCAGTTCTTCTTGATAGCAGTATAGCTAGAAAAAAATCTCACATTTCATGTAGAGCAGCAGAAGAGGTTTTTAAAAAATGTTTCTATGTTTTTTTATCTTATTCTTTTTTAATTTCCTCTTTTATAGTACACAACAGAGGACAGAGAGGGCATAACCCATCTGCAAACTGAACAGCAACACTGTCTAAAATGGAAGTTTTGAGGAAATCCATGAGTATCTGGAAAAAAAAACCCATGACATGCCACAGCATAGCACCAACCCTTAAAAGCTTGTGCCATGTTGGCCCTGAAATCAGTATCTTGAGTCTGGGTATGTGGGAAAGACTACACCCTTCTGAATGCTTTACATGGCTTTATTCCTTTCTGGTTACTTTCCCAGTAGAGTATGTTGCATGTAATTTATGCTTACACTTTGGAGGAAAAAAAACAATGACAAGATGAACCTAATAGGATCCATTACTAAAATCCTGAGAACATTACAGTTAGCAAGTAGCTTGCAGAGATTATTTTCTGTGGAGCTGTTATTGATTTTCTTTTACTTTCCAAACTGCATGAGGTAATTTTCTGTTTTTAAGGCACAGATCATGATACAGCCGAACAGAAGCTGGAATTTCATCTTGCATCATCTGTAATAGGATTCAATGGCAGGAGCAGTAATGAAACCTAAGCCAAATTCCTTTATACAAATTATCTTAGTGTAATCCTTTCACTTATCAGGAGAAACTCTGAAAAACACCAAATCATAGGCCACATACCACCTTTGCTTTGGTATGCAGTTTACCACTGAGAAGGAAATAAAATGCCTTTGCCTGCTACCACATTAAACAAACTAGAGATCTGCACAACCTATTGTCTCCAAACCCAGGCAGTGCTACAAAAAAAAAACCTCCCAGCATTTTTTCATCCCCTAGTTTTTGTCACACTGCTCTTTCTAGGCCTCTGCCTATTTCCCATTACTCATACTCATGATTTTAATAAAGTATATTTAAGTTGAAATACATTTATTAGATTGCACTGTGAACTAAATTACCTTTGTGTCCTACAGTAAACACGCAATACGATCTGAAGATGGCAAGTCATTGATAGCTTTGTATTTTTTTTAATCTGAAAGAGTATTAGTGGTTTTGGTATTACAGTGTTCAGTATTTATGCATTGAGTCAAAGGTGTAGAACTGAAATACCAAAGCATAGAAGGAAATCTCTGATCTTTATTTCAAAGTCCACTGAACAGGACAGGCCTTCTCGGCAGCAGTGAATGTCAATGAAAGTGACACATTTCACATTTAGATACAAAGTATTGACCTGTGGAAAAATCTAATGTGAGCTGCTTATGAAATCAAACAGAGAAAGTTCAGAAAATGTGTTCTATAGAGACCTGATATCTAATGACCATAAAAAGAAGATTTTTCCATCTCATAAACTGTAGGGTTTTTAAGAAATATCTGTAGGCATTGATCCAAACCAGAATACACAGGATGCACACCCATTGTTTCTTAGGTACGAGTACATTGAGCCTATATTCTCACCCCATTGCTATTTTCCGCTTAGAAGAGCTTAAGAATCTTGGCTACAATTGTAATGTTATGGGAACGCATGAGAAAAAAATAAGGAAGATATAGGCAACTAACCATCAACTCAGAGGAACAGCTAAGATGACAAGTAGCCATTCTTACCCTAGTATTGTCTTCAAGCTTCCCACAGATCAGTATGATTTATTAATGTAAGGTCACAAAAAGTCATAAGCCTAACTCTAACATGAATACCTGCATCCAAACTTCAGATTCTTAAAAACAAAACAGTACAAACCTGTGTTACTAAATACAAGTCACAAAAATTCTGATACTGCCAAACTCTCCAAACAAAAAACATTGCTGTCTTGCCAGATCCTTGCACAGAACACAATGTTGTTGCATGTAGTTCTGTGTACAGAACAGTCCAGGGCTTAGCATGCATTACTCCCAAAGTACATTCCATTCTTCAGCTTTTTTATCTGCATTTCCTTTGATCATTGATTTTCAACATTCATAACTTACTGAAAGGAAGTAGGAAATATCATGCTTATCAACTGTCTGCTAGAACATTATATTTCCTTCTGTCCGAGTCTCCAGACTTGCTGAATAAAGTTAACTTCTTTGCAGATTTAGTCAACGAAAAAAAGCTAAACAGCATTCCTAAATTTACGACCAATAAAGAGAATAAACAGAAATGTACAAACTAGAAGCTCTGCTATAGCTTTCCTTCATCTTTATTTCACCCCAAACTCATACAATTCCTGTTGTACAAACAATAAAATGACAGAATTTGGCTTCATGTCATTTAGCCTGTAACAAGGATAGCTCATACAAATCTGTGGTGTAATCCAACCAGTTAGCCCTTGACTATTCTCCAGCAAACCTTGATATTTTTCTTCTGTACAAGCTTTCAATTCCTCAACAATAACGATCTTGCTCTTCAAGGATTTTCTCACTGATTGTTCTTTACATGGAATATTACAATGCTTTCCTTTTAATTTATTAGAAATAAGCAGGTAATGGGATTCTTGCCAAGTTCTTTAAAGTTTGAGGCAATCTTTTGACCAGTTGAAGAATGTGACTAACACACACAGCCTAATGAAATAGTTTAAAAGTTGGCCAGTCGATCTCAGAAGTGGTTTTGCATTCTAGAACAGTTCAGTAAACCACAACCAGACATTCAGAACAAAAGATGAAGATTAAGAGGGTTATTTTCAATGGATTTGTGAAAGATTAAGCTTATCAATGTTGCAGCTAACAAGAGAATGTTTCTGCATGCCAACACAAGTGTTTACATCCATGAAACAAAGCCTTCATACAAGAAGTACCTAAACAAGAAACCTTCACAACACAATTGAACTTCTGGTAATATTCTCATTTTATTTCAATTAATCCACAGACAGAAATAAATTACCCCAGTTTTTGTTAAGAAACTTGTTTCAACAAATGGCAAGGTTCCTGTTTAAACATGGCATTTGAAGATGTGTAGTTTTTGCCATTCCTTGTCTCAATTCCACTTTTGAGACAACAAACCACAAGTGACAACTGGAGTCACCTAGCATGAATTTCAGACATCAGCCACTCATGAAATCATAAGGTGATGTTTAATAGAAGTTCAAATCCCTTCCACATGCTGGTTTCGTCCCTGTAAGAGAAGTTTTACTTAATTTACAATCAGCATCACACACACAAGAGGTAACTGGCCTAAGATTGAGCTATATGAACATGTTAGATGGCAATAACTCTTAAGTCAGAGCTATTTCTCAATATAAATTTCTTCATTTCTACAAGACACTTCCCTTTCCCATACTATTTGTATGGATTCCATTCCAGAGGACGAGCCAGATTAGAATAAATGTTAGAATAAAGGGACCCAATAACTATAAGCTTTCCTCAGATTTTTTTCCCTCCAATTTAGATTGTCTAATTCTACTTAAAATTCTAACAACTGCCATGCAGACTTCCACTAGGCCAAATTAATTTTGTTTTTCTTCTCTTTTTCAGGTGAGGAATAAATTAAACTTCTTTAGATAAGGCAATCCATCCACAAACATCTGATAATCCTTTTCACATTACATACCTGGAGACTAACCAATTTACAAGGAACTCTTCATTCAAGATCTTTATCACATGGGTTCATAAAGCACCAACAGACTTGGGAAACCTGAAAAAGTAAGATTTACATTAAACTGATACTGAGATTAAGACAAACATGGTGATTGGATGACAGTTCAAAACCTACCTACAAGCTACTTATAAAGCTGATTTAGTGGCTTACTTAAGTTCAGTAGTTTCATGACTGTGTTCCTCTCAGCATGATCCAAAGACAAGTTTCAGCTTCATCTCTGGGTTTGAGAGAGTACTTTTATACCCCTCTGTGTTGGCCACTTAAGACACTGCCAGACTTAAGAGGGCAAAGCATAAAAGGGGAGTGGATTCGAGCACCGTTTTTTTCTTACTAAGATCTGAACTTCCCATTTACTCAAAAAGATATTTCACTTTTCCAGAAATTTGTGAATTATCAAAAAGCAAGACTTAAAACTATCTGCAATTGTCATTAGACTGGAGTACACTTACATTCTAGAAGGTATTATACGTTTCTAAGAAGTCCTGAGTACTGCTTCCAATTTAGGTGTGATCATCCATGTCAAGAATATTTCTAAAATGAAGTTTCTGAACAGCACAAAAAAATGCAGAAATTAAATTTTAATTTGTATTGTTTAAATACAGACATTCTTCAAGTCATACTCTACAAGGCTAAGAAGTCAGTTACATAAGGCTCATTCATTATCTAGTCAAGATCCAGAGCAAGAGGTACTTAATGGTCTACTATTGAAAATGTTTTAAATAACCCATTTAAACTACACAGGGTATCTTTTTAACATCTTTTAAAACATAGTACTAAGCAGAAACAATGTGAAGCTTATGAAGCCCAAATTGTTCTGTGATGGATGCTACCCTGAAGTAAGCTGTAAAAGTCTAGACTTAACAAACGGATTCTTACCAGCCGATTGATTGCTACCTTGTGTCTCTTTACACATACTTTGTAACAAATTATACAGACTTCAAGTAAGAGAGACACCAAAAGTCACCGTTACAGAGATACTACAAGGGATAAAGGCCTATGCAATCAGTGACTTTTCTTGCTTGAAATGAACTTAAGTGCCTACTGCACTCAGTACCCTAAACACTGCAGGTTATAACTGTAATTTTCTTGATGCAGCCTATAAAAATAAACCACTGCACTGAATCAGATTTAAGGTCTGTGCAGCTCAATACCCTTAATTTAGGAAAGAGCAGAGAGGTACAAATGTACACAGATACCTCTATTCAGACTAGCTAACTCAAACGCAGACAACAGGTTAGTCTCTATGTGGTACATGGTTTCAGGATTCAAAGCTCTCTGCTTCTGAAGTCCAAGGTCTTATCTAACCAACCGCAGGCTACAAAACACATGAAGATCAGTGTGACGCCTTACCAACAGGCGTTCCAAGGCACGACTCCAGACCCCCAGCACTTCCCACTGGCAAGGCCTATTGTACTTTGTCCGCTGCCCACGCCGTGAGCAGCCGATCGCGGCAGGCCAGCGAAAAAAGGCTGCAGGGGCATCTGAAGGCCTTGCCGGTACCTTAGGACGCTCTCTGCCGCCTCCTTCTCCCCGCCGGGAGACAGCCATGGGGGTGCGTGCGGTTCACGCCACATACTGCGGAGGAAGAGAGCAATCAGCCCGGAGCAGCGGGTGAGGCCGGAGAGTGGGAAGGGGAAGGAGAGGGACACCGCTTGTGCCTCACGACAGGATGCAGGGCAGAGGGGATAGCTCCGCACTGGGTTTTTGTGAGGGAAAGACACTCTATCCCCCTGTGTTGACTCACCGGAGCATTGCCAGGCTCCGAGAGGGCAAGATGTGAAGGGAAGATTTGAGCCGGTCCCATTTCCCACCACCACCACCCCCCTAACACCCCGTCCGTTAGGGACCCAGGGCTCCCTGTGGGAGCAGATGCGTCTACCTCACCGCAGGGACTGGCGACAGAGAAAGAGACAGGGCGGTGCCTCCCGGGGCTTTAAATACCGCCTCGCAGCTCCCGCGAGACCCCGCTCGGTGCCGCCCGCCGGTATGGAGCCGGGGCGGAGCCGGGTTGCGGGGCGCCAGTGTATCGCTCTCTATTGGTAGCGGTTGCACATGTGACGCCGCGAAGAGAGATGGGTAGGTGTGGCTGGCTTGCGCATTGAAGCCGTGAACCGCAGCTGAGGTGGGAGGTTCTTGTACTGGGTTTTCGATGCCCTTACCTCCCGCTTTCCCCCGCGGCGAGACGGCGTGGGGTTGTCCCTAGAACAGGGAGCGGCTGGCGACCCCGGGCCGCTGTGGTCGGGGATAGGAGGGCGGCCTTCTGCCCCAGTGAGAAGTGCCTGGGGTGTTCAGCTGTGCTCCCTGCGATGGTCAGTCAGGGGCGGACCCGCGGCCTGGGTCATGACGAGGCTTTTGTCTTCGTTGGACTAATTGTCGATCTCGGCCCAGGCCGACCTTTAGGGGCCCGGATGTCTATAACACAGCAACAAAGGCGTCTTCCGTGTGAAGTGGCAGCTGTGTAGCGGTTCTGAGGAACTAAGTACTACTGATCTTTGTCTAAACTCCCATCTAAGTCCTACTTTAGGAGGCTTAGGATCTTCGTAGGGATAGTGAAGTAATCCTCAAGCCTGCGCTAATACTCTCGCTGACTTTACGGCGCATGCCGCTTTGCTCTAGGCACGCCTGGGCTGCAGTTCAGAGGGCGACACGGTGGAGCAAGGCCTGTCATCCTGCAGGTTAGCACACAACATGGATGAAAACATAGCTGTTGTTCTGCCTCAGCTGAGATGTGCTGTCTGACTGGGGATACTTAGAGATTTTAGGGTGAGTACAAACAGGTCAGCGTAAACTAGGAATTAGTAATTTGTAGTGCGGAGACTTTGAATGTCACCCAGCAAAGCTACAAGGTAGGAACCAGAACAGCTTGGTTCTTGTGGAGTTCTGAATTCAGTGTAAGACCGTGCTTCACAAAGAGGTGATTATATTGCTGATAATTCATAGCTTCCTGTCTTGGTGGGAAGCAGTATGTCTTGGCTCATACTGAGTTGCTACCAGCACAGCACGTGTAAGTGTGTGGAAACAAAATAAAGGTTGGCCCACTACCCCTGAGTGTTTTCTTAATCCTGCATTTATATTACCCTCAGCAGATCTAAATTGATCTGATTTAGCCTGAAACAAATAGTCCCATAGTTGCAATCAAGAGAGAATTCTGTAAATTGTTTATTACCACTTCTAGTTACCTTTTCTGTATAGTTCTTGATGCTTGCATAAAGCATTGCAGATGTAATCCCTGTGCCAGTGAATATATTGTTAGTACATAAGGATTCAAAAGCTGTCTCAGGGCCCTAGGTAAGTCAGTCTGAATATTAATTTGTGAGGCATATAGCTTCAGGTTATTTCAAGTGGGGTTCTCTGCAACTACCACTTTCTACAGTTAGACATATAATCAGATCAGTCCTTTCTTGTAATGTAGCCAAAGAGATGAAGTGACACCCAACCTTTACATGTTACCACCTGTGCCAGTGGGATGTATGTTAAGCTCAGTTTCTCCTTTTCCAGTATAGAATGTAAACTGGCACCTCTGTTAGCAGCAAACCAGTGATCAGTATCCAACCCAGATGAGAATTTTAATCATTCAGACAAAGTCCTACTCCATTTTCTTCCCCTGCACAAACTTTCTTCTGTCTTCCCTGTGCAAACTTTGTATTGTTTGCTTTCCCTCTGGCTTCATGAGACTTACCTTCCTGCCTCATAGTGGCACAACTTCAAGAGGAGGAATGCAGAGGTCACCTGCCCTGTCTGTCCCTATGCAGACCTTCCCTATAGAATACATTACTGCCTTAGCAAAGATCAGATGTGAATTTGAGCATAACCATTTACTACCTACAAGACTGGAGGTGGAGCTGCCATTTCTACATTTTGTTGGAGGGAAAAGAGCTGACTCAGACTTTTATCTGAACAAGCTTCCCAGCTGGGCAATAAGTCTGCCTATAACCCTGGTTGCCTTGGGGATTTGTGGGAAAGACTGTTACTAGTGGATCTAAGTACAGCTTAATTTTGAGACTGATCCTAGGTCACTAACCAGGAGATGTGCAAGTCTGACCATGAGCAGAATTTGCAGGAACTTCAGTTATCATGGGAGCTTGAGTAGTGAACATGAAAATATTTAAGGGGGGAGGGGAGAGTATGAACAGTTGTTACAAGAATTTCACTTAAGAACCAGATACTTAATGTGCTACCTTTATTCCACACTGGTCACCTCATTGGGCAGGAAAGCCTTTGCCTCTTTTCAGTGTAAGTGAGCAGGTTCTACACATGCCCAAGAAAAACTGTTAGGAACCTGGTCAACCATGCCAGTAGATGTTGCTATATCTGTTTACATTTGGGCACTTCCACTTTAGGTTGTTATGGAGAATATCTGAGAGTCTGCATTTTGAAGTTAACTAATTGCCAGCTGAGTGCTTTGGTTATTTTGTGGATTTAGTGTTGGGCTTTTTAAGGGGTCTGTGGTGATCTGAACTCAGTTGTTCAAATCTTGAAGAGTGGTGCTTTACTCAGCCAAGTCTCTCTGTGGTATGCATGAATTTAATCTCAAAGTCACTGATCTGACACCTCTTTCAGCTGGAAGACTTTTGAAAAACATTTGTTTTAAAACAACATTTTGGGTTCACCACAATGACCAGTTTTCATTGTTGTTTCATTTCAATTCACCACCTTTCTCCATAGTGTTATGAAGGAAAAATGAGCAAATAAAATCTTAATGTGACCATCAGCATTTGCAGGTGAACGACAGTACCCAACTGCATTAAATAATTGGCAGGTTTGGGACCTTACAATGTAAGCAGCTTTTTTTGTCACAATTTACATCAAATGAAAAGACTATTTTAAATTAAGTCTGAAAACAGACTAAATGCCACATGCAGACTGTCTGCTGTCAAAATATTATTTGTGTTTTGTCCTCAGAGTGTATGCTAGTTAAAATTAAATCTTGTAGAACAGACCAAAAATAATAAATAAAATATTTGTAGAAGAAGAGGAGGGCAAGCCAGAATTGTTATTTTCTTTCCAATGGCAGAAATAGTAATACATTTCTGTTAGAAACTTAGGTTTTCTGTTATTTTTGCTCAGTGAGTCTCCTACTATTTGATAAATTACTTTTTCTTTTAGGTTACTTAGCTAAAATTTTGTTTTCTTTTTCTAAACAATATATATGATTAGAACTTAAATAGTGTCTTTCCAACTGCAAACACATTTTCGATAGGTTAGAAAAGTGCCAGTAAAGTTTGCTAGTCAACTTCCTTTCTGAATAAAATACCCAATAAAGAGGCTGTTCTTCAAGCTTCTACCTTATGGAAATGTGGGCATATTTTCAGTTGAGTGGTGAGTTTTAGGGAAGATTATTATTATATAAACTGATGAGGCAATATACAGAGGCTCTCTTATTGTCACTATTCAAAACTCCTAATACAATTTTTTGGAAACTCAATTAAGCAGAAGGAAAAAGACAAGAATAACAGATTATGAAATAAGCACATCTCTATACCATTATTGAGCATCAAAGTGACTGTAAAGGCCTAAACATCTTCACAGAATAGACTGTTTAATGATTAGTACCACTGAAGTATAGTCTTAAAGAAGAATACTGATCCCAAAGTTGTGGGTTTTTTCGGACTAAAGATCCCCTAGGAAGTTCAACACATTTTCCATAGATTTCCATGAATTTTTCATGGTCCACAACTCACTCCTGCCATTAGAATTCCAGGTGTACATAGAGTGGCTTCAGTGGACCTGCTATGAGCCAACCATGCACTATAGTCTCAGCCCATGCATGGCAAGGTAGTATTTGGCATTGTACTAAAGCTCCCAATCTGTTCTGCAGTGGGGGTCAGGGAAAATGCTTAGTTTTTATGCTTGTGTCTACATATCACACAGAATCACAGGATGTTAGGAGTTGGAAGGGACCTTGAAAGATCATCTAGTCCAACCCCCCTGCCAGAGCAGGATTCCCTAGAGCAGGTCACACAGAAGCGTGTCCAGATGGATTTTGAATACCTCCATGGAACGAGATTCCACAACCTCTCTGGGCAGTCTGTGCCAGTGCTCTGGCACCTGAACTGGGAAAAAAATTTGCCATTGATGTTGATATTTTTGTAGAACATAATTAATGTGAGATACAAAATATAAAAAGCTATTTGTAAAATTCTAAACATACATTGTCAATACTGAGAGTATTTCAGATATCTGAATTATCTTTTAATTCTTAAATATATTCTCCTATCTTCCAGAAAACCTGAATATTGTTTTAACTGCTTTTTCCATTAAATTAATTTTTCCATTAAAATGCCTTTTTAATTGCCTGGAAATGTATCCTAAATTTGACTTGGTTCCAAATACTTGTTTAGCAAGTATTCAGCAAGATAAACTGACTGATGATTATCCATTTTTGGACCAGAGTTTATTATAAGAAAAACAGAAATGAACCCTCTATGGAATTTTCCAAGATTTCTGGAGAGGAAATGCAATATCCTTTTTGTAGCACAGTGAACTAGGAAGTTTTGCTACTAACTTTCCTGTGTAACTTTGGGCAAGTTGCTATATTTCTGCTACTGTTTTTCTTGTTTTGTAAAAGAAGCTAATATTGACTTGCCACCCAACTATTCAGCAAGTCTGAGTGAATGTTTGCAAAGTACTCTGAGAACATCAGATGGGAAATGTTATGAAAGTCCAAGCCTCTGCTAGCCAAAGATGATATTTACAATAGGTTTTTATTTTATGTAGTGAAATAAAAATGTTCAAGCGTATAACCAGATAAGACCTAGACTGATGTAAAATCAAATGCAGAAGGCATTTTTGACCTTTCGACAGAAATTATATAAGCACTCAAGTTATAAATAGTCCTTTGTTTTCCTTCTCTTTGTCTAATACTCAGAAGAAACACAGGGTTACTTGTTTGTTATGGAGAGATAGGGCAATGCTTTAGAGTGGAAACAATTGCTCCCTGTTCTTTACTTTTACAGATCCTATAATGTTAATAACTAGCATTTGTTGCTTTCCTTAGAACTTTAACTTCAAAAAGCTACAGAAATAAACTTTCTAGTCCTGAAAACTATAACACCAGAAGAAAACCAAAACACTCTCCAGCCCATTTCAAGCATGAAAGTTTCTTTCCTCTTCCCTGGTTTGATATGTAACTGAAGAGCAAAAAAAACCCCAGTGCTAAACTATTTTTAAACTGGCATGTAAACACTTTATATTACTTCCTATATTTAGTATGAATCCTCAGAAATAAGACATGAAATGTGTCCTCCCTTAACTAAAAGTATTTTTATTAGCATTTTGGATAATTATACTGAATACCTCACAGAATTATGTCTGTGTAGATGTGTGTGTGCATATTTCAAAATATGTTTATTTTCAACAGCACTAATTTCCTTGAACAACCAATAAATACTTAACTAATAGCAATTTAATTTTGTTTAATAACAACAACAAAACAAGTTTAACAAACAGAAGCAACCTGCAACCTTACTCTGAAATCAAGTATTCGGCATCAGTGAGATAGCAAAAGTACGAAAACACCACTTACCTTTTTCTTTCTTTTTTTTTTTTCCTACTTTGTATGATTTCTCTAGGATCCATGTTATGGAAATAGTGTCCTTGAGATCAAACTATATATGAGTTAAATGGCTTTATTAGCTACCAGATTTTTTTTTCCATTTAAATTTTTAATCACCTTTCAAGCCCATACGTCTGCTTCATAAATTTTCACTGAGAGCAAGTACAGCTCTCTACAGTAAATTGGAATAAACAAGCTGCAGCAAAGAGTACACAATTAGGCTTCTGGAACAAAAGGGATCTGAGTTTAAAAACCAGCCATAGTTCTGTATTGTCAGTCTCTTTAGACTACTTAGAAATGCACTGGAAACCAACCAGGCCTTGATTGCTTCAGAGCTGAGGCTGGGGGTGGTCAGCCCTGAAATGACACCTTGGCATAACTCCCATTTCCCTTGGTTATGTTAAGAAGACCTGTGATATTGTGTATAATCCAGTCCTCAGAATTTAAGCAAATTAAACACTTGGGATCAATTTCACGCCTAATGGAAGACCATGAACTTAATAGAATTATATGAAAGATTTTCTTTTTCTCAGGCTAATATTATTTGATGGCTCTTCTACAGAGGGATTTGTGGATTTATGAAGCAGTTTAGTAGCCCTGATGACTTCTCTCCATAATGTCCAGGAAATCTTTCTCCATCCTGTATTTCAAATGTCTGCAATGATTTAATATAATTAATCCAACTTACTGAGGAAAGAAAGTTCTGTCTCTGTGACAACTGCATTTGAGTTTCTTTGCTGAATCTGTCAAGAGGATGCCAACTAATGCCAGATTTGATACTGTTTTTATAAAGTGGGCACTTGTCCATGGTGAGCTCGACTGAGGCCGGTTACCTAACAGTATTCTTAGGGTAGGAATTTATCTTTAGATACCACTGCTGATGCCACATTTTTATTAATAATCATAGATCTTCTACTGAAATAATAAATAATAATTAAAAAACCCCAAACCTGAATTCAGAATGTTTCCTGTAAATAAAGCCTTTGGGGTCAGGCTCTATAGACTGAAATTATTACATTCTAGCATCATGAAGTAAAAAGTGTAGCCAGGCCTTAGTGTGCTGTACTCCCAGGTGCTGTTAGGAGCAGAGGTGCCTGTAGAAATGTTAGCAGTTCTCTCTCTTCATTTCAGTGATTTCCTTAGCATAGCAGATGAACATTAAATAGGCCTTAAGCTTCTGCTGAAAACAGCATCTGCTAAGGAAAAGGAGAATTCTTTGATGAGGGATTGCCCTAACTGAACTCTGTTCTTGCTTCTCTCAGCAATTTCCTGTGTGGCCTCAAGTTAGCTATTTAATGACCTTGTGCCTATTATCACGTGTGTAAACTTAATATATTCATACTGCTCTGCATTGGAGAAAGGCATGGGCCTCAATTTGTGTTTGAAGAGGAACGGAGATTAATGCATTAACAGTGCTTTATAAGTGCCATGTGTTGTAAAGTTGTGAGCAAGCATTTTGTCACTAATGTACACGGTGTGGACATGGTCTCACAACAGCATTTGTGATGATTAATGTTGTCTGCATAAATGGCAACGCAAAGCACCTGCTGTGGGCAGTAAATAGGTTTTCAAGTGCCTGGACTCCTGTGTATCTTCAATTAGGTGGAAAGCGCATGTCCCCAAAGTACAGTGCTGCCGTCACTGCCACACATCCATGTCGTCCAGACTGGACTATGCCTTCCTGCCCTCACCCTACTGCCCATGTGATTCCGTATGCGCTTAAGCCCAAGTTTCGCACCCCATGGCCATTCAAGTCTGGCGGTTCAGACGGCCCCGCTCCCTCCGTCCCGCTGCCCGCCGGCGGTGGGCCGAGAGGCGGTGGCAAGGGCAGCCCCCGCGCCCCCTCCTCTCCGCAGCGCATTGGCTGCGGCAGCAGCCGCTGGCCGGGGTGCCCGCGCCGGTCACTGCCTCTGACCTTCCCTTCCCCGGTGCTGTCAGAGCGGATCAGCGGGCGCGGCGCTGCGATGGAGCGGCGAGCGGCAGCGGCAGCCGCCGGGAGAGGAGGAGGAGAAGAAGGAGGAGGAGGAGGAGGAGGAAGGGAGAGATTAGCGCGGTGCCGGCTGGCGCAGAGGCGCGACTGAGCGCTCCAGTGGGAGCCCGGGGCCCTGCGGACCGTGCCAGAGTCGGAGGCGGAAGGAGCGGAGATGCGGCTGCTCTCCTCGCGCTGCTAAAGCTCTCGGTCACCCGCCCAGAGGAAGCAGGGCAGGAAGGTTCGTCCTTCTCGGTGCTTTGCGGGCGCAAAGGGTGCCTGTGCAGTCCCCTTCTCTTGCTTTCAGCCTAGCCCCGGAGCAAAAGCCGCCGCCCCCACTCCCTTTCTGCGCTCTTCCCACCATGAGCGGGGCTGTTTTCACCTTGTAAAAGATGGCGGTGTGGGATCGCTGCAACCTTTAGACTAATGACTGTCAGAAACATCGCCTCCATCTGTAATATGGTGAGTGCTGGCGGGCAAGCGCGCCGGCGGGGGGCGGGGGCGGCACAGAAGCCCCTCGGGGGGGCAGGCCCTGCTGGGGCTGGTGGAGGGCGGCCGGGGCGGGGGGGCTTCCCCCGGTGCCAAGCAAAGGAAGCGACTGCATCCCTGCGCTCGTCGGCGGAGTAGGCGGGCAGGGTGCGCCGGAACCTGCCCGGGTTGGAGTCTGCCGCCGTAGAGCGGCGATGTCCCGAGGAGTTTTCCTGGAGCGGGCCGGGGAAGGACGGAGAGGCTGAGCCGGTGCGCGGCCCTCCGGAGGAGGGCTGGCCCCGGCCGGTATGCGTTGCAGACGGCGCCGTAGCCCGCCCTTTCTCCTGCTCTTCTTCCTGCTCTAATAATCCTGCGAAAGGATCCCAAAGTTTGGCTCAGAATCCACCTCGAGTGACCCCATTTAACCCTCTCAAGCAGGTACTCTGTGGTCTTATGGGGCCAGGAGTTCCCCAGGCTACACAGAAAACGAGGATGTTTAGATAGAATGATAGAGGTTGGAAGGGACCTTAAAGATCATCTACTTCCAACCTCCCTGCCATGGGCAGGGACACCTTTCAATAGACCAGGTTGCTGAAGGCCTCATCCAGACTGGTTTTGAATGCTGCCAGGGATGAGGCACCCACAACTTCTCTGGACAACCTGTTCCAGTGTCTCATCACCCTCACTGTAATGAATTTCTTCCTATTATCTAGTCTAAACCTAGCCTCTTTCAGTTTTAAACCGAAACCCTTTCCTGTCACTACACTGCTTGGAGTTCCTCCAAGTCTTTCCCATAGGCCCCCTTTAAGTACTGGAAGGCTGCTGCTATAGGTCCCCCTGGAGCATTCTCTTCCCCAGGGTGAAGAAGTCCAGCTCTCTCAGCTTGTCCTCACAGGGGACGTGCTTCAGCCCTTTTATCATATTTGTAGCCATGCTCTGGACCCACTTGAACAAGTCCATGTCTTTCTTAGCTGGATCCCAATGCTAGCTACATGTTCTAGGAATTCTCGGCTTTAGAGCTAACATCAGGGTTTAGCTTGCACTGCATACCACTTAGAGAGGTCTGCTGTTTGTTAAGTACTCTTAAATCACTTAGCTTTCTCTAAATCAGACTAGGCAATTAGGAAGGAATGAGGAAATGTTAATATTTTTGTTTGTTATATTCAGACTTTGCCACTTTCCTCGCCGGGAACAGTTGAAAGGACACATTCTGCGTTGTACTTGGGAGTAATTTTAATACTAAAAGACTTGGTGCCGTCTGATTTGGTTTAGATTTTGAAACTTCTTGGTGGGGAAAGGGAGAGCTCAAACTTTGTCTGTCAAAGGTTTATGAATATGGTGAGGCAGTAATAAAATTGCCAAGAAAGGGATATATGCTAAGCACCTCAAAACAAACAGAGGAGAAACCTTTTTCTGCACTTTTTTGTTTTGTTTTGTTTTAGTCTGTATTTTCCCCCCTTATTTTCAGGATCTTCAAGAGTAGCTACACACAGCTGTCAGTTTCCCTTCATATAGTGCCCCAGCATGCTTTGTGTGGGCGATGCCACACATATCATTCATGTACTTTGGAGAATGGAGCCTGCCTCTAGGGTAAGGCAACTGGCACAGCCCCAGAGGCTTGGCTCCTGTGGGGCCAGCAGCAATGATCTGGCCAGGAATACTGCAAATGAAGGTTTAGGCAACAGTACAGGACTGAAAAGAAAACCTGGGTATGCTTACCTTCCGGGCACATTCTGGGCTTTAGTGCAGAATGGTGAGTGGGATGCCCTGCAGACTGCACAACAGCTGGAGAATCTTAGGTGGTTGTAAGACTTGAGCATTGGCATAAAGTACTAGGAGCTCCATGATTTCTTTTTTTGTGCTTCAGAGATGCTCTTGCATACAGTAAGCTTCTCTCAAAGACTGAAGAGATTCAGAGCAAAACTGAGGAGGTTGTTCTAAGGGAGTGCTGCATAGCTGTTGCTGCTGGTATATACTGCAGAAGTAGCATCCAAGAAATGGAGAGTCTGAAGGAGAGAATTAGAATCTCAGGCAGAAAAGACATACAAGGGCTCATAGTTCAAGGTGATTCTAGCTCACCATACCAGTACTCTGGCAGAAGGTGAAGTTGTTTTAATGATAATGATATCTTAAAGCTACATATTTCTTGGAGTCTGTGTACTTAGCTTTTAGAGGTCTTGTGTTGTGCTGGTCACATTTAGTCTTCTCTGGATAACCCATAAGGACTGTAAGTTCTTCTGTGAAAAAAAGCTGAGATTTTCAGAAAGCTACAGGGATTTGGGGTTGTAAGAGAAACATAAATTCTTGGTAATATTGGCAACACTGCATTATGGCTCTTCCAGAAATGTGTCCTTTTAGACTTGAATTCAATGGTCTATAGGAGGGGCTTTGAAAATGCTCTATAAGAATGGGACTTTGGAAGGCTAGAGATACATAAGAAATCTTTTTACCTGTATAAAACCTCAGTATTTGCATTGTTAGTTTGATTTAGGGCATCTGTAGAAATCTACCACACAGAGAAGTTAATTCCCAGACCTTGTTCCTGCTCTATAACATAGTGTTTGAAGAACTGAACTAAGAATTTGTGGACTAAGAAGTAGATGCATAATTCTTAGGTAATAAAATTTATTTTGGTGTATGATGCTGCATAACAGTATGTTTCTAAGCTTTTTAACCTGTTTCAACACAATAATGAAAAAAATTCTCTTCTATCTTTTACAAATCTTGTTCCACTTCAGTGTTCACAGAGGTTGTTTTTTTCTTAGCTTTTGCAAAAAAAATGGATTGGTCCTAAAATACTTGTCCTTCTTTGAATGCAACACAGATTATGTTTTCAGTGGTAGTCCTTTCTTGACAAACTTTTGTGTTGGTTTGTCCAGGTAGTTTCATGTCCTGAAAGGAAAAAATAGATGAAATTTAGCTCAATGAGTTTAGCTCAAGGGAACCTGGCTAGTGAGCATTTGAGAATGTATATTTGCTATTTAATTGACTACCTGAGATCTAGTATCTCAGGTTGTAATTTTGGTCTCCTGAAGATGATAGAGATTCCTTCTTTTCCAGGAATGATAAAAACAAGTGTGAAGAAAGGAAGCCAGGGACAGCGTTTAGCTTGCTTGCAAAAAAGCTCTAGTGCTATATATTCAGTGGATGAGCTCTCACATGCTGAGGCAGACACAGTAAGAGCTAATCAGTAAGAAGAACGTTAGGTGCAAGCTTTCAACTTGCTACATGCATTTGCACAACTTCTAGAATTAAACAGAAGTCCTTTACATATTTTACCAGCTCTGTCCCCTTGGTTATAATAACAATAGTACTTGTTATTATTAACTGATTTGGTTAATGAGACCAAAGACCTAAAAAATCTGCTGGGGCAGAGGAGATGAAAGCAACTTTGCCTGAAGGATTCGGTGGGATGTTATGTGGGCACAGAGCCACCCTCACCAAAAAGGGAGGTCTAGTCCACAGTGTGTTCCTCTTACTTACCTTTCAGACACTGACAAACTTCATTCACTCTGCACACCTGGTTTGCCACAGAAGGAGGTATACATTAGGCAATTATTAGCTTTTATGTACGCCAGGTATGGTAGATGTGAAGAAGCATAAGACATACTGTCTGAGGGAATATCAACACCCGGTGCCATACAACTCCTGTAGACTGTAGACACAAACTAGAGATGTGCTTTTAGCCCCTAGGATGCTATAATCTTCTTTGATTTTGTTTCTGTGAGATAATCCAATGACTCAAGCACAAAATGCTGGTTCAAAGGTAGATAGGCATGCTGGCATTTTGCTGAAATCCTCTGCAATCTGTTTCTCTGTTGTTTAGCTTTTGGTATTGCCTTGAGTTCTGAGTTAAGCTCACGCTGCAGCTGTGGCCTAGGGATATTATTGTTATGTGCAGGGAAGGCCATCAAAGCATTTCAGAATGTATCAATTTATATTGTTATAGAAATGGTTATCAAGTTCTGTAGACCTTATTTCTCCTCAATACATTTTAGTATAATGCTGAGGACAGATATTAATCCTCCCTTTCATAATATTGTAATAGTATTTCAAATAATCTGACCTGCACTTTGGAATGCTCTGTCAGGTTAATAAATGGGACATTCTGAACACATTCAGATTGTTTCTGGTACAAGGTATCATTTGAGATACTTCACAGTTGCACCTGGTAGTTGTTGTATATATATCCTTCAGAAAAAAAGGTGCAGTCCTCAGATTAATTTTGTTTTTTATTAATTGGGCTTTCATGTTGCCCATTTTTCTCATAGTATCTGAGTTTCAGCAAAATGTTCAGAAAAATATTCACACAATTCACCTGTGAATTTCAGCTTTTATTTAAAAAACAAACAAACAAAGTTTCCAACCATCCTAGAAACAAGTGGTAGAGAAAACCAAAAAAACCCTGGGAGTCTCTACACTTAGGAAGCAAATAAGAATAACTGTTTGAATTTTTAATGTTGTCATTTTAGAAACTCATTGCAGGGTTTGTTTGAGTGTAGGATGTTGTCAGAATGAGAACTCAAACTACAAACACAGATTTGAAAATGCTTCATACAAAAAAAAAATGCAATTTTAATGCTGTAAAAATAGTCAAATTTTGCTTTGTACAGGAAAAGTGTTACAGAATTTATGTAATTGACTGCTTGAGATCTAGTATCTCAGGTTGTAATTTTGGTCTCCTGAAGATGATTGAGATTTGGTCTTTTCCAGGAATGATAAAAACAAGTGTGAAGCAAGATCACTATGGCTTTCAACTGGATTTATTCATTTGGACAGCCTGCAGTGTATATTTATGACTTTTAAGACTTCTAATAAACAGATTAAGGCAGAATAATACATGTCAAGACAGTAAATCAGCTATCTGAAGCCATATTTAGATTGATAAAGGAAAATACATTTTTACATCTGAAAAGATTAGTGGCAGGCAGTTCAAGCAATGCAAGAATCATAGAAGCATAGTCTCAAGAGTGCACAATTTCAGTATGACATATATAGAAAATATAGAAACCAGAATATGAAAGGTACAGAGAATGTGAAGTCTAATCATTGTAATACCTTCCTGAAGTAATGAGAATCTTCAGAGTATGGCTGATGAATGGGTACTGGACTGACAAGCTGAAAGTGTGTATTCCATCAAAAGATAAACAGAAGTCCACAAAAGTTATTTTGAGAAGGATATGCCAAGTAAGAAACATTGTAATACACTGCTTCCAATATATAACCTCCACTGGTGAGGGAGAGTTGTCTTGTATTAATACCTTTTTTTATGGCTAAAGTAGTTGTCATGCACTTAACTAGTTATTTAGAAGATAAGCACTACAGGTCAATTCATTAACACAATGTGTGGTTTGCAGTGTTTCTTTTAGACCCATATAGTCTTTGGCTTCAAGTTGCTGAATTAAGAGCAAACTAGTGGTTATGTTTAATACCTTAATAGAGGAACTTCTTAATTACAGCTCAGCAAGGCTGACTGAGTCTGAATTTTGGAAGAGATGGGATTGAAAGCAGACTCTGAACCCTGATTAATTCTGTATAGTGGGCAAGTGCCATACAGAAGGTGAGGTTCAGATAAGCTTGAAGAGCCACAGTCTGTGGAGTGTAAATCGTGGCCAGTCACTGAAGAAATTAGCAAAGTGTCTTCTCTGATCTTACTTTAGCCTGAAGAAACTGTCCTTGGTTGGCTATACACACACATTATATATATATATATATATATATGTATATATACACACACACATTATATACTCTTACCATAGTAGTTCTGAGAAAGAAATGAGCTTGCATGTCTACTGTCAGGGCTCCATTTTAAGTATGTTTTGGGTATGCTCATCCATTGCAGAGAAGGCTGCTGTGATAACAGTTTCAAGCCAGCCATTACTGGATGTTGTGTGTTGTGGTTATTTTAATTTGTTTTCACAATTAATGACCTAATAATTGGTACATCTAAACTGTCCTAGGACAATAAAGTCTCCAGCTGTCCACTGGAATTCGATTTGATAAACCTATGGTACTTCTTGCCTATGTCTGTCAAACTTGGAAGATTTGCTGTGATGGTGACTACATCATCTCTGTAGGCAGTCTATCCCAATACTTCAGTGTCTTTATGACTAGAATGCTTCCTGATATCTTACCTGAATCTACACTACTGTAATTTAAGCTGCCCACCCTTGACACCAAAACCAGAAAAGTTCCCTTCTATAAAAACTGTATACTTGAAAATATTGTCATACCCTGCCTCAGCCTTTTCTGTCTTATGCAACATAAGCCTATTCAACCCTTTTTTACAGACCATTTTTCTCTATAGTTGAGTTTTTGACTGCCTTCTTTCAGATTCTTTCCAGTTATCTCCATCTTTCTTGAAACCTAGCACCCAAACCTGGATATAAGGTCCTGTCTGAAGTCATGCTAGTGGCAAGTAAAAGAGGAAAGTTACTTTAAGAACTTTGTAGACTCCTGTCTGTAAAAATTTTATTACATTGTCAACATTTGTTGTGATTTTTGAAATAGCACTGGATAGCTGATGCTTATTCATCTTACACTACTTTTTTTTTGTTTGGTTGTGCTTTTTTAAGTGCTACTTTCTTAGTCAGCTGTACATGTACATTCTCCATGTACATTCTGGACATGGAGAAGTGATTTTTCCTGGGCAGAATATTGCACTTGTTTCAGCTGAATTTCAACAGTTTTTAGAGCATTTCTCTAAAAGAAAAACATTGTCAAAAATAATTTTGAATTCTATACCTGTTCTGCAACATAACTGCAGTCCTCATAGCTCATGTTCTTTTGAGATTTAATTAAGATATTCTTTCTTCTGTCTCCAGGTTATCAAAGAGTACTGCAGCTGGTGCAGCTGTGATGAAATCTAGAAGGTGCCTTGCCCTTAGAATGCTCTGAGGCACCATGTATGAAGTCTGTCTGGCCCAGACAAAAATGTTATTGAAGAAATTATGATCTGTAAGCAAATACCAGTCTCTTTTTCACTTGTGAGGCCATCTTGAGGTTATGTGTTCTGAAGAAGGAAACTAGCCAGAAAAAAAATGTTTTTGCTATTTGTTCCAGCAAAAGCCTGAGTGCCACTAATCTGAGAATAAGTTAGCTGGGAATGGAGACAGAACCCTGAGCTGCAGATTGGTGAAGGTTGTCTAATCGTGGAAACATTAAAGGTCAATATTTTGTAAAGATTACTTATGGATTTAGATACTGAACTTGTAACCCTTAGCTGGAACCTGACTTCCAGTTGGTTGTGTTGTGCTTTGAGAAAAACAAGTTTTTTAAGCTATGTAAGACTGAAAGCCTTAAACACTTTGTCTAAGATTTTATGTGGTTCAGGATTTCAAGTCTCCCAGTTTTTATCCATTTCTTGCTAACCACACAGTAAAGAGCTGAAGTTATTCATGGTATATACAATACTTAGATCTGTGATTAGAGGATTTAGTGCATCCAGCAAAAAACAAGTTAGACATCTCCTTTCAAGCTCTTATAATTCACTTTAATGATCAGAAAACTATTTGGAAAAAATGCACAAACGTAATTTATTTAGATACATTTCCTTAAATCACCTTTCCTTCAAAAACAGGACTACACGGTGGTTTTTTTGGTCAGCCAGTATCTTTTTTTCATAGCATCCTCTCTTTCCTCTTTTATCTTGTGATAACAAAGACCTGCAATAGCTCTGCTGGAGGAATAATAAAACATTTCTCTGCAGAAAGATAGGGAGAAAAAAGCTTACCTGGTTAAATTAAGCTCTGTTGTTGGACTTTGGACTTACACTTTAAAAATTACAGAAACATTTCAGGTTTGATATTTAATAGCTATGAGTTTGGAAGAAGGCTAGTTCAGGTATTCCTGGTACTCACGGTGTCTCTCTGAAAGTTGAGGTTGTCCCTGAGGATAGTTGAAGTCCAACGTCAAGGACAACTGATGTGTCTGTTGAAAGCAGTTGCACACATGGTGATATTACTTGCTCTGCTTTTACTGTCATTTTCTTTGTATTGCTTCTGAGAGCTGAGTTTGGATTTTATTTGCAGTTGCTTCCTGTCTTTTGAGTTAGCCATCACTGCCATTTGTTGGCCAGGAGGCTTTCCACATAATTCTTTATCCTCTTTTTTCCTTCCTACGATATGCCTTCCACAATCCTGAAACTCAGGCTGCCTGGCCTTAAAGCTGTTTCTATTTTTGTTCTGATTTCTCTTCTACCAGCCCAGATGTCACCAGTAGTTTTGTCTTAAGTCTTCAGTTTCTCCCTTCAGGAAACAACTCTATTTCTAGCACATTACCCTCACTTTCCCTGAATATTAAGAAAAAAATCTACTTCACAGCTGTACATGATCTAAAGCTTTTCATCATGGACCAGCCATCTTCTTTCGCTGATCTCTTGTTCTTTATATATTTGTTAAATTTCTGTTTGTACAATTCAATTTAAATATTTTTTTTTCCTATTTTTTTTTAGATTTTCTAGTGGACAAGATGTTTCTTGTAATTTCTTATTTTGTATTTTATTGTTTGATGGTTATTCCTTTTGTGTTTCTGTTTATTTGGTGATACCTATTTAATAGGTTTTCCATAGATGACTGACAAAATGTCATAATTTCTTTACTGCACTCATTTGCTTTCAATTAAGCACATGTATATTTCTAGAAAGTTAGTGCCATTTTTTATAGCTCTGTCACACTGGAAAGTCAGGTCTGATTTACTATTTTCTGTTTGCAGTATCTTTCTTATTGGTTCTATTCCATTTGTCATCCTCTGTCTAATAATTGCATTTAGGTTATTTTGTACATGTGACTTAATGATTTAATTTGATGTCTTTATTTCCCCCTGCACCGTTACTTTGTTTACATGCTAAAGTGCAAAGGAACAGGAGGGGTTTTTTTTAGTTAATCTGTTTCATGTGATGCAAAGCACAAATCAAGCTTTTAGCAACATTATCAGAAATTTCAGCTGACAAGAAAACCAGCAGACTTATCTGTTGGAAGGCCTAGAGCAAAATAAGAAGAGATAAAAAATATAGATCATATGGCCAGAATGTTGTTGAAGTGATGCTGTGGTAGATATCTTGGCTTAGCCTGAATTGACCTGTGCTTGGCTGTGTCTCCTGCTGTGTGTATGTCTTTTTATAAGGGCTGAATACTGATTGTTGAATTAACTGGTAAAACTTCAGAGAAATTAGAACTCATCAACACCACAAAATACATAGTGGTGGATCTCATTCTCATACTGTCTGGCCAGCACAGTCACATTGTTGCATTTCCTTCATTAGTGTATTCATTCAAGATGTAGCCAGTCTCTATACCCTGATATGAATTTATTTACTAGTCCCAGATCCCAGCTCATTGACTTATGTGGCCTCTCATCATTTCAAGCTCTGTGGCAACACTTCCACTCTTGCTGCTTTTTTCTGGTCTAGGGAATCCTGCTGTGGCAGGGGGGCTGGACTAGATGATCTTTCAAGGTCCCTTCCAACTCCTAACGTTCTGTGATTCTGTGAAACTACAGTTTCAAATTCAGCTGAAGCTCAGGACCATTTATAAAACCATACAGGATGGATTGCATTAAAAAATGTTTGAGCAGGTTTTCACTGTGGAAGAGACCAAAAGGACTTGCTAGGAGGGGGAACAAGCACATCGCTGCTTAAAAGGATGTTAAATAGTCATGGTTGATTTTTGCTGTAGATTAACTTCAGCAGGCTAACATGCTTTCAATATTTGATATGGTTGGTTTAAACTGAGTTCTGAATCATCTTTCACACATACCTAATAGCATTTTTTCCAGCTTAAACCTCACTTGGGTGTAGTTTCTGGTATTCTTTGGTTGGAAAAATTTCTAATCATGTCTTCTGTCATCATATCAACTGCTTCTCAAGGAGACTTCCTATGAAACCATGTAATGTATGTGCAGTATGGCATTGTTTGAGTTTACTAAATAGTCTGTCTGCATTTTTTTTGCTCCACATAAAAAATACATCTTAGGTCTGTGTGCTTCTTCCCTGTTCTCCTCCTTTTTCTGTGAATTTAAAAGTATCTTTTTGGAGACCTTAAAATACATCAGACTCAAATTACCATTGATATAAGAAGGCACAACTCCATGAAGTCCATGGGAGTGACAGCAGTTTATCCAAAGACTGAGTTTAGCCTCTCTGTTTTGTTGGGTAACCAGCACACAGTGCTTCATTTTATATTTGCAACAGCCAAAGGCTGACTTTGGAGAGAGAGTGAGCTTTATTGTGAGCTGTTACTAAGCATATGTTGTTTCAGCAGCATGTACTTTGGAAATTTCCATGCAATGTAGAGTTTTTATATGAAGATCAGTTAGCACGCATCATGGATTTGCTTGCTAATCAAAGAAAACCTTTGCTTTGGTCTGAATGGTGTACAATGAGTTTTCTCATTGTTAAATGAGAGTTTTCTCACTGACAGTGGTTTTCTTTAGAAGCTGCATTAATCTTCTGTAGTCATGTTTTTCTTCTTTCAGACAAGGTTTTGAGGGTAACAGTGGCTGTTTGCTTCCCTGTTAATATCAGGCAGATGTCTATCAGTTTCCTCCCTCTCAGGAGTTGGATGGTTTGCTGAATCTGTGCATCTTTGGCAAGGCTGTCTTTCCAAAGAAAGAAATTAATCTTTGTAAGGAACTTACATAATTATCATCTCTCTTGAAAGGTAGCCAATAATTACTTTGGATAGATCATTCTTTTTCCAAGTTTCTCACTGAAGCTTAGCAGAGCCTAACAAAGACATATAACATATCCCTCCAGCTTTGCATAGAGCCTTGTGCAGGTAAAGTACTTCAGTCTCAAAGGAAGTGTCCGGGAAATCATATATACTTGGTCTGAGAAATGAGCTATGTGTGAGAAAGCGAGAGGTTGATAAGAGATCTGATATGGGAATATTAAACACAAAATCTTTTTACAAATACAGTACAAAAGCTATTCTGGGAGATGCCAACTTGAAGGAGCTGTTTTATGTTCAGGGCTTGCAAGTTCTCAAAGAGAACCTGTGCTGAGTTGCACATCACTGATTCTGTTGACTAAAAACATCTGTTGATGAATTGGTATAAAATAATAAACTAATGTAGCAAGCAGTGGTGAAGGTTGGTGCAGTAAGGCAATACAAATCAGTCTGTAGGGAGAAGATGGGGAAGGGACACCAGGATTATTGAATTTGATTACTTTGAAAATTTTAGCTGGTGAAGTCTCCAAGCAAATGATATATTGACCAAATCTCAGGAACACAGGAAATTTCAGAAATTTTCAGATGTTTTACACATTGGCATGTTTACAGGGGCATTTTATGTAGTTTCATGAAAGTCAACCAACTGTACTGTTCTTGTGTGATGGAAATTCTAAGGCATAATTTTTCACACTACAGACCATGTTGAGTGAGGAAATAAATATATGATGTCAGTAAAGAAATTATAATGCAGATTAAAAGCTGGCTAACTGCTAGGTCTTGAATAAATGTACGTAGAGACTATTTGTCCAAACACAGCATTTTCTGTGAGGTCCTACAGAGATCTATATGCTTATGGAGTGGATAGGGATGATGACATTTGCTTTGTCAGCAATCCAGCTTGTGTGCTTGCTTGCTTGGTAATCTAAGAATGGGCATTTTAACATACAAACTTAGTGGCTGTTCTTTGCAGACCAGTATTTGTGAAAACAACTTTGCTGCTGGAGTGAAGATACAGCAGAACTTGCCAGGCCAAGACAGTGACTGAGAAATGTGATAGTGTTCGGGCTTGTGCACCCTTTCATCTAGATGGGACAAAATAGCAGATATGTTACACATGTTATTTCATGTTTGTGGTGTTGTTAACTAGAACTGCATGCCAGTTTGGAACCCAAGTATTGTTAAAGGCTGTTGATGAATTAGAAGGGGTTCAGAGGAGTTTCAGTAATGCTTTGAAAACCTGCTTTACATCTAGGAACTGGTTTATCCAGGATAATTTTAAGGTTTTTTATCTTAAGATCAACAAGTATCTTTATGAGGCAAGAGGGTAATGGGATCCAGCTGTTCATGTACACTGTAAAAATAAGGGGGAAGTGTACATGGGGTGAGCCACTGTTGTTGTGACCTCTTCACTTCTAATCAACCATTACTAGAGTGTCCCAATGAGGCCAGTGCTACTACCTAGAACTGCAAATATTTTTATTGACTCATGTGACTGTTATGCTTACTCACTAGGAAGACAGAATTAGCTTGGCCTATTGTAGCTGAAAGGAAAAAAAATAATTTCTGTCTTGATGCTGTCTATAATTTCATTTAGAATCCTAATATTTTAAATAATTTCTTCTTATAGGGCACCAATGCCTCTGCTCTGGAAAAAGACATTGGCCCAGAGCAGTTTCCAATCAATGAACACTACTTTGGATTGGTCAATGTAAGTACCATTTTCAGTAGGCAAACCAGGTACCGAACTGTGGCTTTGATGTTATGATATTACTTCATTCTCTCTTTGTCTGTCTGTCTGTCTCTCTCTTTCTCTCTCTCTCTCTATCAACAGAATAGTTTACTGTTCTATGAACGTTTCCAAGGATTAGAATTTACATTTCAATGAAGTTAAAAGTCTACTTCAGCTATGAAACTTGAGGGAGGAAGTAATGTATGTACAAGATTAGGCACAGCAGTTTGCATTGGGGACTGTCCTAGGAGGAGCTTTTTTATCTGACTCAGGAGAGAATTAATGAAAAGGGTGTTTAATCACTTCTTTATTCCTAGATAAATAAAACATGTATAGTAATTCTTTGCACTGAAAACATTAGTCATTCTGCTGCTAGAGCAGTAAGCTAGAGCCCAGCTAGAATATACTAGTATATGGAAACACACTTAATGTGGTTCAATACAATAAATATATCTCTTGTAAGTGGAAAGTTTTACTTTGTAGCCTGGTTAATTTCGAACACCATCTTTTTTTCTGTGAAAAATCAGGAGTGGGTGTGGAAATATATTCCTACAGAAGCTGCATGGGAAAATGACTGATATGTGACAGGGGCAAAGAAAGAAGTTGAATGAAATGACTAGTTTTATTATGATGCAGAGGGATTAAGATTGGGTTTTGATTTTCCCTGGCAGTTTGGGAACACCTGCTACTGTAACTCCGTGCTGCAGGCCTTGTATTTCTGCCGGCCATTTCGGGAAAATGTATTATCATACAAGGCCCAACAGAAAAAGAAGGAAAATCTCTTGACTTGCCTGGCAGATCTTTTCCACAGTATTGCTACTCAGAAGAAGAAAGTTGGAGTTATTCCACCAAAGAAGTTCATATCAAGGTTACGGAAAGAGAATGGTAAGTGTAAAACTGAAATCCTCTTCGACATTCCTCCTTTGATGAGGTAAGTATAAATAAACATTGGACAACAAGGTCATATTAGACATGTTCAGGTTAGATTTGTAAACTGTTTTTAGTACTTTTTTGGGTTTAGATATCACTATTTTAGTGTCTATGTACATAATATTATGCTTGAAATAACCATACCAGGGTTCATAAGTTCCCAGAGGTGCATGAATTACTGATGTTCTCACAGCGTGATAGGACAGACTGCACTGTATAGTGAGCTAGGGCTGGGAATAGGTGACACTCTGCTCTAACTTTTAAATTATTTTTGTTCTAGAGTATGGCAGAGAGAAACATTGAGGGCATTTGGCAGTATAGAAACATATGACCTAGAAGTGCTACAGGAACCACTATTCTGAAAGACCCTGGAGGGCAGGAAGCTGTGTGTATGTCTGGGTGTTAGTGGACTACACATCAATTGTTGCTCTTGTTCTTTGAAGTGATGGGCACAGTCTTACCTTGTGAAGCACCAGGCCCTTTTTGAGCACTAGGTTGGCAAGAGCATACACTTAATTTGTAGTAAGTCTGTCTGAGGGTTATATGGAACATCTTTAAGTAAGGATTCATATCAATGTGTGTGGTATGCTTAGAAGCAGTGGAGCTTTGAATGAAGAGACAAAGTATGAGTCAAACACCTGGGAGAAATTGCTTCCTGATGGCAGCATAGAAATGGGCAGACTGTTCATTCCAGAGCTGGCGTTCAAAAGTGTGACAAATTTAGCTCTGAGTCATCCAGTGATAAATGCCTCCACACTGTTGGGAAGCACTTTTAGGGGCTGGATCTTATGTTTTCAGCTTTTTTTAAATTGGAGCCAGACTCAGTGTGTATTAACCTACTTAAGTTTCCAGGCTAGACACTGCAAAGCTGAAGGATCTCAGAATATTTTCTGAGGAAATCCACCTGAGTTTTTTCAGGAGCAGGGGGATAAAAATGCACATTCTTGGGAATACCTATTCTTTTTCTTCAACATGGTGGGCAAATTAAGCCTTCATTTGAGAAGTCTGTCCTAAATCACCACTGAGATATTCTCCCTTCCTCCTGCAAGCATTTGTTATTCAAGAGGACAAGTCTCTGCTCGTCAGACTTGTGTGTAAAAAATGAAGTTTATTAGATGGTTTTAGTATTACTGTTTGTGGTGGGTTACTCTTGGCTGGCTGCCAAGTGCCCATCTCTCACTCCCCTCCTCAGCAGAAACAGGAGGAGAAAATAAGTTGCAAAAAACTTGTGTGTTGCAATAAAAGCAGTTGAATAAAAAAAAAATCAAAGGCTTCATGTGGAAGCAAAGCAAAACTGTTGGAGATCTATTCTTTACCTCTCATCAGCAGATGATTTCCAATCACTCTGTGGGAAGCAGGGCCTTTGTATGCATAGGAGTTGTTTCAGAAGACAGATGTCTTAATAATGAATGATATTTCCTCCACCCCCTAGATTTTATTGCTGAACACAAAGTTCAAAGTTTGGGTCAACTGTTGCAGCTGGAGAGACAGCCTTGGTGCTGCGTAATGCTTTGAAAACCTGCTCAACAATACCTAAAATAATATAATAGCTAAAATATTGCTCAGTGATAGCTAAAGCATTGGTGCATTGTCAATATACATCAAGCACAGCTCTGTATGGGCTGCTATGGGGAAAGGTAACTCTATCCCAGCCAGCCAGAGTACACCAGTATACCTCAGCATCCAGTGTCTTCAGTTTCCCCAGCCATGTGTCTTACTGTCCAAACTCTGTGATGCTGCTAAGTGTCTGAGGGATTTGGAACGTATGGGCGAGAGTCAGTGCTACCTAAAGTTAGACATCTAGTCTAAGGAGTTAATTTAGGATGAGACACTCTTGCTTTTGTTGTTGAGAGTAACCTTTCAGACAGCTAAAGTTAGGTGAGATAAAGCCTTTCCTCAAAGCAGCTTCAGTGAAGCCAGCATGACTGCAAAACTGTTCTTTTTGGCATGATTCTAAATACTTTGCTGAGCAAGGGCCACTACATGTATTTGGAAACAAATAATGAATTTGCTTTCTTGAAGGAGAGGATGTACTCAACTTTGGAAATCTCAACTCTCTTCTTCACAGATCTCTTTGACAACTACATGCAGCAGGATGCCCATGAGTTTTTAAATTACCTCCTCAACACCATCGCAGACATTTTGCAGGAGGAGAAGAAGCAGGAAAAGCAAAATGGGAAACTGAAAAATGGCAACATGAATGAAGCTGAAGAGAACAATAAACCAGAACTCACCTGGGTGCATGAAATTTTTCAGGGAACACTGACTAACGAAACTAGATGTTTGAACTGTGAAACCGTAAGCATGGGGATAGATTTTGGTTTTGGTTGTTGCCCATTAATAGATAGATGCATTTTGTATATAAATATATGAATCTTTTCAGACATCTGAGAAATGTGGATATTCCTGTAGAGTTTGCTTCTTGAAGTGAGTATATTATTTTCTAAAAACTTATTTTTCTAAGCATTACTTGGCTGACCTATGCCAAGTCTTGCTGTCCTAATACATAGCTTTAGAGTTAAAATCCTTGCTAGTTAACCAATACCCCTCATTATTACTCTATCTTTGGGAGAAGACATTCACATTATTATTCAAATATGTGAAATGTTAAGATTAGTTTGTGCTAATTCAGTCCTCAGAATGTGACTGGCATACAGAGGGTTTGTTTTTAACAAACCGTCTATTTTCTTTTATTTCCTAATATTTTCTGGAGGATGTTGTCAGGCTGAAGCATGAGCAAAAGTTAGGTATAGTTAGGAAACCTGATTGCAAGTCTTCTATCGATTTCTGTGATTTTCAATCACATCCTCCTACTTAAAAGGAAAAGAAATAACAATAATAAATAATAATAATAATAATAAAGTTTCTCTCTGTGAGGTTGCTATGTGAGAGTAATACAGACAGGAAGAAAATCTGTTTGGGGGAGAACAGTGACACTGACTTTCCCAAAAGGTTGGGAAACCTTTTGCTTTGTAAAATGTGTCAAGGATAAACTAGTTTTCTCAGCTCCTTTTGTAGACGATGGAGATCGTAAAGGAGCTCCTGCAGCAAGCTCTCTCCATCTGTCTCTATGCTGTTCCATGAAACAAAGTTTTCAGCAGTATCAGGTACTCTCCTTCCTATAGCAGTTTGCTCTGGCTTCATGTCATCACTGAGCTGCTGCAATTATTGGTGCAGCAGTGTTGTGAACTGGGCCAACAAACTGATCTGGCCTAAGAATGCATTTTAACTCAGACCAGTACTGCTACCAAGGACTTCCTCTAAAATGCCACTTATCTGCCTTAAGACAGGATAAGGTGCCCAGAGCAGGTATCTTCAGAAAGCAAGCTGAGGTTGAAGTCAGGGTGTGTCCTTGGGTAACAGCAAAATTGCACAACACTCAGTTTTTCATTCGAACTGACCAAGGTTTATGGAAAGAACAGTACTAGGTATATTGCTACTGTAGGGACTTGTCTGTAGCTTCCTGTGACTGCAGAAATCCTGTGTACTACTCAGGATATTTTCCTGTTTGTTTTTCTTGTATTATTGTATCTTGAAATCTCTGGGAAATAGTGCAATGGGTTAAAAGATGTTCCTTATATAGTCACTATATATTCAAATACAGTGTATGAAGAATCATTCAGATTCAACAGTTCTTATTCTCACTTCCAAAGAGTGCAGTTTGAATCTGGTATTCTAGCTCTAACTAGCTCATCTTCCCCTTTCAGTAAATATTTGATGTGCTGAAATCAACAAAATTCCTAACTTCATTGTGGTATTCAGATGAAACACTAAACCTGCCACAGACTTTTCCAAGTATTTAACCTCTTTCCTGATACGCAGTGTGTCTGGCAGAACTCTAGTTCTAGCCATAGAGACACAACATTCCCTGAAGCTTTGTTGCTCTATCTTTTGATTTCTAGCTGTATGTTTATACTGAGGTTGATTGCTGCCGGTTTTCTGATTTCCTGTCCTCTCTGGATTAAATCATGTCTCAGGGAGGATTTTTGTTCAAAGAACTGCTGTTCATTTTAATTAGGTCTGTGTTATGCCTCTGCACAACTTCAGTAATATCAAAATTCATCCTTCTGAGTGAAGGTGTTTCTCTGGATACAGGACTCATATGGTCTGTATTCACCATATTGATAGGATCCTTGACATAACACAAAGATGAGCTGAAAGTAGCACATAACTTTCACATCCATAGATTTACAGAAATCTGGACATAAGGGACTTGAATCAGAACAATGGATTCAACACCTCACTGGAGTTCTTGAGTTGAACCTCACTATCCTATCATCTAATTTAGCTATTTTTAGGAAGTGCAGTCATAAGAGGCAAAATATAGAATGTTCATGTGGCATTGTATAAACAGAACTGGTTGTTATGAATGCATGTTCAGGAGGTAATTCTACAGTGGTTTTGATTCAGTTGAAGTATTGTAACAATTATCTGTTTGGATTATTTTTTTTTTCCTTTTACATCACGTGAAAAATCATTTTCAAAGCAAAAATTAATATTTGTCACTCTCAAAATGTTTCAGGTTATTGTTTTATTTTAAAAACTCTTTATTAGAATTTTTCTCCTTTTTGGTGTAAAACAAATTTGGCAAAATCAAAATTATTGTGTAAAATATTATCACTTTGCCATTTTTACCTTTAATCTTCTAATTTTTAAATCAAAACTATTGGCCAGGAACAATATTGAATGGGGAAATGCACCTATGTAAAACAGAAATACAAAGTCAGCCTTTGGAATGCTTACTGAGGAGAAAACAGAACATGGTTAATGGCATTTCCTGAGAGATGTTTAATTGGAAAATATTTTCTTTGCATCCTTAATAGTGGAACTAATTATGTAGAACAAACACTGTGCTTATATAGTGTAATATATTATGTAAAAGGGTAAATAAAATTCCAGTAAAATAAGGAACTAGGCTGTGTTGTATAATGAGGGAACATATGCAATGCACAAGTTACAGCTAATATAGGGGCCGATGGTCGCCTTTTAATGAACAGTAGACTGCAGTCGCTGGACCGTGGTTGGTGGGGTTTGAAACATGGAACAGACAAGTTAAATTATATAAAAGCTGGATTGGTAGAGTTACTAAAAGATGTAGTCATGCTGAAGTAGGGAAACATTTTAAAAAATGTCTTGAAATGAATTATTTTTGTGTAATTCATTTATGCAGAAATTGCTCTGTCTTTAGCATTTGCCCATAGATATTAATAGCATTTAGATGTATGGCATCTTACTAAGTCACTGTTTTACATGTATATTTTTTGCAACAGGTTAGCAGCAAAGATGAAGATTTTCTTGACCTTTCTGTTGATGTGGAGCAGAACACATCAATTACACACTGTCTAAGGTAAATGAATATATCTCTTTGGCAGATAGTTCTGTCTGACTTTGCTAAATTTCCCAAGTGTAGTAGGTACAGAAAAAAGAAGTAGAATAACATTGAGGTTGGAGCTTTTCCTAAGCAAAAGAAAAACACTGTAAACTGGATTTTTCATCTAATAGCAAGTACACACTGATGTATTTCGGTTTACTCAGTTTCTCTTTCAATGTATGTGTTTGAAAGAGAAAAAAAATCATCTCTTGGGGAAAATAATTGATTGCCTTCTCATCTGAAGAATTCCTGCAGAATAATAATAGGCTTCAAATGGATTTAAATATGCTTATCTTTAAGATTCTACAAAGTGCTTTGCTGAGTAGGACTTATGTGCACATGAAATTTGTGTGTACTTTGTAGGATGAGTGCTAGAGTCTCTAGAGGGTGAAAGATATCAAAAGTCTGCTTTTCTGCCATATAAGGTTTTTATTCTGTGTCTCATCCTAAAATTATGGGGAGGTCTTTTATTCTAAGTTTCAGTTCTGCTCACACTACACTCATAGCTATTTAAACAAATACTTCAGAGATCAAAATAATTTTCAGTCTTACATGGATGTTTATTCTAAGAGATTTAAAATTGATATCAGAGTTTTAACACTGATACAATAAACTGATACCTATATTTAAGACAATATCCTGCTGCTCTATGGTAATAATTTATCAGTTGGTCAAATTACTTTTTTAACCTCCAAAATTGCCACCAAGTTTGAAATTGCATTTAACATTTATTCTGGAAGGTCTAAAAAGGATTGTTTGCCATCTCAGCCCAAGCAGAGAGTTGTAGAAAGAGAAAGCATATGAGGTACTAACCATTTCCTGACTCAGAAAGCAGTGGTTTCTCTGTGGATACCACAACTGTACTAAGCAACTCCTGTTACATGTTAAAAGTGCTAGATCCAGTAAGCTTTTTCTTCTGTTCAGTTTCCTGTAGGACACTGTAGCTGTTCTTGGCCTTCAGGTAGTTCACGTTGCAGTAACTAGCCTCATTTTAGAAGGTGAGGAAACCGAAAAGCAGCTTTGGAAAGGAGCACATTCTTTTCCTTTTTTCCCCTGTTATCTCTGTCTGTTCATGGTCACTGACAATTGAATCAGTATTGGTACTATAGGGTTTAGTTTGCACACTGTTCAGTTCTTCACTGTAGTCTGCTTTGAAATTGTGTTTTCCAGGATTGCTTACCTATGGTATTCAAAGTCAATGTGAAATCACACTGAAATGACATGCAAGAAGGCTGAATTGTGCATCTTCTGAGGTCCTTTCTAACCTGAGTTGTTTGGTTCTCTGATATGCAGTTACTTGAAACTAAGCACTGACTTTTTCTTACAGCATAGTCTGGTGAACTTTTTAGAAACTGTTGATGTACATAAGTTGCCATCTGTTCTTCAGCTTTCTCCAACTTTTTATTTATTGGTTGTTAAGCTTCCTGGAAATGTTTTTTTTTGGAAAGGCTGTTTTATGCAGAAACACAGAGTACCTCAGCAAAAGTATCAATAGCATTTCTACCATGGAACAGCCAGTGGTTATAGCTTACAATGTGGAACAACTGTGTCTGCAATACTGCAACCAATAGGTTAATGATGGAGTTGAAAGGGACTCCTAAGAGGTTAGCCCTTCTGACCCCTTCAGACAGGGTGCTTGTCCAACTTGTTCCAAAAGATCTTTTAGCAGCAGTACCTCAATTGCCTATCCCAGTCCTTCCTGTTGTTACTACTAACAAGTTTTTCCCACTGTCTAACGTGAATTTTCCTTGTTTCAGTTCAAGACAATTTCTGCTTGCCCTGTGTACTCTGGACATAAACCAAGGGTTGCTCCCCTTCCTTTTCTCAGCAACCTTTTAAATACAGGAAGAATGTCATCACTTTCTTTTTAAGTTAAGCAGCCTACGGTCATTCAACCTCTCCTTCATAGGCTGTCTTCTCTAGATCTCTGCTCATGATCATTACTGTTTGGTCTTCTCTCCAAGTGAACCTCTCTCTTGAACTGTATCTTTCTTGAAATGCAGTTGCTTAGAATTAGACATGATATTCCAGTAGAGATCTACACAGTCTGGAGAAGAATGGATGCCCTGGGGTGTTTATGCATCCCAGTGTAGTATCTGCCTTTATGCCAACAGGGTGACATGCATTTTGAAGTCCACCCATAGTTCCTTTTGGAAATAAAGGGAAGCAAAACCCCAGTTTTTCTTTTCTTGGGGTGGGAGGTACAGGTCATTATTTACAGATTAAACAGGAAGAGAGTAATCCTTTATAATCTATTCTGACTGTCTTTGACACTAGCAGCGTGTCTACCTCATTTTACAAAACATATGTTCAGTTAGAATGTGGATTTCCCCTTGTTGCTCTATGGCATTTTGCACTTGTAAACCAAGTGTAAGTGTTTTTGTGGTTTCTGTTAATAGGAAAGGCCAAATTAGTACTCTTGTTTGGAAACTTTGTTGTTTCCTTTTTTTGACTACTGTTAAAACTTCAACTGCATTGAAAAGATAAATTTAAAAACTGTGCAGTGTAACTTTTAAGTAGAATGACTTTCTTTGGCTTAACAAAGAGGCTTTAGGGAGATGGACTGTGGAAGCACAAGGTCAATGATAAATAAGTATATCTTGAGTGAGTGTATTTAAAAATTCCTTTCTCCATAAAACCTCAGCTCTTAATACAAGCATATCATAGCAGCCACATATCTGCAGTCCCTTTGCAAACCTCCATACAGTTGCTTTAGGTGTTTTAGAAAACTGGTCTCAGTGGAGAAAAGATTTCATCTTGTGTGTCTTTTTAGGATTTGAGTTCATCAGCCCAAGTGGTGCAAAAGTGTTAAGATCCTTTAATTTAAGATTCTTTAAATAATTGTATTTATTTACAGAGACTTCAGTAACACAGAGACATTATGCAGTGAACAGAAATACTACTGTGAGACTTGCTGCAGTAAACAAGAGGCACAAAAAAGGTAAGCAAAGAGCAGACTGTTTCACCATGTCCCTCCTGTGCTTTGACAAACCTCCTCCTTGATATTTACTGTGTTTGGATACCTAGAAGCCTTACACCCCAACTACATTCTCTGTGTGGGCCAGGTAACCTACAGACAGATTCAAAGTTATTACCTGTGTCTTAGTTTAGAAGCTACTGCTGGTTGGCTACTGTTACTTACTGAGTTCTTAAGAACAGACAGAATGGCTTCGAACTGGTCAGATCTTTATCATATGAACTCTAATGGTTTCACAGGATGAGAGTAAAAAAACTGCCAATGATTCTTGCCTTACACCTCAAGAGATTCAAGTATATGGAGCAATTGCACAGGTATACTAAGCTGTCTTACCGTGTCGTGTTTCCTCTGGAGCTACGTCTCTTCAACACATCTGGTGATGCTGTCAACTTAGATCGGATGTACGACTTGGTAGCTGTTGTTGTCCACTGTGGAAGGTGAGGTGCTTTCATGTATATCTCAAGCTATTTATTGCCAGATGTTTGCCAAGGGCAGAGGCATGCCTGACAAGATGTGGGGAGAGTGGGAGGGAGGACAAAACCCTGATCCTGCACCGACTTGCTTATGTCTTGGCCTGAACCTCTTAGCCACCCTCCCTTATAGTAAATCTGTACTTATTTAAAAAATAATATCTCTATGGCTTCCAAAAGTCACAAGACTAGCTTAAATGAATGGAGCTGTCTCCTTCCACATTAGCCCACTTAAGAAAACTTGGGAGCCAGGCCTCTGTGAGGGCCAGACACTGCTAGCATATAGGCCCTACAACAAATACCTTGATCTCCTTTCAAGGCAATGAAAATAACAACTTTAATATAGCTTCTTACATATGGGGTACTGTCAGATGTGAAACAAAAAGAAAAACCCTTGGGACTCTAGGAATACAGCTTGTTCTCCCTCTTCTCAAAGACTGTGTGTGTCATATTCATGACTGGTACTAAACAATTTTCGCCTTAAGTTTTGTTCATGTTTTTAAAATATTTTCAATAGTTGATGCCTGCCATGAGCAAATTGTTAAGTGTTCCAAAGGTTAATTTGTAAATGGTTGTGGCACAGATGAAAACACATTTAGCTTTCAGTTGATGAAGTTTTTGCAGCAAGTCAGTAAAAACCTGGAAGGAGTAAATGTGTACTGTACCACCAGGGATAGATTTACTAAGTTTTTTGTTAGTTATATCTTCTTGCATATAGAAATGTGATTCTACAAAATGGACTCAATAGTATTTTCTAATACTTTGGGGGTTGTGTTGTTGTTTTGCTTTCTAGTGGACCGAATCGGGGGCATTATATTACTATTGTGAAAAGTCATGGATTTTGGCTCTTGTTTGATGATGACATTGTAGAGGTCAGTATGCTGAAGGTCATGAGCACAACTTTTGTGTTTGTTCTCTCCTCTTTCGGGGTTTAAAATTCTGATCCAGATCTGGTTAAGGATTGCTAGTCTACAAAGCCACACTTTGGTTGTAATGCGACATGTAGCTCAACTCTGTTAGAAAGATTGCGAACAGAATTATTAGTCCTGTAGTTCTTACTCTGTCAATGTCAGAGGGAGTTATTTCAGAGAAACCTCAAACGTTTTTAATATCAGTCTTCAAGAGTTTAATTTGGAATGTTTTCTATATTTAGCAAACTAAATTTGATTTATTAAAACCTCAAATATCCAGGAACTATGTTGCAATCCTTGGCAGTATCAGTTGGCAAAATTGGACTGTGTAAAGCTAGCACTGCTGTAGAATTGTAATTTTTGAACAAGTGAGAAGTTACAAGAACGTCTGAATTGTGTAGTAAGTGTGAGTTTGTCTGAATATAAATTAGAGCAAGATCTGGCCCACAGCTATTACAGATTCTGTTTAAACTTTCTGCAATTCATTCTTGATGTCATTGTGGAACCTTGGCAAAACTGAGGTCTTGAGTCTGATTTCCCAGGAGTAAATCCAAAGGAGGAAAGTAAGCACCTGGACATTGGTTGTGGCATATCTTGAAGAGGTTTTCGGGGAATTTCAGAAAGATGGGGTCACATTTCTGTGTTTTTAACAGTGTTCACTACCACATTCCAAGGCATCTCTCTGTTATTTGAAAAAGCCTAATTCAGTTAGGTGCTCTGAGACAAACATTCCTATTGACTTCTATGAGTGAGACCAGTAGGGATTAGCCCCTGAATATTACCCTATAATTGCTTAAATTGTGAGCAGAATTTGCTGATTGCTACTCTGAAACAAATGATGGAATTTGTATTTTGTGCTTATGCAGTCATTTAATCCTTGTTTGGTATTTCTTCTACCTAACAGCACATTAACAATTTTTATTTATTTTTCAGAAAATAGATGCTCAAGCTATTGAAGAATTCTATGGTCTGACCTCTGATATATCCAAAAATTCAGAGTCTGGCTATATTTTATTCTATCAGTCAAGAGAGTGACTTGGCAAACTGTGACAGTTACGCACAACGATGCTGCATGCAAAAGAAGGTGATGGCCTCCCTTAACTGACTCTTACACAGATCACATCTTGTATGGCTGAACAATGATACAGTCTGTCTCCTATTAAATAGTCCATGTGATAATGGCTAGAACTGTCCATTTCTGACATGAAGAACTTTGTTTTGGGGGGGGTGTTGTTTGTAGTTTTTAAGTCTTATTGAAGACTTAATTGCAGTCAGATTTTAGTGGAATTTGTATGGACTAACATTTACAGATAATAAGATTTAGATGTCAACTGTTAAACCCAATCCAACTAGAGTAGTATTTTGTATGGAAGTGTTCATTGCATTTAGGGCAAAATTGTTCAAAACTTTCTAAATGGCTCGGGGGTGTGTTGATTTACAAAGCATTCCTTTAAATACATCCTGACATATACTTACCATTTTAGGTTTAACAAAAAAAAATGTACTTCATGATGATTTGAATTGTGGTTGTAGAGGGGATTTTTTTATATGTTACTCTCTCCTGCAAAAAAAAAAAAAAAGATAGTCTTTAAGTTTAGGGTTGTTAAAAACTTGCAGTGCATAACCTCAGGCCTAAAACTGACATAGAGGGATTTAAATTACAGTGGAACTAAGTAATTCTGTATGTCTAGTTATTTTATTCATCATGAGGTAGTATGGATGATAGTTCAGACCTTGCAGAACACTGGAATAAAGGGAGTGAGATCACACCTGGCAGAGATAAATTACATTTATAGAGATCCAGCTGATCTTTCTGTTAAAATGAGGACAGATTCCATTTCCTAGCAACATAACATGCTACATAACAACCATTGGTTTACTCACACTGTCATGTATATATAATTTCTAACATTTTGGTCACGTGTGACAGCATTTGGGTCACCTCAGAAACAGAGAGAGCTCCAGAGTGTCTAATTTTAAAAACATCAAAAGGCTTTGGTTTGTGATTTTACCAGGTAAATTTGGCTGGCACTAGTCATACACTGGCTAATAAAATTGCTGAACTTACATACTGGAATATGGCAAAGAATGAATGTAGCAGAAAGTATCAGTAGCACATGAGAAGGGATTGACGGCAAGTTGAGGCAGTGGTAACACTGGGGAACTGTCTTCCTTTCACTCCATTACAGAATTCTTGAACTTCAGTAGTCAAATTACTATTCCACTGAAATCAACAGCAAAAACACTTGTCTTCAGGGCAACTGACAGTTGGTTCTGTTATTTACAAGGAAATATTCTCATCTCACAAAATGTATTTTTACAATGTTACACTTCATTGACTTCTGTTAAGGATTTATTAGACAACGTTGCTTTTTGTCCCTCTTTTCCTGAAGAAGCCTGCTGGCCACTTTATGGCCAACACTCCTTTTTGAGAAATGGCTTCTGAATTGCCCCTAAATCTTGTAGTTTAGTCTTCTGTAGGAAGGAGAACAACCCTTTTGCATTGTAATCTACTGTGAATGTGAAATATCTCTTGTTAAATCATGCTGAAGATGAAGTACTAGCTTCAACTGTAATATCAACTGAAGTTCAGTTGGATTTATCAATGGCCATTTTGTAAACTAAGGTAGCACTTTATACGGAATGAGAAACAGAAGTGGACTTTTCATCTAGCATTATTTGTGATTTATCATGTTATACCAATACAGGAAAACAGACATAGAATGTAACCTTAGAGGACTTTCCTAGGTCAATAATAGTGGTCTGCAGAGATCACTCACATGGTGAAGGCTGTTACATAAGCTCAAGACAAGCATCATTGGGATGCAGCTGTAGTTCTTTTACTGATGTTAGAATGAAATGTTCTGTCTCTAACACAGAAGACTGACAACTCACACTGAGGCCCAGGTGCCTTTCCACTGAAAAGCTAAGCTGGCAAATCCCTCTTTCATGGGTTTATTTATAAGCATTCAGAATTTCCATATAAAAATAACTTGCCTTTTAAAATTAGCAAGGTTTCCTTATTGTGACTGAAGAAACTTTCTAGATCAGCATTAATTAGTGCTGCTACCAAAGGTCTGTACTTCACAGTTTACTGCTGAACATTATTGGGGCATTCTTCAATTTTAAAACAAGAAAACAAAAAAAGATATTCTTAAGGTGTCATTTGAATGTTTAGGGCTCATATTTATAGAAAAAAGTGACTTTTTAAAAAGATAATTTTTATATCAGTCCAATTTTAGGAAATGTTTTCCATATTAGAATTGCCTTACCTGAAATTGCTTTTCAAAATGTTAATAATACTAATTAATATTTAAATGATAAAGTACAGGATAATAATCTTTGGTTTTGTCCAGCTGCAAGACTGCTCTAGATTGTAAAACATGTAATTGCAGTATGTTATTAAGAGTAAAATTACTAGAATAAGCTGTTTCATGAAGTATTAAAAAACATTTTGAATATATGCTAGCCTGTGAAAAGATCACAGCATTCATATCACATCAGTCCAACATCAGGGGTCTGACATCATCTCTGAAAAATAGTGAAATACTCACTTAGTGCTAACACCAGCTAAACTAGGGAGCATTTTCTTTTGATTAATGAATAAATAAATAAAGTGCAGTCACTATTCTATACATTTTATCCAGTCTGCAGTGCTCTGAATGTCTTGATTTTGGTCTAGCAAAAGTTGTCCATCAGATTTGTGTGTATAGTGCCAGTCTAGGCAGCAAAACTTCTGTGTTGTGTCAAATCAAGCACATTTGCATGGCTTTTGCAGGATTGAGAGCCTCACAGGAACAATCACATGAGGTAAAGTATTCTAGTCGATTAAGTAAAACATAATCCTTTTTCTCTTACACTTATGTATAGATTTCCAATCCCTTATGAAAGAATGGAAAAATGTTTAGGACAATAAAAGCTTTTCATCCAGCAGCTGGAAAACAAAATTGTTGCACAGATGTTCAATAGTATTCTGTGCTTCCCTAAAATGACTGGTTTATGGTGGTGAGTTTTGAGTATATTAGACCTAATGACATCTAAAGTTTTCTACTTGTTTCACATGCTGTTGCTGAGATACATTGTTCATTTCTAAACCTATTACAATGTTTTTATTTAGAAAAAAAGAACATTTTTTTCCTGTGTTATTTTTCCACTGAACCAAATGAAGCACTGCAGTGCTGATGAATTAGTTATCTTAGATGATGAGCTCAGACCTCAATTTTTATGTTTCACAGAACAGGCTGTCAGAATTTTATGTAATTTCTATTTTGGGACATAACTGAGGGAGGCAGAAGAGGGAGCTGATGGAGAAACCATCCTAGTGAAGCAAAACACCTTGTTGAAATTAAGTCCCAAAATTACTTCCATCAATTTTATTTTAATAAGTTACAGTTACCACAGGAGCACTTAAGTCTTGTTCTTTTAGCAGTTGGAGTAAAGAAAATAAAGCAGTAAGTTTTTGCTTTGCATTACATTTAATAAAGCTATTGAAGAACTAATCAAGCTGACATGAGTGGGTCCTAAAGCGCTCCCAAAACCTGTCTTTTGACATCTTCAGACATTACATTTCATTGACCTACTTGTTACAGCCTCATGTACTTGGGACCTGAGCTGATAATGTGCAGCTGTAAGTGATTTGATGCCTCCCAGCATCAAATCCTTCTTGTCTCTTTTTTTGCTGCTTTTGGCTGACAAGTGTAAGCAGTATCTTGCAGCTGAACGTCTACTAGAAATTGAAGGTTTTGGCTGTGTACCTGTTCTTTGTCAGTACCTTTATCAGTGTTTGTTTTAATTTATTTTTATTGTCTGTTATTGTATTTGTATAATAACTTATGTAGTTAATATTATTAGTTTTATGGCTTAATTTTTATGTACTTTGATTTTTTCTAAAATGTAATCAACCCAAGCACTTTAAGCACCAATGTCAATCTTGTGAAATTCCAATCAGCTTAACATTTTGCCTTTGTCTTCTTGCCTTTGCAGCTATGTGCTTATGATCCAACCTCTCTAGCTACAACCCCATTTCAATTGTTAAGCTTCTAGTCCTGGTGCGTTGTAAATTTGGGAAGCCCAAATGTTTTCATACATAAGAAGGGTGCAGTATTTACTACATCTGCTACACATGGCAGTATGTACCTGGCAAACACTCACGGTACATACTTCATAGCCTTTCTTACACTATACTTGCTAACCCATCTGACAGTGACTATAATACTTTGCTCTGTGGCACAGTTATCAATGGCTATTGTTTAGAAAAGCTCCACTTATCACAGGAGAATTCTCTTGTACCAAACATAAAGTTAGCTGTCCATCAGCTGATGATGCAGTTATTACTCTCTTTGCCATTTTAGCTGTGCTCTTTACAGTCTCAAGTATGAATAATCTTGAGCTGCATTTATTCTTGGCCCTTGTGCGAATGCTAGCAAGAATAATCTTTTTGCACCTTCCTTCTGGCCGCTTAGGCTCATGTAAGGGGAGGAGAAATGAAATAGGGTAAGTGCTGGAGTGAAAAAAACCCCACACCATCTAGCAAAGACACTGGATGTTTCTTAGAGGCCAGCATCTGTGCTATCCATATTAGAAAGTCACTGGCTTTCTGTGTCGTTAATGAAAGGGTAATTCTTAGGTATTTAAAACGTATTTTCTTTGATTGATGAAAAGATCAGGACTTTTACCTGTTGCATCCTTTCTGTTGCTGAGGTGTTTCTTCTCAATTTGACATGACACTGAATATTTAAATAGCTCTTGGGAAGCCTCAATAGACAACCTTTTAATTTCTTTCCAGTTACCATGCATTACTTCAAAGAGATGGCTTGAACTTGTTCACAAGGCCTATTCTGATTAACACACTCCTTGCATACAAGGTCAAATGAGGCCAAGCAGGAGGTATGTGCCCACCTGATGGGATCATCTGTGCTAAGCCTGCACCATTTTACACACTAATGATTCTTTACCCCCCCAGGAGGTTTTCTTGCTGGATTCCCCTGAATGTTTTAATATGTAACTGCATATAACTTCTTTTATTCATGGTCCCAGAGTTGCTATGATTCTTTAATAATTCTGCTTCATTTGGCTGTCATGACTGTGCAGTATTCCCAATGTAAAATTAACTTGTCTGTGCAATTCGCAGTGGTTAATTTAACAGCCTGATGCTTCTAATAAAGGCTGTTGCAGGTGGCAACTTCACTATATATAAGACTATTAAAGAGTAAGTGATTATTCTGTGATAGCACGGTAGGGTCTGTAGGAGGAACTGAACTGGCATGCAGCTTCCTGACCCTCAGCTTGTACCTTGCTGAAGTTGGTGCTCCATACTCTACATAATTCTAACCCTTCTCCCAGGAGTTCTGAAGTGGCAGGAGCAAATCCTTTGCAATGACACCTTGCAGTTCACCTAAACGTCTTGCTTGTTACAATAGATAATTAACAAATCTTTGCAACCCCTCTCTCCCTTCTCCACAAAAACCTCTTTAATAGGTAGGTATACATTCCTTAGAGAGGATGAGCTTCAACATCAGCTTTGTATTTGCGATAGTGTTTATATTTGCAAAAGTCCCAGAACAGATGGTGTTCACATACTAAATAATTTCTGAGTCCTGTCTCAACTCTCATTCAAACAGCAAGAGTAACATCAAGGCAGCCATGCTGTAGCTTCAAGTGCTTTTGCTGGAGACAATTTTCTGGCTTCACTAGATTTTATTAAAGACCTAACACAAACTCCATTACTTATCCATGACTCTTTAGAAGTAAAGTTGCTATATGCTGTACAAATATGACTGTAGGGTAGGGGAAGAAGAAAGAAGAGGAATAAATCTGGAAAGGGCTGTGTTATTTTGGAGGCTTTGAATCTGTAGATCTGTTTGTAAATACATAGTCCCTCTCTACCTTGTTGAAATGATGCAATCGTAACAAAACTGCTTAAATATTTTGTGCTAGTTTTTAAAATGGAGTAAGAGGTAGTGAAAGTATTAGGCACACAATGGGGGATACCTAAAAATGCTGAATTTCTAGTAAAGCGTACAGTATTTGGTGTATGTGTACGGTTAAGTATCTGCTCTTTTTAATCATGTACATGTAATTAAAGCCTGCACTACCTGCAGAACTGTAAGATAAATCTCATGTTGGTTATTAAAGTTGTAACATAAGAAAACAGTATTTTCTCCTGTTAACATGTTTATATTTTACATAAAATAAACTCCATAGCTGATCTTGCTTCTGTTCAACTTGCTTTGAATTCAGCTGGGGCCAGACTAAGGCTGAACATTGATGTTGGTTGTTAGATTTGTTCTGAATGTCAGGTGTTTGTATTCTTACAGATGGCAAGACTGCTGTTACTTGATTTTTATATCCTCTAATGGGGTCATGGCATTTGAAGTGACTTCAGAGAATATTTCACTACCTGAGCTAACTGCCTCTGAAGTGTCTTAAGGGAATAAATCTTGCATGCAGTTCATGAGTCATCTCAGTGAAATATACATACAATTGCATGAGTGAGCTGTGCCTAGTTGAAGCACATCACTGACCTTGCCACTGTTACTGAGAACAGCTAAAAGTGAACAGAATAGAAAGCAGGCAGAATTGACCTACCTTTTGCATCAGGGCCCAATGAGAACCCCATGCCCTTTAGCTTGGGATTTTACATGTGACTACTGGAGTGGGAAGTGGTTTTGCTAATGAGGTCTAAAATTCTGTCACAGAGTTGAAAGGTTCCTATAGTCTGCTCATTTTTCTGAAATTATTCATTAGGAAGCAATTTACTTTTTCAAAAGAGAGGTAAATAAGAGGCTGGAGTTTCTTGCTCTTGTCTAAATGGAGTCGTTATTCATTCTGAATCATTTCAAGAATCAAAATCAAACATGGCTGTCGAACTGCATGTTAAATTTATAGCTAACATGCTGTAAGATTTATGGCATGTCAGACTATCAAAGGACTAGGTAAAAAACTTCACATCTTACACTGCAGGTTTCCTGTCAAATTAAAAACTTTGAAACACCTTCAAATTTATTCCTAGGTTTTTAGAAAGTAAGCTGTTAAGTGCAGGATGGAGACAGAAGTTTAAAACACAGGGCATAACTGAAATAAATCACAAATCCATACTTTAAAAACATTTTAAAGAAATACAATTTATAGTATACATATAAAGAAACTAAGCAAAGGTTTCCAAGAGCAGCGTTCACAATCACTGTACATGGGCTGAAGTTCATTTTCTCAGAAACTCTATGATGTTTACATGTCTCTGTTCCTTATCTTCTGATACGAGTTGGACTAATCATTTTAGATGAGATTGGGTTGTGTTCTGTGTACCAGATAAGCATACAAATGCTAAAAGTATATTTTTATCTTTATTGAAAACTCAGGTGTGATCGGAGAAAATTATAACATTCTTCATTTAAATATACTCACTAGACTTCAAACAACATTATTAGACATGTCTAAATATATTACATGGAAGACCATGTTTCCAGAGATGTTAATTTCCTTGAAGGTCTGTGTGCAATGTAAAAATCAAGTAAAATTTTTAAAGAAGAAAAATAGGACAACCATTTTCAAGACATACATATATATATATATATGGTTACAGAACATTTCAAGTATCTTTTCTGAAGAATGTTCCTCTTCACTTATTAGTTTCATACGAAATAGTAGAATATTACTCTGTAGCCTTGTTAAAATTCACTCACCCTCATTGCATGACTCATTTGACTGCTCTGCTGTGACCTACAAGCTTCAAGCTCTCCTCAGCCTAAAGGGATTGTAGCCATGTGTCTTTGCTGTGAGGGAAGCCATTGGTGACATTCACTGCTGTAAAGAGTGATCATTATTGAAGTGAACTTGCTTTATGCCTCTATGAGTTTAACCAGCCACAAACTACCTGGTGCTAACATTTCATCTCACAACAGATACAGAAACAGCAGAGGAGACAATAACCTGGAGCTTGCAGGATGCACATAGAGGCCTATCAGGACCAAACAGAATTCAAGATGTGGAGACTGAAAGACATTTTTTGCCAAATCACTGCAAGATTAGAATAAAGCTGTTAGTATACTGGAATGAAATTAGTAACAAGTCAAAGTGAAACATTATCCTTTGGATTTTATTTCACACACATATGAGGACAAATAGTGAAATCATGTTTCAGAGCAGTAAACATAAAATACATATTTCACCCAACACTGCAAACTAGACCTCAAAAATGCTTAAGCAACTACTGAGAGACTACGTGATAAACAGACCAAATTCTACTATCAATCGCTGTGGTATAACTATCAAGAAGCTCCAGATAGGCTTGCAGTTTTGCAGTGGGATTAGTAATAAGAGAAACTGGAATACAGTTTCTTACAACATTCTCCTAAAACTTTTGGTGTGTAGAGCTGTGTTTGCTGTGCAATGGTAAGACGCAGTTCTGTGCGAAACATTAAGCACTGGAGAACTACAAATGCTACTGCTACTCTCTACTCTTTGAAAACATGGTTTAAGAGCACAAAGAAAATCTTACCCTTTATTTAGTCACTAGTCATGTATTACTCGTTGTCTTTTATGAAGTATTTCTTATCCCCAGGTAAGTTAATTACTCCAACTTTTAATTGATGGAAATTGTAAACTTGAGTAATGTGTGCCAAAATCCCTACGTACTTTAGCTAACTACAAATTGAACTGAATCTGGCCACCCTTCAGCTAAAACAGTTTTAACTAGTAGGAACATTTTCAATGGCTCCTCAACAGCTGCCTGGATGACCTATTCACTTCTGGATGCAGTTCAAAGTGCAGATCATGTAGCACATCGCTCCAGTATAACCTAATCCCTTGCTATCTCTGAAACAGCTTGTCTTGCCTGGAATGCACTGGGGCAGCTGAGATTTGTTGGGAAGTTTGTCATAACAGCATTTTACTTTCCAAGGACTATATTAGCTTTCTTTTGCTCCTAGTACTTGTTAATTATTATACTCTAGCAGGAAATACTAGGTAAAGCAAGGATGATTACATTTATTTGGTATATTTCTCTTTCTTCATTCTGGATATTTCTAGTTACATTTTTAGATGAACAAAAGCATTCTGAGATAAGGTCACTGAAGTTTTGGCTGTTTTAATTCTGCAAGATGAGTAGCTCAGGCAGAGACCAGTCTTGGCTAAGACTCCAGAACGGCACTCACTTGTCAGAAGCTGGCCATGAATTCTTCCCTCTAACCTTTACAAGTATTATATTTATAAAAAGGCTCAAGCACAGGTAGCTAATTCTACTGCTGACATATTTCAGGATATTTCTGGGCATACTGCATCACTACACCATGATGTGGTTTCAATTAACAGTGAATTAACCACACTTTTGCAATAATATGATTCAGAGTTGTGTTCAATATTTTTATCATGTCTTAGAGAAGGTGGTGCATGAAATCCAAAGGCTTTACTTTATGGCAGTGTTACACATTCATACTCATTTAATATTTTGAGATGCAGTCACAGAGTATGAAAAAGACAATCAGTTTATCATAAAGTAATCCGTACTGCAGGATACAGATCAGGCACAGCCAGCATTAGGTTTAGTAACAGCAGTGAATAAAGCACTCACTCTTTAGTAGGTCTATTTAGTTATCATGACACCTGTAGAAGTGTACCTAGAGTATGTTTCCTTAATATACTGAATCTCTTGCTCTCACTCTTGTGCAGTCAATCCCCACCTCCAGACACTGAGCTTAAAACAATCTGTTCATTCACCATGCTCTATATAAAATTGAGCTTTATTTATCCAAAGATATTTTACTGAAAATGCCTGTAATGTAAAAATGAGCTGTATCCCCCAAGCAAAACATTTTTTATCTTCAGACTCTGTTAAACTTGATTTCATGCAACCAATTCTTAATGAAAACAAGCCAGGATGCAGGTTCCCTCATAGAATTTCAAGTGACATTCTTCCCCCTTTATATTGGCTTGTTTTGGTTTTTGGGTTTGTTTTTTTGTTGTTGGTTGGTTGTGTTGGGAGTTTTTTGGTTTGTTGTTGTTTTTCCCATAAGCCATGATGCACGGGCTTCTTTATTTTTCCTATTACTCCTGTAATTTTGGATGATATATTCTACCATTCTAGCTCTCCCTGAGTGGAAGAATACTTAGCTTCTCTCTCTGTGTGGCACTGCCATACTAGTCCACCAACTTCAGTGAATTTTGCAACCATTTAATATCCAGTATTATAGGGCACATTCATAGGACCCATGCTTCAGAAGAGGATGTTCAGGAAAGCAGCAAGGTCTACAGACTGAACACGAGAGTCTGATTTCCAATCTCATCCCTGTCAGGAAGTCATTGTATTGCATGGGGCAACCTCTCTCTTCCTCTGTTTCCTATTTGGAGAATTGGAATGCCAATATTTGTATATCTCAGAGAACTATGGAACCTAGGTCAGAGAAGTGGAGGCTGCAACCTCAAGTACTTTCAAATGCACAATAGTTAGATTGTAATAGTATATTTTTTCCAAGGGAAAGAAACTTTCTCTCCAAACTTAATTAATTGTGCTTTGGGGTTTTTTGGTGTGTGGGTTGTTTTTTGTTGTTGTTTTGTTTGGTTTGTTTTTGTTGTTCTTGTTCTTGTTGTTGTTTTTCCCATAGACAAGAATTAGGCTACTGGGTTATGCACTGCATACTGCCTAGTTCTTTATGTATTTGCTTAGCTCATTTCTCCCTAAAAACAATGTTTTGTCACTCATAATAGCTTTCCATTATGCCTTAGATAATAAGATGCTAACATGTTATTTACAGTATTGCTTATCATATCTTAGGCCCTTGAAAGGATTTTATGACTACAAGTTTATCCAGAAAACTGATCTAACAAGGATAATAGAAAAAAACCCAGCAAACAATCTAGCCCCTCAATGGTTTTATGAAGTGAAATATTAAAAAGGTGAACATTTTTTTTTCCCAGAACTGTCCTTAAATTATTTCTCTCTTGGGTTTTGTGCTCTTCATTTTAACCTGATTTTTCACATCTGCAAAGCAGAGAAGTCAGCTAAATCATTGCAATGTTCTGAGAAGGAAATAGTTAATATTCATGAAGGGCAGTAAGACATGATGTGTTCCTTTTGTAAAGGGCAATTCCTCACCCACACAGGCATTTGGAACTCATAAGGATCAGGTTTCCAAAAAAACCATGTTTTGAGTCTGGAAGGAACACCAGCAAATATGCAGGAGTGAACCATCCTTAGCAGTTACTATGATGGACTGTTGGAAGAGCTGCCATTCATTTGCAATGTCTGTTCTTATCAGATGCTTTCCACTGGGCATCAAGCAAAGACAAGACAGTTATTCTTTTCCAAAAGTTGATAAGATCATTTGTAGAAGAAAATTTGCAATTGGCCAAATGTGAATTTTATAATGCTGTCCAACTACAGCAGAATAATTTGCTTTTGTTTCCTGCCCATGTTCAACACACATACAGGCAGGGAGGGACTCTACCTAAATTTCCAACTGCTTTGAACAAATTAAGCAAATATTTATAACTGTGTGGCTTTTCTGCTTAACAGAGAGATGCTTCAGAGAATTAAATAAGAGTCAAAGACATTACACCAGATAGCCACTGTCCCTTGGTTTTGGGCCATACCAGCTTCTTAATGCTTTCCTTGTGGACATTTACCAAGTGTTGCCTTTACTCTTTGGTTTCATAATCTTAAAATAATCATGTCAGCATGCCCAGACTTTGGGAAAGGTCAGATCCAGACCTAAAAGCAGTTCCAGGTTTTATGAGTTTGATGTAAAAAGCTTTAGAAATACTTGTTTTTAGAAGCAGCACATGGGACCCAACTAAACTCAACATTAGACTGCTGTGAGGTTTACAAGCCATACGGTTCAAATCCAAGTGGCAAAGGTTGGATGGCTTGTGCCTAATGTCCTGACAGGTGATATAGTGGATTAGATAACTGGAACAAGTGTATAACACAGGAACTTGTAAGTGACAAGGATTTTTTCTAAACAGTTAAATTATCACCCAATTTTACTTGCTTCTCAGTCAATGCACACTGTCACACATAAAGAATATTCTCTCTCTCGGGTTTGAAGTCTACTTGAGAAAGTAATGGGAGAAGTGATGGATGACTGCCCCAGGCATGAGCATCAGCCATGGGCATCCCTGTGCTCCAGAGTATCCTGCAATGTTAATCAAGGGTCATCCTACTGTCACTTTTAAAAAAGATTATTCTTAGTGCCACGCGTACCCAATTGTTTTGCAACAACAGCTTCCCCTCCTGTTGCTGTTTCTCTTGACTGTAACACAGATATTAATCAAATAGAGAAGCTGCAGTGGAAAACTGTTATCTTATTTCTCTAATACAGTGTATTTCCATGGCAGCAGATGCCTTTTGACACTGATCTCATTCACACTGGAAGTGTATTTTCCTACTTCTGTGAAAAAGAACTGCTTTTCCTCCTCCTAAGTCCTACCTGCCACCCTTCCATAACTGGAATTTAATAAAAAGCCAAACAAAGCAACCCCCCCTCAATGCCTCAGAAAAACCCCTAACTGCCAGTGGGCAAAATGGACTCAAGCACCAATGAACATGGTCTGAGGAAAGATGAGCTCAAAACAAAACACCACATCCAAATAACCCCCAACTGGCATGAATTACCATCATCTACATTCATGCAATATTTGAAGCACACGAACAGATGGGAAAGAAATCCTGTCTTCTACATGCTACAATTTAACGTGCTTTAGGGCATTCACTGAAGTCAATGGGTGCAATTTTAAATCCTGTTGTGTTGGAAAGCTGGCAAGGACAGCCAGTAACTAGGTGCCCGTTAGTTGAAAGTACACATAAAATACTCATAGCTAGGTGCATGTTACTATACTTGAAAATGTAGTGTAGAGATGTTGGACCTGAGTGGCTTGAGAATTGTTTTGTGCAGAAGCACTTAGGGCTGTGGGTGGATGAAAAACTGAGTATGAGCCAGCAACATGTGCTCGCAGCCTAGAAAGCCAATCAATATCCTGGGCTATATCAACGAAACTGTGGCCAACAGGTCAATAGAGTTAATTTTCTCCCTCTAGTCTGGTAAGATTCCATCTAGAGTACTATGTCCAGCTCTGGAGCCCACAGCATAAGAAAGAAATGGATGAGGTTGAGCAGGTCCAGAGGAGGGCTACAAAGATTATCAGGGGACTGGAGCACCTCCCAGGTGAGGACAGGCTGAGAGAGCTGGGCTTATTCAGCCTGGAGAAGGCTCTGGGGACACTGTACAGCAGCCTTCCAGTACTGAAGGAAGACCTACAGGAAGGACTGGGATGGACCCTTTATCAGGAAGTGTAGTGATATGACAAGGGATAGTTGTTTTAAACTGAAAGAGGCTAGGCTTTGATTAGATAGCAGGAATAAATTCTTTATGGTGAGGGTGGTGAGACACTGGAACAGGTTTTCCAGAGAAGCTGTGGATGCCCCGTTCCTGGAAGTGTTTGACACCATGCTGGATGGAGTTTTGAGCAGTCTGATCTAGAGGAAGGTGTCCTTGACCAAGGCAGGAGGGTTGGAAATAAATGATCCTTAAGGTCCCTTCCAACCTCAACTGTTCTATGATTCTATTCTATGACCCTAGCTGCCTGTGATTAATTTCCTTATGTTACAAGCATTCTGACAGTTTTGCCTGTGCTTTCCAGGACAATTTCCAGACAAACTGAGTGTGAAAAGACAAAAATAGCCAGTTTCTGGGGGAAATATCAGATCCAGGAGTGTGGCTCATCAAGTGGTTCATCAGGAGTTGGATTTGGTGATCCTTTGGGTCCCTTCCAACTCAGAAGACTTTATGAAACAGCCAGGTTTGGAGGCCAGTAATTTTTTTTCTCCTCTTTTTTAGCACCTGGCTGTAATCTAAGGACTTGTTCAAGAACAACCTCTACACAAGGAGCTTAAATAAAAACAACTTCTAAGGTGTTTGATCAAGGGTCTATTTGACAGAATGCTCTCTGGTGTTGAGAGTAGAGGGAATTTAGAACAATCATGTGCAAAACCTTAAAAAATACTCAAAAATATTCTCATGCTGCCTTTCTTTCCATAAAATGATCCACATCCCAATAACTCGTTGCTGCCTGAGTCTCTTATCAGTATGTATTTTATGTCTGCAGCAGCAAACTGCCAGTCTCTAGTACCACAGCAAACATAACCTAACAGTTAAATTGAAAAGTATGTCTCCTCTTTAATTGTTTTATGACTTCTTTTCACATAAATCACTTCCATTTAAACTGCCTAAAATCTCTCCTACAAAGATTTTTTTATACATTTCTATAGCAACAAATAAAGGAGCAGAGATTTTTGGTTTACTGTGTACATAAAATATAAACCCACATTTTACAGATTCTGGCATAACATGTCAGTATTTCCATAATTAGCTTTTTTCCCTTCTTCTTCTGGGCTGGTATGAACAAGAAAGGGGGCAAACCCTAGTCTCCCTCCAGGACTGTGTAAAGGGCAGGAAGCTACCTCTCTCTGAAAACATTTTGAAGAAATGTAAGTCTTTCATCCTCTCCTTGGGACCCTTGAGGTTACCTCCAGAAATACATAAGCATGCTCTTTTCCAAGGACCCCAAAAGACCTCTAAAAATGTTCATTCAGGTAAAGTCTTTGACTGGAGTAACACAACACCCTGGTGACCCATGGACAATAAAACCCAGAGCTCCAAATTCCTACATCTCCCTAAGCTCACCAGGGCTCCCCTTGTTCCCATTCACACTCTGGACCATTTGTCCTTCTTCCCATGCCTGCTGGCCCATAGGATCCTGAGGTAATTATCCAGGTTTCTTGTTTCATCAGTAAACTATTGGTATTATTACAATAAAAGGCAGCAAGTTGCTTGGTTCTGAGAAGGGCTAGGACTGAACTAAATAACACCACTACCAGCTCCAAAGTGTCTGACACAGAGCACAGCAGTGGAAAGACAAGTGTCATGGTGGAAAGTATAAATGCTTTTACAAACAACAGTGTGGATATTATTGTTATAATTCTTTCTTTTTTTGGCTATTTTTATATTAACTTAGATTAACAGAATGTACTTCAGCTGTTTTGTGGGTATTCAAAATACTCTGTTCTATTTTTTTGGCTTTAAAATAAGCAAAGAATACATAATTGCCACTTATATGGCTTGTTGCTGCTCCTTCTGAAACCAATAGGGAAATCTTTACTTTGAATTCAATAGGTACTGTATTAGGCTGCATTAATAAAGCTGTGGGTCTGGACCTGGCCATTGCTGGAGATTGGAAAAAGGAATAGGTGCTTTTATGGTCTTATACAACTTTTACAGTATGGCCACTCCTGATTTAATCTTATTTCAATAGGAATAGCAATAAATTTAAGGTACTAACCAAAAGTTGCTTTGCTCAAATGCCATGTTTCGATGTAGCTGTTTATCTAAATGTGAGAATGTTATGATTTGTTAATAAGCATTTATAGTTGAAACAAATCAGGGTATTCAGATTCTGTTTTTTTTTTCTATACTCAGATTCTAGGTGGATTTTTAACAACAGTTTAAAGATCATAGTATTTCTTGCTCCTCCAGGCCCCCTCCCTAAGTTCAAATTCAATCTGTGATCACTGCTGCCCTTCAGGAGTTACATTGCTCATAATTTCTTATTCATTCATGTGAGAACCTCATAATCTAATGAAAGCCATTAAATTAGAGTTCTTTTGCAGCCCCATTGTATCTTAGCTGACAGACTCATCATAGAGGAAATTAATCAAATCAGATATCTGATTGTATGCAGATTGTACTGTTAGAAGCCTATTTTAAAAGATAGGCCAGTTTATGCCTCTTATAATCCCCTAAATTCAGAAGTCCCTGCCACTGAATACATTCACAAATTCCTACCTCTTCTGGTTGAAATTTCCTATGGAAAGATTCCACTGAGGTGTTTCATCAGTGTTATCTATTTCTGAGAGCAAGAAACAAGGCACTAGAAAACCTGAAATTTTCTCCAGCACCAGCACAAATCCAGAGTCTTTAGCCTTGCCTCTTTTGCCCTGTAGCTGCCCAGCAGTTTGCTTACTCTGGCATGCCTCTCCAAGAACATAGTCATCTTTGACAAAAAGCCAGGTATGCACCTAAGGAGCCAAGGTCGCTGCTGAAAGAGGCTCAACTGGGAGAGATGAAAACTTACTGATTTTTACTACATGGAAACCTCTCATCATCCTTAATTGTTCCTGTCTTTCCTGAACCAAGTGGTTCTAATTTCAGGCATCTTGTCATGGGGCAGCCACTATATGAAACTCTTGGTGAGTTACCCCTTGAATGTTTTGATAGATAATATCATAGAAAATTAATCTATCCCCTTCCTTCTTAGTTGGTTCTAAAAATGGATTATAGAATTACCAAGAAGAGAGAGATCCAAGAATCTAAATTACACTTCCACAACCAAGCAGAAAGCTGTAACTCTGCAGTTTTCTCACAGTAACTGTTAGAAAGTGAAATAAGATTCCGTCTTACCCCATTTTCACGGTTAAATGATGCAGAAAGTATCTGTGCTGTGTTCCTAACACAGAGAGTTGTTTCTTCTATTTGTAATGGAGAATGAGGTGGACTTTGAACAATCACTTAAGTCACAGCTTCTTTTAAGTAACACATGCTTGAAACTCCCACATCAGCAGGCTTTCTATACAGGCGCATCTTCTGATTCATATGCCAGTATAGTTGAGTTGTAGTTGGTATATGAACTTATAAAAGGAAAACTATGATTACATCTATCTAGAAATAATCTGACTTTTTAAATTATTACACTGAATCATTAGGAGAGGCTTTGCTATCTTTCTTAATCTTCATAAGCTAGGGGAAAAAAACACCTGAATCAGTCATTACTCAGAGTAAACTGTTCCACAAAAATGTAGTCTTTCAGTTTTAAAAGTGTGGTCAGAATGTTGCCATATGTGGAAAGGAAACAAATACCCCAGGGGGAAGCAGTGAGCATGTTCCATGCAGGAGTGCTTTCCTGCCCCTTGCATCATCTATTCTGCAGCTGCTGCCTGCATCATACCAAGCAACTATTCTGTCACCGTTGAAACCCAGGACAAAAAACTAGAAAGAGGGGGGAGAAAGGAAAAAAAAAACCAACCATAAACCATCATATGGCTCCCCACTCCAAGCAAATTCAATCATAAAAGCTTATGTGTTCATCAATGAAGAAAGAAAATCCAGGCTGCAAACATTTAATTGCCTTCAAAAAAGATAAGGATGCAACACTAATATAACTAAAGTTATTTATAATGATTCATTGAGCTTCTTGATTGTTGGACTGACTTGAACCATTTTAACTTGAAATGCTTTTAGAGAATGCACATTGATTAATTCAATCTGGGTAGGGCACCCATTGAAAGGATGATCGAATTTGTGTCAGTGTGCAAGTGACAGCGACATGTTACTGCCAATAATAGTGAAGAGTAACACTTAACAATGCAGCAGAACAAAGTGCTCCTTTCTTGAGTCATACACCCAGATGTAAGCATTGAGAGATGGTTTGATGTCATATTGGGAAACAAACATTGCACTGACAGTATTAGAGTCAAAAAAGCATGTAAGAAAATACAGAGATGGCAGTATTTTTGAGACTGAGAAGGAATATATCTGTGATAATTTGTCTTTCTCTTTTGTCTTTCCTGTTACTCAGAAACAGTTTTTTGTTATCAAAAGCAGGATTAGGTTACTGTTACAAAAAACATTACTAACTTCTCTCAAACATTGTCAATATTTTTATGTTTTAGCATGCTTTGTACTTGCCTGATCATCAGTGATACAGACTGCAATCTTGCTCATTTTTCTCTGTCAGGTGGCACAGGGTACAAGCACACATACAGATGCTTTGTCAGGGTGACCCAGTTCTGTGCACCAGCCTCCTTCTTCATGGGGAAGCTAAATAGCACCAGATGAGGACCCTGATAGAGACTGGAGGACCTGTGGGATACTTTTTTTTCCCCTAATTTTTTATTAACTGAAGTATATACGAAGATTGGTAGACTTTTAAACACCCAGAGAAATGAGACAGGAGACTGGAATTGTCTAGCTCCCAGCCAAAGCAGTTCAACTTCACATTTGAACCAAGCCTGGCAGCAAGATTTAGAAACATTTGTTTACACAGACTGCTATTATTAGCTATGGTTCTTATAGGGTTGCTCATGAATTCAGCATGAGTAAAAGAGAACACTGTCTTTTTCTATACCCCTGCAGAAGATGTGAGCTGTCAGTGTCAAGAACTAGGTGAAACTAGAGAGCTCAGAGAGAAAGATGACGACTCATTGGCAGTATAGGTGGAAGAGAAAAGCATTTAAGACGTGATAAAAAAATGAAAGTTGTGAAGAGTGCCAATAAATTATGTCATATACCATTTGTAAACCAACACTTCACATGTTTAAACCTCTGCATAAATGGTAAGTAGCTCATCTTCATAATATTCAAACAAGCTTTTGTCTTTCTTTGAAAGACAAACACAAACCAAGTAGATGAATTGAGCAGCATGATACACTAAGCAGCATACATGAGGATACACAGGTGAGTGGTACATCCAGGAGCAGAATGTGAAAATTCCCATTTCCCTCTTTAAACAAAACAGAGCCAGGAATCAATTGGGGTTTTCACCTTTGCCAAATATGAGGATAGCTCAGTCGAATTCTACCCACTAGGACCATACTGCACCCAGTGGAACCAGCTTCACCCACAAACATGATTAACCATGGATATCTGTATGTATTGGTCTTACATACAACCATACATATTTTTTGAGACCATTCATTTAACTCCTCTTAAAAACTTTTGTTTTGTTTAAAGATCTTTATCTAGTTCCACTGCAGTGACTTTATTGGTCTTGTTTCCTTTCTCGCACAATGCCCAGTTCTCTTGTATATAGATATTTTGGAAGTACAACTCTCTGTAGCTATTTCTAGGAGGTACTCACTGCAGTATCTCTTTAAAAAAAAGTTTTATTAAGAAGTTCAAGTATCAAATTTCTCTGCCACGGCATTTAAGATCTGACAGTGTTTTTACTTTTAAAGTACCATTCCAAATTTATCATCCCACTTGTGACTTGTAATTCCACTGGATAAACATGTTTTAGATCTGTGATGGTATCCCTGGTGATGGTTGCCATAGTGCTTCACAGGATTTTATTTCTGCTCATTCCTCAAAAGCAGAACTTTCGTTCTCTGTGGGAGGCCCAGACTTGCACTAGTCTCAGATTTTATTGTCTTTGCTCTTCTGCACCCACCAGATAACAAACTACCCAGACAGGACACTGCCATCTTTACCATATTCCATCCTGCTCAAAATGCATGTCACAAATCATTCCCCTCCTTTCCATAGGACCTTATTACTCATCTGTTGAACTTTTCATTAGTTTTCACTTAACTTCCACCTCAAGCAAAGATTATTCTCCATTAAAAAATCAGACTACATTTTCTAACATGGTGCACAATACACTGAGCTTTTAAAATTTTAGTTATGTTCAAATATACTTCAAAAGACCTAAAAACAGGAAATAGCAAAACTACTGTTATTCTGATTGTTTCAAACGTTACGCTTTCCATGGGAGCAAATTCACCTGTCTCTGTCCAGGTCAGCCTCATTCCTTTTGATAAGTATCTTCCCCAAAGCCTTTATTTCCTAAGAGCTCTAGAAAAATTGTCAAGTCTCATTTGTATGAAATTACTGATATAATGACTATTTCAGAGTAGCAATTAGGCACCAAAATATCTTTGGCAAGGTGAGCCATGCTGTTGCATTTAAACAGGCAGACCATTTCCATTAGCTTTGCCTATGGTAAAAGGTACTTTGAGCAATGCCTTTTACAAGTAAAAGCTGAAGGATTATTTCATATAACAAATGCAGAATCTGGTTCACTGCAGTTTCAAAGTCAAGTGTTTGAATAGTGATTTCTAAAAGCCATATACACAAAGCATGTATCACAATGAAGCTTCTCCTCATCATAGAGCGATCATTTTAAATGAGTAAACAGAGACATACACATACAGGTTACATGAGCAACAGCACTTACCATGCAGGATCTTGCATCAGAGATCCATGCTTCTCTAGGATCTGCAGTATGATGTGGCAGGATGGAGGTGATGGAAAAAGCACAATGACATCCATCTGATCAGAGCTGCTGGAGAAATGGCTTTTTCTAGCTCATGAAAATTTAAGATTGAAGACATTTTCCTGGTCCTTGCCAACTACCTTTTAAAGCTCTTTAATTTGTAAGGAGGTAAAAAAAGCACAAAAGGTGTTTCTGGGAACACTCATAACCAGTCTTACTGATAGTCTCTATACCAACAGTTCCATACCACTCACCTCCCTGTGCTTGCTCATCCATAGCAGTGAGCAACCTTTGCTCATTTCCCTTTCCTGGTGGTAGATAGACCTACCTATCTGAACAGAGAGTGACCATTCCAGCAATTATAAATTTAGATCATCTTTATCCACCACAATAATTTTCTTCTGAGATCATTAACCAAGCTGTATGCTCTGAAGAAAAAAGGAGGTGAAAATCACCTGCCTGGAGTGTAGGGGATAGCATACCTGTTAGGCTATCAGAGTTAATCAGAAGCAGTTGTTGATAGAGAGCTGGTCCAGGTCCTGCTTCACTTCATGGCCAGGATCATGAGTTCCACCTGTGACCCTCTGATGGTCACTTATCACTCTGGGAAAAAATGGTACCAGTTGCCAGGCACATCACATATGTGAATCCAAACATTTCTACATGACACAGAGCTGTGCCAAGGAAGCTAAGCTAAAAATCCAACTAGTGTACTCTTCAGCTTGGGCAAAAACACCTTGTTAATTAATAGGACTAATTAATTTAGATATCTGTACATAGCTCTGCTGCTGCAACAGAAACATTGCCAAGTGCCTTAGCAGGGCACAGTTTAAACCAGTGCCAATAAGTCAATAAGAAAACACTGTCTTCCTTTCTTAAGGATATTAGTCAACGTTCACCTACTTCAGGCAAAAATAGAAACTCTTCTGTAATACCCTAGTTCACATTTCTACCTCTGGTTAAACATACATCATTAAATATAAAGTTCTAAACTTTCCAGAGAAGCTAAAGCCTGCATTTATAAATACATCATACCAGATTTACTTCTGGACAAATAATATTATGTGTGTCTCCTAGAAACACCCAATAAAAAATTATAAATACTCCAAAGAGGTTTTAAGTACTGATAAAATAAATGGACCCAAAGAGTTTGAAAGAGCTAGATATGGTACAGGTAGGCATCGCCCAAGCTTCCTCACATACTTCACTTGCAGCGGTGGGTTCCCATCCTTCCACTATTGCACATGTCTGCATGTGGCCAGGCAACCATCCCCAAAACACCTGCCAGAAAAGAAGTAGTGAATTGGCATGGCCTGAATAGATGAAATACATCCATACATGTGTATATATATATATATACCTACCTATTCACACATACTGGTCTAGCTTCAGGGCTTTTCACAGCTGAGAGAAAAAGTTGGTGGAATAAGCAGAAACAGTGAAAAGGACCAAGTGAGAAGAGCAAGTGTGTGGTACAAAGACAGGGTAGGTGGCAGTTAAGAACAGAAATAAATGGGATGTGTATGACCTCTCAAGAGGGCAGATACATTCACACACTTCATGGCATAAAGAAAATGGTCAGTGCTATCAGATGGCAATATTAACTACAAGACATAACAGCACTTAACCTGTGCTGCCAGCTAGGGAATGGTGAAAAAAAGATTGCACTGGAAGACAGGTGGCAGATTGCTCAGGTGGAGCCACTCTCCAAAGTATTGGTAGATGAACAAAAACAAGACTGGTTAGCCCTGCTTCAAAATCAGAGAAGCAGCAAACCAAAAGACTTAAATTTTTGAGCTGTTGGAGAAAATCTAGGGAGAATGAGGAGTTCTTTGAAGAAAACCTCTTCTTCTTTGTATCCTGTTTCTCTTGCTGTTGTTAATGTGGTAGAACATTCTTTGAAGCTGAAATTATTTCTTTCATCCCACTTTCCTTGCCCCTGCAATTGTTCTTAGCCTGGTTGAATTAACAATTTAAATTAAGTAAAAGCATACTTGTCTAAGTCAAATCTCTTTTATACAACATATTAAGAAGAAATATGGCACATAGTTACAGTAGTTTAAAGTTTAAGGGGTTTTAACTTTCCAAGCTCTGCAGATTTTCCCTATTGAGAAGACCAATTTTCTGTGATTACAGGAGTATCTTCAGAGCATAATTGTCACCAAATGTCATTCATTCCTTCTTCAGGAAAAGAGCTTGATCTTCCTGACTCTTCTCCTATTTCAGTGACTATGTTTTTAATGTGAAAGATACTTGGTCATTTTTCAAACTATTTACATTCTTCCCTTTCAAACCTTTTGTCCTTGTCCCATAGGATTTCTACATGCCCACAATTCCTGGGATATTTCCTCTGTATCTATCTGTTCCAGACTGAATTGGCTTTTGAGGGATTTATGACATTCTACCCGTGTTCCTAGGAATACTGGCTTCACACTCTCTGCCTACTGATCTTATCATAAGCTATTTACTGTTTCCATTTTAACCTTCAATTAGATCCTTCTTCAAACCCATTCTTTCACATTCTTTCCCTAGGTTGTATAAAAAAGAGGTCTTTAATCTCTCCTTTCCTCTAATTGAAGCTGTCCTTTCCAGCATGTTTGCCACTGCAATGCTCTGGTTTTCATTAAGCAATGTCAGCAATACTCTGGTTGCTGTTGCTTTCTGATTAATGTGGTTTTGCAAGAATGATAACAACTTTTTGTCTTTCCACAGAACGTGGGAAGAAAGTTTTAATTTATTAACCTCATAAAAGAAAGCATTGCAGTTCTAATGCCTTATGAGAACTAAGGTAAGGAAAACTTCTGCTTTTAAGTCCCAAATAGGTAATGCATTACCAAGAGTTGCTGCCTGATTGGACACTGAGACACCAATACCTTCCAACTGTAACTGGAATGACTGCAGGTCAACCCTGTTAGGTAAAAAACACGAAAAGGTAGAGCTGATAATGAAACAAAGAAAGATTTCCTGGGTCGTGTAATTGTGCTATCCAGGGGCACAGTGCACTTAAACAGTCACAAAATCCTGCTCCAGATCCTCATAGATGATGGAGCTGGGACTGGGAAACTCCAGCAATAACTCAGTGTAAATTGAGGGCAGATACTAAACTAAAGTTCTCCACTGCAAATGCACCAATAGCAGTCACTGAGGATGCAATCAGATTAAAGTAAGACAAGTAATGGCTGTTTCCATAAGCAGGGCATCTTGGCCTCTAGCAATCAAGAGGGCTCTGCTGTTACCCACCAGCCATGGAGCTAACATTTTCTCAGATAGCACACACAAGCAGTGATAAATAAGAGCAAATTCCTAGCCTGACTTGACTCAAATGTGCAAGACTGCCAGTGCTCTTGTTGTGTGCAGCTTCTTAGGATCACACTTGCAGAAAGGTAAGTTTGCTCTGAGTGAGACAAGTGACAAAAATGACAACAACATATTCAGTATGTGCTGTAAATTACATACAGCTGTTGGAGTAGTATAATACCTGCTTTTCTCAGTTTGCTTTTAGTTAAAAAGAAAAAACAAACATTTATTGTTTCTGAGTGGAGAGGGAGGAGGAGGTGAACTGAGGAATGAAAAGCAATTAAAAACTTGTCACGACATTTTCTGCTGTTTGTTCTTGCCTTCTTCCAGGATGATATTTCAAAGCCAGAGCTTAAAGATCATCCTGAATTGGAAGCAGAGAATGTGTCGATGTTCAGAGTTTTATGAAGCTCAATATTGCAGAGAGACATGACACAAAACCAGCTGTGTCTGACCTCCATGATTCAAAGCCACTGCAAAAGCTACAGGACGTCTATGAGGTGCTTCCCAGGCCAGCACTAACTACTAAAACGTGTCATGGAAACCAGGTTACAAGTCCTGCAAATAATAAGGGCTCTCAGACAAGTAAAGGATTAACTATCTTCCCCAGTATTATTATCATTATCATTTTCCTCCTTTATAGGTCTGTAAATACTCTGCCTTTTTAAGTTTTAAAGTGTGACCAGTAAGCAACTTCCACACCTGCCAACCAAAAAAAAAGCATCTGCCAGCTCTAAGAGCCAATGACAGCCCATTTCTCCCCCAAGGCTGTTCCTCTCAATGTGTGGTCTCAGGCAAAGGGTGGCTCCCTGGGACAACACCTGGGTGTGGGAACCCAGATAGGCTGCCAAATGTCACACATCAATTTTAATTCTCTCAGCTTTGGGAACATCTGTGCCACAAAGGTGGCTCTGACCAGAAAAAGAAGTGTAGCACTGTTTTCAGACACTACTGTGGGTGCTAAAATCCAGATGAGCCTTAAGTTCAACTCTAAGCACAATTCCCTACCAAAGTTGTTTACCATATCTGGAGCTACTGCAGTCATGGGTGAACAGGAACTTGCTGGCCATAGTGTTCTTCCTGATGACCTTCCTCTATTCAGTTCCTCCTAATGTGCACTCCAATAGGTATAACAAGACATCAACGATATCAGCCCATGTTTTTGGAATGAACACAACTGATTGATATTCAGAACTTACGTACCACAAGGTGGTTCTGATGTTTCAAGTTCATTTTTGTTGTGAATCAAAGTTTGAAACAAAATATGTTTGCCATATATAGAAAATAGTTTAAGGATTTTGGTTTGGACTCTTTAAAATGTTTAATATTTGTGTAAATTATACCTTTTTACTTTGACTTTAAAGTATTGTGATTTTCAAATGTTTACAGAATTAAAGCTATCAGAAAGAAAGTCACTTCTAAATGGTAAACACGAGTTACATCTGGGAAATGGAAAAGGCAATATTTTACAATCATTGGAATATCTCAGTAACTCCTTTCAGAGTGTTATTTCACATAAACAATCATAAGAAAAAACTGTACTGAATTATGAAGCAGCATTTTCTGACTGATAAACACAGTGGTGGGAATTTTCTGTTCCACTTCGAAAATGGTGCTGATGATGTGCTCTGGTGAGTAGGTTCCCATGAAACATAATTTGAAGCCAGGGACACTGACAAGGAAGGCTATTGCAGAAAGAGTGTTGATCTAAAGACGATTTCAAGATTCTGAGCCTGCTGCTTCAGTTCTTGACTCATCTTTTTCTATTTTTTATTCCTGTTTGGCAGGCAGCCCTTGCCTGGGTTTATTCACAGTCAGGTTCATTTGACTTTTCTGAAAGAAGACTGTATAGAGCAAGTAGAGCAAGACCTCCACTTCCTTTCTTCTTTAAAACAATGGCCACCATGGGAGATCTAAGATGTTGTACTGGTCAACAAATTTTTGTAAACAAAGCTGTTCGTATGTCTTGCACTATCAAGTAACAGGTTTAATTCATGCTGCATGATTGGTGCTGCATGAGGATTAGTCACAAAACCTGATAATTCTGGTTTGTGTCTGGAAATCTTTTGAATTAAAGACATACCACTTTGCCTTTTGTTCCCAGCCAGTGCTACTCTGTCACAATGTTTCCATATGGTTATTTTAGATGCTAAAGAATTTTTGTGGATTTTAAAAGTGGCTTTGTAGTGCATGATGATAAAAATAAGTGTTTGGTGAAAAGACCTACTTTCCTCTAGATTTATTGTTATGATTTTATTCTAAATATTCATTAGAACTTTTCTTGATTGTTATCATCTAAAACTACTATAAACTGTGGAACAAGAAAATTCAAATAAACCAGCCTGTATTAGTCATCCTCTTTCTTTCAGTGCAGACCAGATTTCAAATACCTAAGTAATTAAAGCCAATGGCAGTTTTACTTGGGAACTTCAGTTTTGACAGATATACACTTAAGCCTTAAATTTCACTCAAGTCTAAGTAGCCATTCCATGTTCTCAAAGAGTATCACAAAATCCCTTCTCCCACTTAGCAAAACCTGTGCAAACTGCAGCACTTTCTAACCACAGCAAAGAGTCCAAGCTGGGATGTGATTCTCTTCCCTCCTCCTCCTGTAAGCAATGAACTACATTGCAAACACTTCTCTGAGACAAAGTCTGTGTATTTTTCCATCACTGATACCTGCCCTGGGCAGCCTTCATTGAGATATCAGCTTCATTTACTGTCCTGTTGGGTTTTTTTAACTTGGGTCATTTTCCTTCCTAGCCTGAGTTACACTGGAGAGATGGTAGCCAGGGAAAGAAAACCTCTTAGTAGATTTCTGTGAATATGAAAATAAATAAAAACATAATGCAGATTTTAACTTGAGACAATGAGCACACAATGCAGTTCAGAAAGCCAGTAGAGAGCAATGGGGACTGTTTTCTCTGCATGGATCAAACTGTCCTTTTCTAGGGAACATCTGAAATTACAATGCAGTTGGGGTGGGAGGTGTTCACTGAGAAGAACCCAAATGGAACTTTGAGATTTCACATAAACTTCTGTGCCACGAGGTCAAGCAAGTGGCAGTTAATTAACAGCGTAGATTAGTGCATGCTATATACTGCCTGTTAGGGGACACCTGGTGTAATTTCAGTGCTAAGCCCTGGTCCACATGCTGGGACATACTTATTTCCAGATGTCTATATTTGGATCCTCAATCATTCTTTAATTTTTCAAACTGTCACCTACAGTGTGTTATATTGCAAAAGTGTCTGTGACTGATGGCAGACTAAGGTCAGACAGAGTCTATCAAGCTTATTTATTTGGAGGAATGCACTTTCTGTTGCAAGTGGCCTCAAGCACCACTCTTAGTCTTATCAGGAACTGTCTCTTTTATCAGTGTTGCAGTGTTGGTTCTTTCAGACAGCTTTCAGTGTCATCATGATTACTTATTTTGTCCTGGTGCTTTGTTGTTATGAGCCCTAACCATCATTCATGAAAAAACCCCAAACAAAAAACCAAACCAAACAAAACCAAAAAACAACAACAAACAAAACCCTTTAAAAAACCCACATACAAAAACCCCAAAACAAACAAAAAGCCCCAACCCAACCCAAAATTTGCCAGGGCCCTCCAGACTCACACACTTGATTCACAATGCCAAATAGTTCTCTCCACTTAACATCAGAATGCCAGGTTGGAAGAATCACCGTCCTCTCATGTACCTTCCCTGTTGCTCCTGGAATCCAAGTCCGTGCCAGCTTCCCAATCCTTTTGCACAACAGACCTTAACAGAGACGTGGAGATAGTGTTTCTGTAGCATGGAGAGTACTGCATCTTGGCAGAAATGATTTTATCAGTACTTTGGATTATAATGATAATATGATGATAGATGAAAAACATTTCCATCAAGCACTGAGGATCTTTCGTTTCCAGCTCTGATACGAAGAACTCAGGAGTGACAAATATGTCTTTAACATTACTACCATGGGTAACTTCCTAGTTAGTGAGTATAGTGTATATAGTGAGTATAACTTCCTAGTTAGTGAGTATAGTGTAGAGCAAGAAGTTATAAGATGGGTCTTCCTGGTTGGGAAGATGCTTTTTCCCCACCAGCCAGTGGGTTCAGGCTGAGATCACCAGTTTCCTGAGAGATCAAGGGATATTCCTCTTTCTTGGGTGCATAAAACACACCCCAAGCTTTGGTGAACCACACCTAACAGAGCTTATTAAGAACTCATTCATCCTTTCAACCTTCTTTCCCTTGCAGAGTCTTGAAATCATCCTCCTTTGTACACCAGGAACTGCAGTCCACAGCTTATCTCTTCATAAATGGCTTCCAGATGTCTAGTCAGGTCTGTGTGAAGATTTTAGTAATCAAGAGGCCCAAATAGTAGGGTCACAAGGTGCACTGTAAAAAGGCATTGTATATAATACACACCTGCCTCATTACTTCTCTTCTAGCCAAAGCTGCCAAATACTAGGCCCATTTTTAAACATTCATATGTCTCCATAAAAAGTGCTTATTACTGTATCTTCTACATTACATCTCAAATTCACAAAGAGCTTTATACGCATCCTTCTTCCTACTGCACTGTGTATTTGATTTTGATCTAAAATGCTTACCCTGTCAAGTTATTGTCTGGGACATACCTGATAGGTGCTGAAGTGGGAAAAATCCTACGTTTATTCAGTCTTACCCAGTTCCTTATGCCTCACTTGTAACAAGCCATAAAACACAGACTGAAACATGAAAATGTTGTAAGAGGGGTGTTATGTTTTGGTTTCCTCTTCAAAATCCACTTTCAAATATTCCTTATCTTCCCTTTGCTACTCAGAGTAACCATGTCAGGGCTATCCACAATTCTTTGCAATCTGCTTGGGGTTTTGCTCTCTGCTAGTTTAATGAATGTGTCACCTCTCCTGTGCTCATTATTGTTTTTCCCCACAACAGTTGGAACATTATTCAAATATTTTTGCTGAAATTATGCTTGAAGTTAAACCCTTTCTCAGTTATAGAATCAGGAAAATAAGACTTGATTATTAAACATCAGCTAGATAACACAAATGTTCAAATTAGAAAATCTAACTAGCAATGTAAACCAACTTTAGTACCATTAAATGAACAGAGAAAGTAATCACAATTCCTATATAAAGAATAGTTATACTTCTTCATTAAAAAAGGTATTGTCTGACCATGTTTTCAGAATTGTAGAACAACATATCAGTATTTGAATAAAGAAGAATGTTTTTTGTTTAGGAAACATGTACTAGCAGGAAATGGAAACACAAGATCCTTCTAGTTCCATTAGGCAGCATAACAAAATTCAAGATCAACACAGTATCAACAGTGTAGACTGGCAAAGATTGGATTTTAGTTACCTGTGTTTGTAAGATTACTTATTGAAGGGGTGATGGTGAATGAATTACATTGGGAAAGCTGGTAGAAACTCTTTGAATAATCCACTTATTCTCCTTTCCTTGTCAACAAACAAGGAAAAAGAAATATAGAAGCATACATCAGAAAAACACACTAAGAAAATTAATGTGCAGGAATGTTGGTTGATATATGATTGGATAATTCGATTAAGGACAGTTAAATTTTAACGACATCTCTCAATGCCCATTTAACTCAAGTAATGCAGTCCACTGACTCTTGTCAGAATGAGTGATAGCCAATGTCGAATCAACAAATACCATTTATCACTACGTGGAAAACATCAAGATGTGGTACTCAGGGACACGGTTTAGTGGCATGGTGGTGCTAGGTTGATGGTTGGACTTTATGATCTTGAAGGTCTCTTCCAACCTTAATAATTCTGTGATTCTCTGATTGTCACTTTTGAGGAATTCATCTGGTTTTGTGTTACTTATTTAGACCTTTTGCTTTCTAGGTGATCATGAAATGGCATCTACTGTCTTTAGTCATAACTCAGGACAGGAAGGAGGCAGAGTTTCCTGTAGATGTGGGAATTCTAACAGAACACATCATCACTGGCAATGTGGCTTGTGGGAGCCAAAGTATCTGATTGGAATGGACACATTACACTAAATTTTCTTTATATTACTGTTAGGGATCTATTCCACTAGCTGTCATCCTAGCTTGCCTGTGCAATCTGCTTATGGGCCCATATCTATAACCATGGTTATAGAGCAATCCCACCAGAGAGACTGCTCAAAGGCCAGCAACACCAGAGGCTGTCAGGCAGAGCACTTGTGGGAGTGAGAGATGCAGATGACCCCAGAGCATGGCAGCCCTGAGATCTTCACTTCTGGAACTATTATTGGAGGAGGACTTGGACCCAAAACTAACCTAAGACTTTGAGCTGCAGTAGAAGAGCTAATGGGAATTTCCACCTCTTTTATCCCGAGAGGAGAGAAACCCTCCTGACAGAAAACCTGGGTATCTAATCCTTAAATTACATAGCTGTTTAAAAGGCAATCTCAGATTCTGTACGCATGTGCTTATCTATGCTCTCCAAGTAGGTCTACTGGTTTTAGCAGTAATGCTCACAAGTATCAAGTTGATCATGCCTTGCAAGAGTAAGCCCCTTCCTTTCTTCTCTGCATCTGACCGAAGACCAGACACCTGCAGCAGAAGAATGTGATGTACCAGCCAGTTTACAGCTTCTTAACATCAGAGCACAAATTTAGTCATGCTCCCCAAGATGATGGCAGTGCTTGGGAGACACAAGTTAGCCACATCTACTGCTGCTGGGGCTTTGGCTGAGTAGGAGAATGCCTTCCCCTAAGAGCAATGTGACGGTCCAATTCCACTGCTACACTACATAGCTTGGTTCATCTTCCATGGCAATCTAGATTCAGTCCCATGGGGCTGAGGTGGTTTTGCTGCTGCTTCACTAGCCTGATGCCAAAGACAGCTAGCTCCCTGCACCTACGCTATCATCAGAGCAGGTCTCACTGACTAGTTTAAAACCTGCAGAGAGAGCAGCCAGGCCTTTTTGGCTAGCAGAAGACCTAGATCTAGATGTACAAGTGCTAGTATGCATGTTCATAATACTGATCTGTGAATACCTGTTAACTTAGACATGTGCTGGACCTGCTGGTTTAATCATCTATGTGTAAATGCAGAGCACAGCAGCGGCAGCGGCTGGTTATGTTCTAGTTCTGGAGTGATCATGCATGCATGATCTAGTTACACAGACATTAATCAAATCTGGAGGTAGCTATTTTGTTTGCCTTTTAAATAAGACAACTGACCACAGATGGATTATCTTTATCCCTGTGCACAATGTCATGACCTTTCTGGACTGCTATATAAATATTTAGTTCTTTTTTTTTTTTTTTGCACCCAGTCATTTCCTGTGCTTCAAACAAAGAGATTACTAAGCACAAACACATTTGAGATGAATGCTCAAGTAAGAGTAAACTCATCATTCCCTTCAGTGAACAAACACCGTGGAAACCTGACAAAGGCAAAACTGTTGTAATCTGAAGTGCATTCATTACTGACTGAACATATGCTATAATTGTTACTACTGTTTATCATTGCCTGGTGGCAAAGCAAAACCCATGACTAAGCAATGTCAGGAATCACATAATGCCTTTCTCTGACCGTAGCCATGTTCTTCTTACAGCTATAAAAATGTCAAGCTCTCACATTATATATGTTTAAAAACCTGGAATGTACTTAGGTAAAAAGTCCAGAGATATTTTGGGCAGCAGGCCTTCTCTGGTCATACAAACTCACTCTTTCCACTGGGTGTTCCTTACACAGTCCCATTTGATAATTCTATTAGTAAATTTAGAACAACAAAAGCACAGGAAAATAATGCACAATCCATTCTGGCCTGGCTTTAAAAGGCCATTTTTCCAGGCAGCTGGCCAGATTCATGTTAGCCTCCTTCCTGACCTTCCCAAGTGACAAAGTATGCTGCTCACCAGCACCAGTGCTATTAACCACTGAGACCACAGAAGAGGAACACTTGAAATAAAGGGCCATTTCAAGAATATTCATTCAAAGGTACCCAAGGTCCAGAACTCTTTGGACTGAACAGATGTGAAAAGATTTGCTTGGTTCTGCATCTGTGAATCCCTTGCAAATGAATCATTTCCTAAGAAACCTTTCCATTTTAATCTAAGACAGATGGTGTGCTGAAAGAGGCTGTGTCAGTCTGGCCTAATAACACAACTAAAGTGGTGATTATTTCCTTCTGTTCTTTTCCATGTATTTGAAGCTGTTAACTGTATTTGCTGGTTCTCTTTAGTGTATGATATGAAATCCCTCAACAGAGGAGGGTACTTCAGATTGGATGAGGCAGTGACAAACGGCACAGACACATTGAGAAACTGGGAGAAAATGTAAGAAGTATTCCACTTCTTTTGGCAAAAGCTTAGCAGGGGAAAAATCCCAGACATTTTCAGAGGACATAGGATACAACTTTTCTATTAGATCTTTACTAAGCAAATATTGCAAGATTGTTTGCTTTCTCAAAGGTAATTTTTGCTCAGATCTGAAGCAGGACACTGGCAGAAGAGCTTCAAAAACAAAGAGAAGCTAAAGTCAAATTAGTCAGAGAACGAAAAGTAGAGCACAACTTGAAGTCTTGAAAAAGTTTTGTAAAATCAAACAAAAAACCAGGAAAAAATACTGTGATGCACAGCAATACATCTAAGATAGAATTCTGTAAATAATGGCTTATAGTTCACTCTTGGAGTGGTAAGAGTAGGATCAGCTCTCTTGATATTTCTTCTATGTCATTTAACTTTGATTGTATCAGAAGCTTTTAGCAAAACTGTATTTTGAAAGAAAGTGATGTTCTAGTTCCAACATCAAAAAAAGGAGATTTGTTTCCTAGACATGCATTGGACCAGTCAAAAATCTGTAAAAGATAAAATGTGAGAAGGAGACAGAGTCTCTGTAGCAGTGTTAGAGAGTGAGGAAAGGAGCAAATTACCCATTGCACTGATTCCTTAGGTGTTTGGAAAGCACTGAGCAGGATGAAAAGAGAGAGCAGATGGGGAAAGTGGGAGGTTTACAGACAGAAGAGTGAAGCTGGAGATACAGGGGAGAGGTAGGAACACTGCAAGTGTCAAGGTGAAAAGAGAAAAGATGACCTTCTGAAGACGCAAGGAAGCTGGTTCAGTCCATCTCCTTGTGGTGAATATATTGATCAAAGGTATTTCTCTGTCCTCCGTGGACCTTACTACATTATTCTTAACCTGTATCCAGAAGGTTCTTCTTATCTTTGAAAATGCCAACCTTAGGTCTCTAGCTCGAACCATTTTTCAAATATCTGATTCCAGTAATAAGTTTTACATTATAGAAGGATCTTCTTTTTCCCCTTGAATAGATGCATCAGTGTTATATTTCTTTCTGTTTATTGCTCACAGCTTTGCATATGTGAGAAACCACAGACATTTTCCCTTTGGAAAAAAAAAGCAGTCAAGTCTGGAAAAAAATTAAAATAACAGTTTATCAAACAAGGAGGCAAAGACTTGAGTTGATTTCAGCTGGAAGCAAAGACATGGAAGCAACCCCACAAAGTCATTTCTGCAGAGGGACTCCTGCTTTCTCAGAAGTTACTCTGTGGAGCAGGGAGAACAGCTTACTATGAAGACTCATGGACCATCACTCATGGTATCTTCTAGGGCAATCCCAAGAACACACAATTCCAGGCTTCTCACATTTGTAGCCACTGTCCTTGTTGTGCCCTGTAGGCAGTAGCCCTTTCACTCCAAGGCTACTCAGCCATACGTACCCAGTGTCAAAGCTCTCCACGGACAGATGCTACCTGTCTGTAACCCTCAGCTTTGCCATTGTAACCAGTGTGTGGCCACAGGGAAGTTATTTAATATTTTTGTGCTGGAGTTCATTGCAAAAACTGGCAATGCACTGCTTGCCTCCATTCAGGGTTTCTTGGTGATTTGATACTAGCCCAAAGAGGTCTTACAATAAAACATTTTGCTTGATGAACTCAGATTTTACTGACAAATTAAGAATTTCTTTTTACTTCCTTCATTCTGTTTTGTTTATTCATTTCTCGACTATAAATGTTTGCTTGCCTTCTCCCATACAGTACAAAACCAGTTTAAGTGCCACTGTCTTCAGTGGAAATGGGATTAGAAACCTTCACAGAAACCACTGACAGTATTGTGAAAATATTGGAAAGTACCATGGAAACTTATTCATGGAGGGCATAAGAAGCAGAAGGAGTTAGTCATTTTAAAAGTCATGTAGTTTGTAAGCTGTGTGGTTACTTCTGACAGCAAAAAGTGAGATCCTTTAATAGACCCTAATGGATAATGTCAGATGCTATGTTTAAATATTTAATGTGATTTAACTGCCTGAGAGTATCTTATTGCAGGTTGTCTGGCTTTCAAGGCACATGAAATCTGATCGAAGACCAAATGCATATAACAGTAGACTTCTAATAGAGCAGTCAGTATGTGACACAGATGTCAGCCTTCTCTAGAGGGATCTGTCTTCAGGAATAATTAGTTGGTGGTATTATTGCTCAGAAAGAAGAGAAGGAACCCAGATAAGAAGCACTAAGTGATTTCAGGTTTTCCAGCAAATGAACGCACACACAGAGCTTGAATTTAAGAAGCAGTAGTCATGTTGTGACCACTACTTCAGGTCCCACTTCTAACTAGAAAGTTGCTTGAACTGCTTGAGAAGTTTGGTGGTTTGGTTTACTGCACAAGGGACATATCCTCAGGTGATATAAGCTGCTACTACAGTAGGAAGATAGTACTTTATATTATCTGAAAGTCTGTAGAACTGCTAAGGTAATTTTCCAATAATATTTCATCATTTTCAAGGAATTCAATGGCTGAAAGTTCTGACAATGCCACTTTAAGTGTGCAAGTGGTTTTACAAGCATTTTTGACCCTTCTTCTGTTCTCAAGGTTGTTTAGCAAGTTTAATACCCCAATATACTACTTGGAAAATTAGTATAAAACTAATCATATCTGCCTGCAGCATTAGTAAGCCACATCTCTCCTGTCTCACCATTGTTTTCTTTGAAATTAGCCTGGAGACACAGGAAGACTAAATACCTAGTAAGATTATTAAAACAATAAATCCTCCCCTCACAAATATTTCACTAATATTTCAGACCCAGAAGTACTAATCAATAAAAAGAAAATTTATCTTGTTTCATGCTGATACTTTAATAGAAATCAAACTATCTCAGACTTCAGATTCATTGCTTTTTGATTTGTTATTGAAGGAGTAAATATTTTTAGCACATACATTTCTGATTAATAAATAAAAGTAATCTGCCTGGCAGGGAATATCAGTAGGGATGCTGTTGTCACAAAGGGAAATTTTCTTAAAGATGGATCATCAAAATGCCTATAACCATTGTAGTTTCCATAGATTCTCTTTTCCTTAAAGGCTTTAGTGTGTTTACATGTAGTTTTGTCTCATGACTTGGCTATCAAAGTTGCTGACAGTAAAGTATACTCATAATGTATACTTAACAAATTACAGGTACATTAAAAGCACTGAGCTTTGGTTGCTGCTTTTTGAAAGCTTCCTCTGCAATACTCTAGTTATAGAAAAAGTCTTTTCACAAATGAGAACTAGCCTTATTGCTTTGATAAAGTGCAGCAGAATTTCAAAAGCAATCAGTGCTCTGTATTGAAAAAAACATAACAATACAGTGCTCTAGAGGGCTGATAATGCTGTCAGTGAGAAAAAAATATGTAAAACTCTCTGCTGGTCTAAACTGATATGGTCTTATTGAAGATAAATGTATTTTCTGTGTATCACACTATTGCCTCTTCTGTACTGGCTGTCTGGACTAAAAATGAAGGAAAGTTACCAAATAAAAATGCAGGCAGCCTCAGGGTCCCTAACTCCATTTCCTCCCCTTATGTGTACCAGCATATTATCTCTACTACCATATTTTTGCTTCTTTATATTGCAAGAACTTTGCAAGAAGAACTGGACTTGCAGTGGTTCATGTCTCTGATACAAAAGCTTCTGGATTTATCTGATCTCAGGCTCTTTTCTTGCATGTGGCAGGCTAAGCCAAGTATCTACACAACCCAAAACACATCTGCACAGTGGTGGATGCATTCACAGCCTCACCAGCATCAGTGGCAACATATCACATCTGTGGTTCTTCCTGCATGATTTGAGAATCATAACAATAGCTTCTTGGCAAATTCAGAAATTTCACAAGTCTGATCTGCCCTCTCTTCCAGAATAAAACAGAAAGGAAGAATGATAATATTTTTAAAGTCTAAAATTTCAAGTATTTTTAAAAGATGCTGAAAGCAGCGAAGATCCACCTGTAGATTTTGGCTTGCTATTTTACTTTATTTACTGTTCACTTTCAGCATTTACACACAAAGCACAACACCATGATGTTAATTGGTAAAAAAAATATGCATCAAATCAAAAGAGAGAAAAACAAACCTTGGAGGCACCTGGTTTGGTTTATTTGAAGCTGTCAGAGCAAAACAAAGCAGAAGACCCTGTCACCATGTAGTTGTGAAGATGGTAAGAAAACAATGCTCTATCATTATAAGAAGTTCTGCTGCTTGTAATTAGACAATGAGTAATTTCCAAGGAGTATCTAATTCACTGAGTTTCAGAGTATGTACAATGCTATGTCAAAATCTAAAAGCCATTTCCCCCCCTGTGATATAATTAGGAGAGTTGTTTTGCACATTACAGTTCATTGCAAGTCACCATCAGTTATTAAAGGTATGTCATGTTTTTCTACAGCAACTGTATATTTTGAACCTTGTTGGTCAAAGGCTGTCTATGCCAGAGATGAGAGTGCAAAGCAGCATGCCTGTTGTTGGCTATGTGGTCTTTTGCTGTTCGAGTAATTACACGTGTCTGATACCTGGACAGAGGATGCATTAGATTGTAGCCAAGAAAGAGAAGTTAAAATAACCACAGACTGTTTATGAACATAGAAATGACTTTTCAGGTAAGATGAAAATGACATGAGCAAAAGACACTTGCATCCCAGCACTTGTGTCACAAGTTTCCTTTTTATTTCCACTATAAAAGAAACTATGGCTGTTTGCAAATCCTCACACCCTCCTCATCTAAACCATTTACTAACAGTATGGGCTTTCATTTGGGTCACTGCAACCCTCTGACTTTCAGTAGGCAGTTTTCTTGATGATCTTTGTGCTTTGATAATGAGTGAAGAAGCTAGAGCTGCAGTTAAGTATTGATCTGAATCCTGCACAAGGCAGAGCTAGAGTGAGCATCAGCCAGGGGAAATGAGCAAGAAGTGGCCTTCTGCATAGCAAAGGTGGTGTGGGACAAACCTAGATGTGAAAATAGTGGTGGACTGTGCCTAAAAGAGGGATGTTCTACCTGGAAAACAAAGACAAGATGTCAGAGCCTGTGGCCGAGGCCAGAGACATACAAAGAAGTAAAAAGGGCTTAAAATCACTGTGTGATCACGGCTTCCTTCTTCTAAGCTAAAGAAAAAAAAATGGCAAAAATAACCAAATACTCTGTTTTAACTGTTTGACCTCTGCAAGATGGGAACTTCACCCAGTAATGGTAGCTCAGTAGGTTGCAAGCCTCCTGTATGAGCTATAATAAGTTTCTACATACAAAATCCCTTCATAGTCAGTTGAAACACTTCAGCCAAAATCCAACATCCCATGTAAAAGCAAAGCCATGTTCCTCTCTTGAAAACCTCTGTATGCTTTAAAGGAGACACAGCTTTGGAGCAGGAGAATTTAACTCCTACTTCAGAGACCTTCTAAACCAAAACTCACTTCTGGAATGAAGCTGGTACTGCAGTAGCAACTGGTAGGTCAACGTTGCTCCTGCTCCCCCTTCGTGCTGTCTCAGAACATACTCAAATACGTTCCTGAATCAACATCTTTGTACATGATTGTACACAATTGTGTTCAGCTCTATTGGAAAGTGCAGATTTTCATGCAGACTTGAGTAAAGACAATACAAAAGCCAAGTGTGGGAGTGGAAGTCAAGGAGAAGCATCCATTAATATTTCTCAGTTCAAGCACCCTTGTCTTCCTTGCATTGTCTCATCTTTTCAAAGTAAGTAGTTGCATACGAACAAAAGTATTTGTACCCCAGCGGTCAAGTATCTGCTTTTAAACATTGAAGGGGGAACTGCTTCCAAGAAGGCTGAGTCAAACACAGAAGCAGTATTTTCTTCTAAGGTTACCTCAGAGTCCAGATGTCATCCAGCTTGATCCATGTCTTGGAAGCTAACTGTGGCTGCAGCATTTACAATTCACAGAACACTGTAATTTATTCTTCTCTGACTTATTAAAGGTGTACAAGAGTTTTATATGAGTGTTGTGACCTTATACTAGGTAGTAACAGCCAAAGTTTCAGAAAGCTTTAACCAACATCATTCCTCAGTTGGGAACAAGACGAGGTTATTCAACTCTCATCCCAAATTGCTTTTCATCGGTACCTTGTTCCTCTCTTCCCATAAGCCCAGAGACTTAGCTCTGGCTACGATTTGAAGCATGCGTGGATGAAGAGGTTGTAGTCAGAAGTGTTATTTTTAGCATGGTAAATCTGATCTCCACAGCACTCCTTCTCCCATAGCCAGAGGAGTCAGAAGTGTGCCTCTGCAGGGCCATCCAGAACAGAAACCAAGCCTTAGGTGCTCCTGGCTGTCTTCTGGGTGAGCTTATTTCTATCCCTTTACTGAAGAGGGAGCTCAGAAAGATGCGCTTCCTAGGGCCACTCTCACCCCTACAATGGAAGGCACTAGGCCTGCCACAGAGTAATCCAGAAATAAAGGACAATATGTGGATTTAGAGAATTGCCACTCATCTAAACCACTCACAGTCATTACCCCTCAGCTCAGTGAGGACAGCTGATCCTGCCAGAGACAGTGTTAGCTTTGGTCACCAGACAGTGGGAGAAGGACAATTTTCCTGCAAAGTGCAATTTTCACAAATATATTTGTCCTAATTCAGAAGACAAACACTAGAGCAAAATATTACTATACTTAAATGAAAGCATAGCTTTAAACATAAATTTTTGCTGGTGATAATGAGCAGGCATAACAAGTACCGGCTCAGTTACCTTGGTCTGAGAAGCACTAAAGCCCTCCAAGGGGCCTTTATCCTGCAGTTAGTTAGAAGTAACCAAAACAGTTGCATTAAGTCTGAAGGCTGTGAAGTTCCACCTGCAAATCTCATACTGCACTACACCCCCCTCAAATCCTTGTGTCTTACTTTGTACTCATTGCATTACCACACCATTCCTTAGTGCCGTTTGCTGCAGGTAGGCTCAAAAATGAAGCAATTTCTGTATTATTTTAAAAGGAAGTACAAAGTAAGAGCTAACAGTGCAATTCTGTGTATCAATTATTCCCTCTACCCCTTACTACTATGTGAATACTCAAAATTCTGATGTGCTCTATGTTCCTGAGAAGCTGCCAATCCATTGCCTTTGTTTGCACAAAGTTTAGCTATACCTCGATAAGCTCCTGAATCCTATAATAAAACAGCAGGAACAAAATGTACTCTGGAAAATGGCCTAGTGCGAAAGAGTGTCACTGGTTTTAAATCATAATGTTACTGCCTTTTTGGAATGTTTTCCCATTCTAATGTTCATGTCAGCTGTGATAAAAATATTGAGCAACAAGCTTTGAGCTATTTTGGTGCTCTCTTGAAGTGTTTGAACAATACTGCCATGCCAATTTAGCTACATTTTATAATAATAGGTGATTTGGAACAAATTATAGTGTAAACACAGCATGTCTGAACAAAACTTTTTTTTTTAAGATGTTCTAAATGAAAACATATTTAAGCCTATTGTTGGTTTTAGCATATTCACCATGGAAACTATATAAAACTCACTTTCAATGTTCATTCTTTCTGAAACACATTGTGTTGCCTAAATGACATGTGAATTGAGCATGGTGGTATTTTAATGGTCAGACACGGAATAGCATGTCCTTTGGAACATCCTATAACTGCATTAATTGCTGCATTTACTGTATGCAAGAGGCAGGGTTATACTAGCTTTGTTAAGAAAGGAGAAGGAGTACAACTTTTTAAACACCTGTGGATGTTCTGGATTACTTATCTCTCAATGCACTACAAAGTTTTAAAATTCCAACAAAGACTTGGTCAGATTCACCACTGTAGTAAACTTAGCTAAAATCAATGCAGTTATGTCAAAAATGTATTTGTTTTACTAGCTTCAGGAGTAAGACATATTTTCAAGGATGTTAGAGGTATAACCACATTCAGTTTTTGCATATATGATGACCCATTCCCAAGGACAGCATTTAAGTGCTTGCTGGAACCTGTCGTATAAACTCTTTCCCAATCTGCTTCATGGGAAATGAGTGGTAAGGAACAGTCACTACGCAGAAAAAATTCAGTCAGCCTATTCCTAAACCTGCCAGATTCCCATGTTCTATTTTTTGTATACACACTTGTGCACACACAGAGAAGCCACCAATGATCCCTTAACAGTACTGTAACATACTAAGCAGCTGTGGTCTTACCCAGGTTCAATGTTCCTTCTGGTTATGTCAGCTCAGCTGGAGATTGGTTTGAACATGGACTGCAAAGGCTATCCACAGGCATGATGCCAAGATGCATTTCTCCCTTATCCACAGCCCCAAGTGCCATGACTCAGCACTTCACAGGCTCCTCTCATCGTCTACCAGTGACTGCAGAAAATTACTCAAGAGCCTTCATTTGCTCTGCTGGCATCAGGCTGTGACTAGAGCCATGCCACAGGCTCCCAGAACCCCCTCAGATCTCATGCCCCCTGCACGTGCTGCAAGTACTAATTGCTTCTTGCTACATGCTGCAGGTTCACCCCTCCATTCAGTGAGTGAGGAGGCAGAGAAATCTCAGGCACTAACAAGGTTAATATGACAGGCCTAAGTATGTGACCACTGAAGAGACCTGAAGCTACATGTGGATGCCACCATAGTCAGATTGCAGAGGTCAAGTGAAGAATCCTCATGACAACCTCGTGACAAAGGTATGAACTGAAGTGACTTCACATGTATGTGAGAGATTAATTTCCACTGTTTCTCTAACTGTTAGATGTGTGGTTTGCTTATCATTGTGCCATGAGGCAGCAGTGGCTTTGGCAGTGCATTTTGGAGTCAGTAGAAGCAAAGGCAGAATTTTCAATGAACTATCTTTAAGGTATAAATTGCAGCATCAGCCCAAAGGAAATAGGATGCACAATAGCTGAAATAGTTGAAAGCAAAATTTGAAAATACATATAAATTCATTTCGGCTGGCTTCTTTTATTAAAATGCTTGAAATTTAAATTTGAATGCATAACCATCTGCCTCAAGGATAAGTTCTACATAGGATCTTATGCCAATTTACATACATCTTATTCTGCAAAATGCCTCCTGAAATTCATGCTAGGTAAAGTACAGAGGAAGTAATACATTTATCTTCCAGGGATACAGTAGCTGCTTGATGTCCATTTTGATGAAAGACCTAAAGAAAGTACTGTAAGCAATGTTGTTCAAGGTGTTGCGTATTTCTAAATTCCCCACTATGAATCAGTTTCTCTAGGAGCAGAAAAGGTCAAATTACGTGATAGAACTACACTCTCTAGTGGTGAATTCCTGGCCCTTGTGTCACTTCTCTCTACAGCTCCACCACGTCCTCCTTGCTCTCCTTGTTCTTTCAGGAGATTAACAAATTCATCTCATGAATATTGTTACCAGGAGCTACTTTTACTGGAGAAGGTACAGTTACCAGCTCTTCTCAATCTAAAAAGTAAAAGTGAAAAATTGAGACTTCAGCAAAGAAAACTTCAAGAGACATTTCTTCATCATATGCAATTGTTAAAGGAGATGAATAAATGCCATCCATGTGCATATATATATAGAGTCCATGAAAAAGCATTTATTTTATGAATATTTAATGCAAAATCTTCCTTTGCTAGAGGAAGAATCACACACTGGACATGAATTGCTACTGTCAAATGACAAGTAGATATGTCCTCATACAAACCAACCACAGTCCTAATAAACTTATTCTTTGTTCATGGGAAGAAGACTTAAAATTGCTGTCACAATTACCATTTATGCTCTTATCAACAAAGCACTGCAAAAAATTTGTCCACAGATGTGTTTATCCCAGGAATTGAGAAACCTTCACCCTGGGGTCAGAGGCAGCTAGGAACAGAGTTTCATGTGATTTGCTGCTCTGTGCTGCATGTACTTCATTACAGCACTTAGACTAACACTGGGAATGTGACAGAGTGTGGCCCCACAGGAGGGGACTGAAAAGCCTATTTGGTTCTCAGAAGAAAAAGATGTCCTAAACTTTGCCTATATACACACCTGGAAGGTCTGTGTTCATGTCTTACTTTTGTCCACACTGAAAATACACGCAGACGTGTCCTTAGGCAATAGCAGTGCAAGAACATGAGCTCTGCTAACTTATAGAACGTGAGAAAACTTCCGTTGCCACTTGTCTGTAACCCCTTTAGAGTGTCACCAAAGCTACAGAGACCAGTTTCAGGAAATACTCAGCCAAAAGTCCTACAGTTTAATTTCTGTAACCTATCTCCTTTTGCACAACTCTACCTCCTGTGCAATATTTGATCTCTTTGTCCTGTAGATAGTTGCAGATCACTCACAGTGTCCATTTTTGCACAGACCTGTTGTTTTCTCCTTTCTTATTCTCTCTGCCATGACTCCACAAACTCAGAAGTTTGGCTAGAGACTCATAGCCACATGATGGAAAATACTTGCCATATCATTATATTCCACATAGAATGTATGTGCCATACATATATCATCAACTTCCATGATATGATTTTGCAGCAGATTGCTTGCGTGGGCATTTACTAAAATCAGGAGTGGTTGCATTTTTAAGGCTTCATTAGCAAATCTACATTAGCAAGCATTTTTTCCCAGGAGGAATGGATCAGTAGAAGGAAGTAGCTGGAGCTGTGACACAGGCAGTTCAAGGGTTTTACTGCAGATTGGTTTTCTGAGCCAAATATTCCCAGTATGTATCTGGTTGGACCAAAAACTGCCTGAGACTCTAAATCTCTAACTAGGAGTGGATAGACATGGGTATGTATCTGGAGAAAAAACCTCCAATCCAGTTTCCTCTGAAAGGAACCCAGTCTTACATTCACTAAACTGCTCCACAGTCTGAAGCAACACATGCTGAACTTCACACTGTGCGACACAGGGGGTTTGATAGATATCATGGGAAGAGAAGGACTGGGACATATGGTTTAGGCTCATATCAGGGTCAAATTACTTCACAATGCAAAAAAAGCTCTCTTTGGTCCAGGACATTTCCTTTCCACAGTTTTGAACAACTGAAAGAACAAAATGGGGAGGAAATGACAGCACAGAAGACATGCATAATGAGCATTCCCAAATGAAAGACATGATCTATTGGTACATGTAGCTGTCTTAAGTATGGCCAGGTGAGGTTTGGTGTAATGGGCTACAACAGGCTGTGAGGCCAGTGTGGTGATGCTGCAGTGCAGACATTTGAGACTCCTCATACGTGATCAAATGACCTCTCTTTTGCCTTGTGGAATATGAGCAACAAGCACACAGAAAGATCTGTTTCAATTTTTTATATGTAATCAAAAACCTGACCACAGAATACAAGGCCAGGATATCATAATCTCATGTTTCCAGTATGGTCCAGTTCTGCAAATTATTTAGGTCAAGATCTAAATTTCAATGATAGATTCCATTCCTATTACAGGATAAATCAAAATCCAGACTAAAGTCAACTACTCTGGGAGTAGAGGGAGGGGAAAGTATAAATTTATATCTTAGTTTTGCAGACGAGAGTAAAGTCAAGCCTTTGTTGTCCAAGACTGTGAAGTTCAGAGTAATTGACCCATGTTGTGGAACCAGTCACTTAACTCCTCCATGTGTCCTTCCTGGGTTTGTTTTGTTGGTTTTTTTTTTCATTAAATGAACTAGCATTCTGCTTATTTTAAATTTCAACCAAGATGCCTTGAGCAAAAAACATTCATGTCTCCTCCTGGAAGACCATAGGCATAATTGTTGGTTTTGATGGATTGCAGCAGGATCAAGAAATTTCCACAAGAGTTGCTTTTGCTTCTTGAGGGAAATAAATAACCTCAAAGCGTGTCCTTGCCAGTGCTGCATTTAAAAACAGGAGGAAGATTTGTCAAGTGCTGCTGAAATACAGAACACACCCTTCAAACCAGCTTGTTCTAAATTACCTACTGCATAGTCAATACAAAATGTTCATCTATTGTGCTGTTTGCATGGAAGAGTATGCTTAGACTTGAAGGACTGGGTAATAGGGACACCATATGCTGCTGCAGCTATGTCAATGGTGCTTTTCTTACTAGTTTTTGAACTCTGTTGCCAGCATTATTTTTAACTATCCTAAAATATTGGAACAGTTACAAATGACCCCATGCCCACTTACTTCATCTTGAGTTTGATGAAAAACACCCTGACATTGAGAGGTCCCAAGCCAAATTTCCTGGCCAAAATTCAGTCACCCCTTTTTTTACCCCTAATGTTTGCATGCTACCCTCAGCTAAGCCTTTTGTGCAGGTCTCCTCTCTGGCTGTTGCCACTCAAACCTCAAGGTCAATGTCAGCCACCAACACACTCTCCCCAGATGCTGCTACCATTCCCTTGTTAGCTCCCCAGGGGCAAACTGCAGCAAGACAATGGACACAGGCTTTACCGGGAAGATCTGAATTACAGCACTTAGGTCACTGATTCAGTCACCATGAAAACTAGCTCAGTCCTAAGAGAAGCCTCCTGCAGTGGCTTTGAGCTGAGGGTAAAGAGTCAGCCAGCCCTGTCCACTGTCTCTGCACAGACAGCAGAGTGCCAGCACATTGGTGTGAAGGACGGACTGGCCACAAGACTGAACTGAAAAGCTGCAAGAAAACAGATGGTATGTACCTCCCAAAATACCAAAATAAGATATTCTCAGGTTCCATGGTCACAGAAATCTGATTGTTCACAGCAGAGACTGATGAAGTTTCTGGGACAGTTCAAGCATGTGGTAAATAAGCAGAAATCAATAAAAGCATTAGCATTCCTGCTGGAAAGCGAATTTTGAACCTGTCTGTCTAAAGGGAAAAAGCTAATGAGCTCCCATGCTTTCAGTGTTACTGAGGCTGGAATCATGACAATATCTATAGCCAGCACTAAGTGCGCAATAATTGTTTCCAGATGTATGTAAACATGGCTAATTCTTTCCACCTTAATCTTTCATAGAGACTGCATACATTGGAGAGCTCAGATGTTTACTCAACATTCAGATAAAATATAAAGGGATTAAAAAACTATCTGGTCTGTTAAGCTTCCTTAAAAGGCAGCTGATGGTATCTATCTAACACTCTAACTAGATTTTATTACTGAAATTCCAGGGATTTATGTAACCACCCTGTTTTTCTCCAAGGTTGATTGTTTTGTCCAGCTAATTCAAATCCCAATGTCCCTGTACAAGTAAGTGAAAATAAGCACTGAATTTTGATGCCCATGATGCTGCTGGAGTTTTTTATTATACCATGGACAATATTGAAGATGCTGGGAGAATCCCCACAACATTTTCTTCCTGAGCTAATGCCTCATGACTTTGAGTCAGCAGTGTGCCCAGGTGGCTAAGAAGGCCAATGGCATCCTGGCTTGCATCAGGAATAGTGTGACCAGTAGGAGCAGGGAGGTGATCTTGTCACTGTACATGGCACTGGTGAGGCCACACCTCGAGTACTGTGTGCAGTTTTGGGCACCGCAGTTTAGGAAGGACATTGAGCTACTAGAGAGGGTGCAGAGAAGGGCAACTAAGCCAGTCAGGGGTCTGGAAAACAGGCCTTACGAGGAGAGGCTTAGGGAGCTGGGGTTGTTTAGCCTGGAGAAGAGGAGGCTGAGGGGAGACCTTATCGCTCTCTTCAGCTACTTGAAAGGCCATTCTAGGGAGGCGGGTGTTGGCCTCTTCTCCCTTGTGACTAGTGACAGGACTAGAGGGAATGGGCTTAAGCTGAGCCAGGGTAGGTTTAGATTAGATATTAGGAAGAATTTCTTTACTGAAAGAGTGGTTAGATATTGGAATGGGCTGCCCAGGGAGGTGGTGGAGTCACTGTCCCTGGAGGTTTTTAAGAAGAGGATAGATGTGTTTCTTCAGGGGATGATTTAGGGGTAAGAGTAGTGTAGGGCTATCAGTTGGACTAGATGATCTTGAGGGTCCTTTCCAACCGTAATGATTCTGTGATTCTGTGAGATGAGTCTCTTATTCCTGCTATAAGGCAGTGTTAAATCACATAAACATGGAGAAATTGGCTCACCTTTGTCAAATACAAGCAATGCAAGAGATGTTCACTGCACAAGCTGCAAGAGAGTGGCAAGCTCTCATCTTGCCTTGCCAACAAAAGCTGCCCATGAGATGTACTATGTCTATATGTCTTGTAGGAACCTGGCACCATTCATCACTTATCATGCCAGCCATCCTTCCTTATCCACCTGGAGGAAGACACTTACCCTCATGTCTCCATGCAAATATTTTCCAGTCATGGAAGATTTGATCAAGCACAGCTGTACCATTGGAACTACTCTGGTTATATGCTTTGCAAATGTATGGAAATGTGAGTCTTTTAGCAAGTGGTCAGAGCAGAGCAAAAAACATCAGAGATGGAGTCATATCAAGCCATTCTTCTGTCTGCAGAGCGTGTTTAGTTTTTCGATGTCTGACTATAGGGGAAAGATTCTTCATTGGATTGTAAGGTACCCCTCTGCAGTTACACCCCCAGCTTGCACTGGCCCTGCAACACCAGTCAATAAATCCTGGCTTTTACACACTTTGAGGTGCTACCTTGTTTGGTTACTTGGCGATTTCATGAACTGCTGTCATTTGAAAGCTATACATCTTGTTTATTTTTAAAGACCAACCTGACTCTTATAATCTGAACTGGATTACAATTTCGTCTTCACCTCAGGGGAAGTCCAATAGGTTAAGATTTTGGTCTCAGCTGTAAACAAATTGTCATGGTCAGCTGTGACATTTTCATGAAGGCCTGTGTTCAAATGGTAAAACATTTCCCTCAATAGACTCATATCTGGCATGGCTTAGGCCATGTCCATAATATACAGTAGATCAAAAAGCACATACATCACCTTATTCAAGGTTCCTTACAAAATACAGACTGATCCTGTGAATTTTCCTTATATAGCTAATCAAGCTGGTGTCCATGAGTTTATTCATATATAGATCATCCCTAGTTTTTGGATTTGTATGGGGTCTTTTGTTTGTTTGGCTCGTTGGTTGGCTGGCTGGTTTTATCTTTTGAGTTGGAAGGAACCCTTTAGGATCACAGAGTCCAGCTTTTGTCTTTGCAGAGGATAACCCCAAAAATTACACTGTGTGCCTGAAGGCATTTTCCAAATGTTATGAATTCTGTCAGGCTTGGTGCCAAGACTACTTCTGTGGGGAGCCTGTTCCAGTGCTTGACCACCCTCTGGTGAAGAATCTTCTCCTTGTATCTAAGCTTAACCTCCCCTGGCACAGGTTCACGTCGTTCCCCCAGGTCCAATTACTGTTCATCACAGAGAAGAGATCAGCTCTTGCCCCTTCCTATGTTACACATGGCCCAGCTCCATAAATATGCTGTCCTGATAAACACTGGAAATTCAAGTTTATTGGGATGTCTCAGATCTTTCTCTGCAGCAAAGCTTTCAAAGACATCTCAATCATTATTAATACCTGAATACTATACTGAATAATAAGAGGTAAAAATATCAAACTGTCATGTAACTAAAATGTCTCATGGAGTCTTACTCTGTCAGAAACTCCACAAAAAATTCAATTAATCCGTATTGCTTTTCTTTTATTTCCAGACCACCCACTTGCTCTTTGTACTGGATTTCACTTACTCTTGTTATCAACACTTATTTTTTATAGACTACCTAAAGAAAAGTCAACATTTATAAAAGACCATAGTTTTCTACTTCCAAAAGGAAAGTTTTCTTCCAATGTTCATATATCTTATTAGCCTCTAGCACATAAAGTGATTTTAGGGACTCTGGCTAATGAAACGTTTGGGACAGGATAAAAATAAACCTTGATGGGTTTTGCTTCAACCAGCTACTAAGCAGTTCGGGTTCTGTGCGTTTTTTCTCTTCCCACCAGCTTCTGGTCTGCAATATGAATCTGAAACATATGAGTAAACACTGAAAAACTTCTCTGTGGTCTTCGATGTTTGCAATTCAGGAGAGCGTTCAGCTTTTCCACTCCATGTCTTGGAGGTGGTCTCTTACTCAAGGTGAATGCAGGAAACACCCTCCACTTGCAGGGTAAAATGATAGATTAATATTATGGGGGAAGCTTCTATTTTCCTTGAATTCCTTTTAAACTCCATTTTTACAGTATTTAGTTCAAGGCTGCAGATTTCTATTTACAGAATCCCTGCTATGGAGCTGAGGATTATACACGAAAAGGCAAAGAAGATAAAATCTTAAAGAAGAATTATTCTTCACAGTGTTTTCACCCAAGTTAACATATGTTTGTTTGGTTGGTTTTTTCCTCAGTAGGAGGCCCTGAAACATCTGTAGGAAGACACTTAGAGAACAGGAATTACACTTGTTCTAGTGTACGATTGACCTCCATTCTTTGAACTTTGTCTTCAAATAATTTAATCAAGCATCTTTGCCAAGAAGCCAAAGCCAGTCTTCTTGCCTGCTAATCATTATTGTGGAGTGCAACAGACTTATGGGCTTAACTTGTCCAGATTGATGGGGAAGATTTTCAGATGACTGAAGCTACCCTTAAGCCATCAGAGCAATAACAACTTATATTGGTGAAGGATTTTTACTTAACTGTATGATGAATCAGTCTTTCACTACAGCTATGCTTTGTCTCCTTCCTTAATTAAAAGCAAGTAGTTAAAAAGAATTGATCATAGAAGAAAATAGAAAGAAATGGAAAGTCTTGTCATCTACTGCAAAAAGGACAGCAACATAGATTCACAGACTGGCCCAGGTGGAAAGGGACCTTAAAGATCATCTAGCTCCAACCCCCCTTCGATGGGCAGGGATGACACCCTCTCTAGACCAGGTTGAAAATATCAAAATATTTCCCCCAGGATTATGGTTAGCTACTTTCTCAAATGCCTCACTTGTCTATTACAGGTGAGCTGTGCAGGGTTCTGTTGTTATAATGTGGTTATCTGCCTACTAAGAATCAAGATAAACCCACCGACTCCTTTTTCAGTGGTTAATGATATTAAAGACAGAGTTCTACTCAAATCGTAACAATATTTAATCACAAGCCACCTGGGATGATATTTGAACCAGAGATTTCATGGTAAAAATAACATTCAACATCCCATCCATGTTCTCCTACAATGGGCCAGGAAGGCTGAAGGAACCTGTTTCCCACAGGCTCATACTCACATCCAGGAAACACACAGCGTAGAGCAAACAAAGCTGTGTTTTGCCACATTTGTCATCTGACACACTGCTTCCGTTAGCCAGGGACTGGAGCTGGTCAAGCCAAAGTGCCGAGGGAAATTCTGTGAGCTTGCTCCAGCTGCTAAATATGCTGTCTGCTGCATTTCTCTGGTTAATCTCTTTCATTCCTGCTGGGGAAGCAGGGTAGTGCCCTTAGTTGCTCCTCTGTGGCTTCTCTCCCCTATGATTTCACTGCTAGCTGGGTAAGAAAATCTCTCCAGGACAGCACTGCTGGCATTCAGCCCATGGGTGAGGAAGCAGTGGCATCCTTTTTAAAGCTATCAAGGGAAAAAACCTGAACAGCAGGCCTATTGAATGTGAGATTTTCCAAAGACCTCACAGAAGCTTTAGGTAACCAAATTCCCTGTGCAGTCTGTAGGCACAGAGGCATTACTAAATTCCTTGCATAGTCTTAGTCTTCATATGAAGCAGTTTGGTGGCTTTTTGCTCTGAAACTGCTGAGTGATTGTATGGAATGAGCAACAAAATTCAGCAGAAGACTGGGCAAACAACCACTTAGTCAAGGTGTTGTTAATACTTTCTGCAGAGTATAAATTCTCTGTTAACTATTCAAATATGTCTTTGAAAGAACAAGTTAACCTGCCAATTTATTTAATAGCATTGAGCGAACAAAGGCCAAAAAATCCTCAGTCTTATATTTCAGCTTTAACTTTTACTTGCTTCCATCTTCCTACTGCAAACTTCTGTAACTCTACAGTAGTTTCTCAGTCTCTTGATGGTTAGAGTAGTGTAACCCTGCACATGAGATGGGCAGATGTTTATCTGCCAGGTGATACAATTCCTCAGGTTACACTGCCAGCTGTGAGCCTGGCTCTTAGGTCTCACTGGCCAGTGAAGACTCACTTAAGAAGCAGAGTCATTCTTGGTTTGGATCACAATAGAACAGGCTTAATGATGTTACATGACAAAACATACATATATATACAAATTTCAGAATCATCTATTCATGCTATTGTCAGAAACTGTAATTTTTAAGATTTTTTTTTCTTCAGGCCTCACACTTTTTCACAAAGGGATCAGATGGTGCAATGTCCAGTCCTACTGATATTGGTCAGTATTCATGTTAAAGTCCTTTGCTAGGATATGGCATTTCAACAATTTTCTCCTCAAGTTTCTATTTCCACTTCTTGCTCTTAGCTTGCCTCTATGAAATAGGAGATGGAGCCCTTCCATGTTACCCAACACCAAGAACCATGATGGTGCTGCATAGGTGGCCTGCCTCTGCAGAGGGCACCACATAGCAGTTGTGCCCTTTCTTTCCTCCAGCAGCTCCCCAGCCTCTGTATCCCCTGACCTGGGCAGCCTTCATGCCCCACAGCTGAAGCCTGCCTCACAGGGAGCAGCAGCAAACACTCCCCTCAGCCTCCACATTACAGCAGCTCTATGTTTTTATGACCCTGAAATAAGAGCAGAAAGGAGGATGCTCTGTGAACTACAAATTGTAAAGAACCACTCTCTAAAGAGAGAGACAAGCATCAATTTTAGCAATGGCTCTTTCAGCTGAGCTTCTAAAGTTCTGAGATGAAGAGAAATGGAATCAAGCCTACCCCAATGTTTTGCTCTGCTAATTAAATACTACCCTACAGAAAGAGGTATAAGAAAAAAACAAAGTGTGCTAGGGAACTGCTTAAAATGCAAACAGTTGATAAATAGGTTTGAAGTCTCACCAATACCATTTGACTCTTCTTTGATTCCATTTTAGTTCACTTACGTTGTCTCTATGCAAATTCTGTCTGGGATAAAAGTAGATGGTAATGGAATAAGAAAAACTGAAACATATCATCATCTCTTTTATATCTTCTCTGCTAAAATTTTCAGATACACTTAGAAGAAATCTTATCCTAATTCAAAGATCCTCCTCAGAAAGACACACAATAACATATTACAGCCACAGTCCTAAGAATAAATGTCCACTGCCTTGCTGGAATTTGAATTGACAACTGGGTAATAGCCCAGTCTGCAGGTCTTCAGAAGACATAGTGATACAGCAGGAATTTGGCTCACCAATCTATACTGAAGCCTGCTGTACCCTTTATTAAGGTGTATTGGCATTTACCCCTGAAGAACTGCAATGTTAGCCCAGTTGCTTCCAAGCTGGCACTTTGCTAGAGAACAGCTAGCAAGAAAAATAGAAAACAGATACAAGAAACCAAGTGCAATGAAGAATAATTCTATATATATACTCTATGGGGTAAACATCACTAAAAATAGGAAAAAATGCCAGCCAATCCTAAATACAAATGATTGACCATGCCTAAGCAAAATTGGACGTCACCGTCTTGTTTTCAGCTTAAACTTTTTCAATTTAAAAGCCAAATTAATTTGTAAATGAGTGGCCTATTTTCATCTATCACCCTTCCAAAATGTAAATCATGGCATGCAAAGGTAATTTCAGCCTTCTCAGAAATCCAGTTTCTTCCAGTCATTTATCAAAAGTACTAATATTGCTCTTCAGTCATGGTTAGGAAAAAGTTTCAAGAGCAGTGCATTAGCTTCACACATCATTAACTATGAGTGCCTTGGGCTGTACATCACTTGCTTGATGAAACTGCACTCATGCTGTCCCGTATGCCAGAATGTCAAGGCATTAAATGTTACCTTTTTTCGAGGGACTCTCAGACATAGTTGACAAGGTCATGTGTATTGATATAGTCTATTTGGATTTCTGCAAGGCATTTGATTTAGGAGAGGGTGATATTTTGTTTCAAAGTCTTTTATGCAGAAATAACAGAGAATATATTAAAATAACTAAAAACTGCCTCATTTGTGAATCTCATCATGTCTTAATGGAGATGTATCTGCCACTGAGGCCGTTCCAGTCAGAGCTAGAGGGACCATTCCCTGAGCCAACACTAATAGTTTATCAATCATTTAGAAACATGAAACACTTGCTCGTGGCATTCACTGTAGATGAAAATAAAAATAGTAGAATAGCAGACTGCGGAGGCAGAGCCACCTGGATTGCAAGGTTAGATGGTCACCATTCAACCTGCACCGAGAAATCTGGGACACAGATGATAACCATGGGCTGGGAGACTCAGACTTGTGGCAACAGCCACAACTCATGTATTGTTGAAAGCAACTGCCAATACTACTACTAAGGCTTAACTGCCATAACCCTTTGATAAATATGAAGAGAAATAATGAAGCGAGGCAGCAGAGTGAACCTGCTTCTGTCCATAGTCTCACTGAAGATGCTATGGAGAAATTCATTCTTCCCTTGCACTTGTACATTGAGTAAGATGTGGGAATACAAGAGAGAGCACCAGAAAGTCACAAGATGAACTTACGCAGCTTCTCAAAGACACAACTCACCATATAAACATTTACAATAGTCCGAGGAGAAAGAGAGTACAGATTTACTCATGTTGGAAAAGACTTAAAGTTTGAGAATTGAGCTTAGATATTTGAGACTATTTGATACAGGACACTTGAAACAGTCTGTGAGAGGAACAGGGAACTTATTACTAAGTGCACAAATCAGTTACCCAAACACAGGTAAGCAAGTGGTGTTTTCATATGCTTCAGGGCATTGAGCCATGTCTCCACATGCTGGTATGGAGGACTCTGGTGTCCTTCAGACCCAGCAGTCAGAGATTGGTCATCCTTCTGCCTGTCCCACATTCCAAAGGGCATGTGTGGAGGTATCTCATCCTAACTGCATCCAGTTCTGGAGCCCCTATTACCAGAGGGATATGGGGGTGCTGGAGCAAGTCCAGAGAAGGGCCACAAGAATGATCAGAGGACTGGAGCACCTCTCCTACGAGGACAGACTGGAAGAGTTGGGGTTGTTCAGTCTGGAGAAGAGAAGGCTCCCAGGAGACCTTATTGTGGCCTTCCAGTGTCTGAAGGGGGCCTACAAGAAAGCTGGCGAGGGACTTTTTAGGAGGTCAGACAGTGATAGAAGCAGGGGAAATGGGTGTAAGCTAGAGGAGGGTAGATTTAGGCTGGATATTAGGAAGAGGTTCTTCACTATGAGGGTGGTTAGGCAGTGGAACAGGTTGTCCAGAGGGGTTGTGGAAGCCTCAACCCTGGAAGCTTTTAAGACAAGGCTCGATGGGGCCCTGGGTAACCTGATCTAGTGGATGGTGTCCCTGGCAGGCAGGGGGGTTGGAACTGGATGATCTTTGAGGTCCCTTCCAACTCTGACAATCCTATGATCCTATGAACATGAGATCAGACACTGCTCCAGAGGAGGAGGCTAATCTGCTCTGAGGATAAACCCCAGTGGATGGAGGTGAGGGCTGGAGGGTCAGTGTGCTCACCCATAGCCTCTGGTCCACATGACCAGAACTCCCTCTGTTACAGATCCCCTCCCTGTGCTCAGGACATACCCTGTTCCTAGTGTTCCCAGTGCTATACTAAAACAGTGGTCAAAATCAGAGCTCAAGGTTCAAGTCTCTGCTGGCCTCCTGTGGGGCTCAGGAAAGCATTTTTGTAGCGCACAATGACTGAGCCACTTGTTAAGGCATCCCAGACGTGGACCAGGATTCCACTGCAGTGGGCTCAGTACAGCATATACTGAAAATGTCATGAAGATACCTTGGTGTGTCAAACTTCCTTCCCTCACTCCAAGGGACGTGATAAAGCAGCACTGACATGTAAACTCTGCAGTATGTCTTACATGCTCAGAGTGCAGTTGTGTTAAATTTGGGGTCAGAAGGGAATTTTCTTCAACTTATACTGACAAGGATCAGAGATCTCATTTGCTTTCACCTTGGGGCATACAATTTAATCTTTAAGGTTTGAAAAGCTTTAGTCTAAAGTCTTTGGACTAATACGAGAACAAATAGGTGACAATTTTGAAGTTCTTTATATAAAGCGAGTCATAAACTGTTGAGCTACTTTGTCTTCTTCACCTTAATCTCTGTGGAATAAGTTCCTGGAGCATAACTGAGTTGAGATAGGTGAAAGACAGCAGGGGCAAAATGTGATTTACAGTTTAAAACTGTAAAAAGAATAATGCCAGCCATATGTGCACCCAGGATGCAAAGAAAATATATAAATCCATACTTTTGAATTTTCAACAGAGAAGACACTGCATCTAGACAGGATTAAGACCTTTCTACTACATCTGGAGCACTATCTACTAAACATGGATATTTTCACATTATCCAGTGCAATATCTCTCCATGCACAGAAGGGGATCCATTCAATGCAGTAGGACTACCTGATGATGTGAAGTCAAGACTTCAAATCAGCATGAGTGCCAAGCCTGTAAATTTCAGATATGAAAGGATCATGTATTCAGAAATGCATAAACACAGTCTTATAAGAGAAATTATCTTGCAGCAGAACCATCTAGGTTTTGAAAATAATTATGTCCACTTCTAAGTACAATTCGAAACCACTAACCTCAGCAGAAATCTAGCCACCACAATGAAAAGAATAAGTACACTTTGGATTCCTTTTCTTTCTCCATAGGTATTTTCTTTCTTGTATTCTGCCATTTTCCTTTGACTCCATACCACTCTTGACATAAAAGGAAAGATCTGTTAATCATATTGCAGTGTTGCTAAAGAAGCCTAGTCATGGATTAGAATCTTATTGCACCAGGTTCTGTATAAACATGGAATGAAATCCTGATACGTAAATTGGGATTTTGGTTGGAAGCTATTTACAATCTTGCCTGTAAAAGGATTAGCTTCACCTAAATGACACAAAACAGTGTGAGAAGTATGTCTCTGTGCCTGTCTCGTTACAGCATAGAGGACATTTGAGTATTTGAAAAGGCCTACGAATGCATGCCATAATCTGGGCATTACACTGCCTTGTAAAGTAGATGGGCCATGGGACATACCCCACAGCACACCCAAGGCATGTGATTTTCTTACAGGCAAATCCTGTTTGCATAGTTCCCTTCTTTTATTTTAGGATTAAAACTTCTTCTCCTCAGAAAAATGGGCTTTTCTGCCTCCCTTTTGAATTCTTCTGGGTATCAATTACCTGATATGCTCCCCACAGATCACTGCCTGCACTGGAATGCCATGCAAGAGCCAAAGAGCTTCTCCTAAATGCCTTGTGAATTTCTCCAGTGTTTTATTTCCCAAAACAACAGTCTTTTATCCCAAAGAGCACACTGATTCCCAGCTCTGTGGTCTTTTTGGTAGAGCAAAGTAGAACACAGTATGTGTTGTGAGAGGGAGGGAAGAAAGAGAAATTTCAGTATTTAATACTTAATCTTTAGGTTTTTCAAAACATTCATCAAAAATTAATTTTTATCTCAATATGAAATGTGAACTGCATACATTTTAATGCAGGACAAGGACATTTTACTAACAGTTTTCTCTTTCTAGTTTCTGGCTTCTTTGGGATTTTAATAGAGCAACAGATGACAAACCTTGCAGTCCCATTTTGCGCCGGTGGGATTTAGGTCTCACTGCAGTAATTAAACAATCCAGTTGAGGGGATATCCAAAATCAACTCCCTCAACACTGAACAGTGCAAAGTTGACTGTAAAATATACAAAGCAATGCTTGTAACCCTCAGCATTCAGCACCTTGATTCAATTCTACTCATAGAAGAGTCGATGAGATTTGAAAACAGGGAAAGAGACCTCATTATGGGAGGGACTACTGCTATAATTACAATAACTGCAAGAATTTCTAGGAGCCATGAAACTCCACTTCAAAACTAGGCAGCTGAAACAATAGCAATTTGCCCAAACCAGGCATGTCAACATTCGCCAAAAAGCATAAAGCAGGCATGCATCGACTGAGGAAAACACATGGCTCTTCTTCTGAAGAGTTTCAGGTGTCCATGAAAAGAGTCAGAGGATGAAGGGAGCAAGCACACCAAACACAAACAGATGCAGCTAGTCATCAGGTAAAAATGCTGATAAGAGAGATTTTGGATTGATGGCTAGCTGTGATCGATCTGTAAATTTATGTGTACAGTCAGGGTTTTTTAGATTATGATGATTGTGAAAGAGCTCCAGGCTGTTCTATAACACTCAAGAAAAGCCAAGAAAAATTACACAACTCAGTACTAAGTAAGTAATGGAGAGTCACAGAAACTCTGGTGATTTCCTGTTCCCATGGAAGAGACAAAGAGGGCGGATAGAAAGGAAAATAAAATGTGCCTTGGTAAGATGGAGACTAGCTGCCAGATCACCCAGGCAGGACCTTTACTGATAACTGATTTCCATGGCTTAGGGGGACAGTTCTAATCCAAAAGTCAAGTCATGTTCTGAAAAAAATGGGGCCAGACAGACAGATAATCTACTATTCTGTCTAGATCCTTACTGGTCTCAAGCTGTTAAAATAAAATCTTGGTTTAGAAACACTAGAGTTACAAAAGGTACAAATGGCAAACAGGGATGTACATGAAAGTTGCCACACAGGAATGACCAGGAAGAACGCTGGAAAGGTTCAAGAAAAAGTCCATATTGGTGTCTACTGGGACAGAGAAAGGCATCATAGCAAAGGGTAAGTCCACAGTTCAGGACCCAAACACAGCAGCCCAGGTGAATTCCTGGTTGAACAGACCAGGAATTTTTCTGAATAAAGAAATATTCCCAAATTTGATCTGTCCCATGCTCAATTTGTAAGTTCTCATCAAAGAAGGTGTCTAGATCTCACATCATCATCTCATCCCAAGAAGAACATCTTATGGTACTTTTATTGGTTAGGCAAATGGGTGAAATAAACAGTGCCAAATTTTATAAAACTGAAGTTCTGGACATGCTTTTCATATGCCTGTCACATGCACCAGGCTGTCATACCAACTGTCCCTCCCTTGTCATCTGCACATGTGTTCTTAGGCTTCAAATTCCATTTACCTGCTAACATTTCACAGAATCTCAGAATGTCAGGAGCTGGAAGGGACCTCGAAAGATCATCTAGTCCAACCCCTCTGCCAGAGCAGGATTCCCTAAATGCACTAAATAATTGAAAAATTCTCTTGTAAAGTTCTGTTCAATAATTTTCTGTTTACTTTTAAACAAAATCAGACCAAAATGTAGCATAAAGGTGTTAGTCCAAATGAAAAATGCTTTATGCTTGAAATAGAACCCATTTAGAAGTATTTGTGATGACGCAGTTGCATCTTCATCTCTAAAGCTTTCTACTGGAATTCAGTTACTTTCCAAATTAATTCTCCAGGACAGTTCTATTTAGGTTAATATCCAATGTGTTGTATCTAGGCACTATTAACAAAATAAATCTAGGAGAGTTAATTCATTTTTTTTAGGTAAATAGTTACAAGGAGAATGTGCTTCTCTGACAAATGTTTGGAAAATTCTGTTCTTGTGATGTTAAAACATTGCAGGAAAAAACCCCACCGGGGCAGTTTTATTGTAGAAATCAACTTAACTTGCTAGGAGACAGCTTATAGCTTTGGAAAAAAAAACACTGATTGGGCCAATGAGGCTAGCATAAGGAAAGAGACTTTCAGCTTCAATTAGAAGGGGGTATTAACAATTGTCATGGTGTAGACCCAGCCAGCAGCTGAGTCCCACACAGCTGCTCACACACTGGCCTTCCACCCCCCACAGGATGGGAAGGAAAATTGGGAGCAAAATGCAAAACCCCATGGGTTGAGATAAGGAGAGTTTAATAGGACAGTACAAATAATGAACTAAAATATAAAGCAAGTAATATAAACCACTATGGTCTCACCCACCTTGCCTGCCCACACCAGCCCTTCCTTTATATAACAGTCATGATGTCAGTGTGGTATGGGATACCCCATTGGCTGGTTCAGTTGGCTGTCCTGGGTATGAACTCTCCTAGTTTCTTGTGAAAAAAAATTCCCCCATCCTAGCTGAACCTAGGACAATAGCAAATTATGACCTGTTGTTCAGAGCTGTTGATCAACACCTACAAGATTCACTGGCCACTTCTAAGAGCCTTGCACAGGGAGGCAGGAGGAAAGAAGAAAGGGGTTACTAAGTAAATGTCAATTGTGGGAAATGTCAAAGTGAGGGAATGCTTAAAAATGTTGCCCCAGATGATATAATCAAGCACACATAGTGCAGGAGCGAGCAGAAGATTAAAACTAGGACTCAACGGTCGCACCTCCACAGTGCCATGCCCAGTGGTCCCAGGGAGACTTAGCTTAGCAGAATTATTTGGCTATTAAAACACCCCTGATTCCTAAAGCAGGAAGGAGGTGAGTCCAATTCTTAATTCACTTGGGAGTGAGGTGCTTTGTAAGAAATCAATCACTGTGAAATTCCAGGTGGTTAAAAAGATTTTTCGTGGTAAGGTGTGTAAGTCTATCTTGACACCTCAGTGACATGTTCTGGAAATTTACCAAGCAACAGATTCCTGCCCCAGGTGAGAAGACAAATTTCAGCAAGTAATCTGTAATATGTGCCATGAACAGTGAGAGAAAGAAACATTTTGTAAGCAGTTAATTGTATGGGATGATGTTACAGTGCTATGCCTAAAGGCAAGGGTACACTGCATTTATTCCAGCTCTCTAACAAGCATGTAGGGGCTTTCTCTATGCAGCAATGCTCAAGGGAGGGAACAGGGATGAAAACAATTAAGGAGAATATCAACAAACAAAAAAGGCAGTTTGACAAAACAAATCCTACAGTATTTTTCATAGATTTTTGCAAAATGTTAGAATGGGTCAAATTTTCTGAAAATTCATCTAGAGCCAGACTTCAGTTCAACAGCAGGACTGGGATGGGGAGTGAAATTTTCATCCTTAGACTCTATACAGGTGTTTTGCTCACCACACATGTGCTTTAACCCACAATTTTTTTTCCAAATTTCTAAGAAAGATTAACTTTCTACCATCTAAGGTGCAGGAATAAAACTTTCAGACTATTAACTGGCTTATGTTAGAACCTCTTATTACTAGAAATTCTCTTTTAATTTATTCTGCTGGTGTAGGAATTCTAACATGAAGATTATGCTGAATTTTGTAACTTTTTTGAGCATAGAAATATGTCCTCTAGCAAGACAAAATTAATGATGTGAAGAGCTTAAGGCTGCTTACCTTTCAGAAGACAATGTACAAGCTGGACCTTACTGCTGTCAGCGCAAGGACAAGAAAGCAGAGGAACCACCTCATGGCACTTGCTCATGTCAGATCACAGAGCTGATTTGTACCTGCCTAAAATCATATAGGTTAATGCTTACATGTTACCAACATGGTGCTTTACAGGTAAGCGTGAAGGCAAACTGTGACAGCAGTCTTAGTTCCTACATTTGTGGGCAGGTACTCTCACCTCCAGGAAAGGCAAACACCTGCGAGAAGCACACCAGAAGCTGGGTTTCCAGCCTGCACCAACACAACTCACTCAGGGTACATACTGCAGGACAGTGAAGGGAAAGTTGCATTATGTTGGATTTTGTTTATTTAACCACTAGCTGAGCAAGGAATAAAGGTCAGTTTCTGTGAGTGGGTACTGGAAAAAATAACATTTGTTAAAAATCACATAGCAGCAGTGGCCTTTTGTCCTTCAGTGCAAAACGTTTTCCAAAAATACACCTCTCTTCAGAGGTTTGCAGAGTAGAGGAGGAAAGGAATGCAGCCCAGTAGCTTTCGTTATTATATAAGAAATTATTTATTCCTAGTTAAAGTAAGTGGTACATTTTGCTGTGCAGTGAAAGCTATGCATAGCTAATTTCAGATTTTTATAGCTTTTCAGCATGAGCATGATAAAATGCCATATGGTGCTCTCGTAACTGGGCGAAGTCTCCGAAACCAGCACAAGTCCCTCCCTCACCCACGGGGTGAGGCGCACGGCCCCGACAAGGAGCAGAGGAGCTGCCGGAGCAACACCCGAGCCCCGAGCCGGCAGCGGCACCTCGGCCGGAGCCTTGGGCGGGAGGAGGAGGAGCAGCTTTAGGCAGTCGCTGTATCCGAAGAGCGAACGCCAGAAAGCGGAACTTGACCCAATTTTTTAAACGATCTTCTCTGTCTGTTGCTGCCCTCTGCTGTTGCCGCACGCCCGGGGTGGCTCGAGGAGCGCTGCAGGAGCCACAGCAGGGCTAGTCACACCGAGGCATAAACGTCCGCCCCATGGGAAAAAAAACCTGACAGCTGAAGTTCAGCCACGCAGACAGGAGAAGTCAGCCACAGGAACTGAGAAACCAATCGTTCTGAAACAACTCTGAAGGTTCTCCTGTGGGGGAATTTACTCATGCTCTGCTGGAGTGGGACATTAGACGCTGGATGTGATGTGCAAACAACAAGTTGGCTTGATCCTGTGTGATGATCTGGGAAGGAAGAGCACATGGTAGCCAAGGGACGTATAGGCTTTTGGCTGTTCATGTCACAGTTGTAATGATTTCAAAGGTTTTTATCACAGCAAATGTAACTAAATCCAAAAAATGTAAGTGAATCCAAAAAGTTCAGGTCATATTACTTCTACTTTTAGAAATTGTAATCAAAGGCAATCTGACAACTGCATTAGCTCAGCATGCTGAATTTCTTGGGTCAACTGCCTCTTTCTAAAAAAGTACTCTTTCTACAGCAACAAACCTCTGCATAGAGCAGAGCTGAGGCCCCAGGGGTATTTCTCTAATGTTTTCCAGATGCATGAGTGGACTCAGAGACTAGCTGTTGAACACCTGTGAACACAACATAAGCCCTCTATGATCTGGCCAGCAGTCATGTCACCAAGGTGCTTAGCAATGCCCAGCCGGCACCAAGATGCAGAGGAGGCTACCTTGGGGCAACCACAACCAGAGCCCAATGATCGTTCATCTCACTTTTACTTCAGGCACCACTTATTCTTCAAGCTCTTTTAACAAAGACTTGCATGAAGAGCTGGGGTACTCCACAACAAGATTTGGGTTTCTTTAAATGCTCATATTGATGCATCCTCTGTTACATATATAATAGAATAGTATTGAGTCAGCCTGCCCTGTGGAAGATACAGTTAGTACTGAAAGTCTTGGTGCAAATGTAACTGTAATGCAAGGTTATTTTCATGTGCAACTTGATTGCATCAAGGTTTTTCTAGACAAAAAGCCATGTTGGAGCTGGACTGTGACTACAGATACAGCATGCCCAGGAGGCACTGAAGACTCTCCTTCACAAACTGCACTGTTGCTCCTCTATCACATATCCTACTGGGCACTGGGAAACAAGTTAATCTTAACAAAAGCACCCACAGATCACCAAATGCCTAAAATGCTCTCAAACACATATGATGAATCTCCATTTTTTTGTGTAATATGAATTCTTATGTAAGAAGGGGCAGGCAACTCAAGAAGACTACATTGATATCATTAGGTTGTGCAGGGGGAAAACCAGAAAGACAAAAGCCCAGCTAGAATTCAATCTGCCCACTGTCATAAAAGATAACAAACAATGTTTTTACAAATACATCAGCAACAAAAGGAGGGCCAAGGAGAATCTCCATCCTTCATTGGACGGGGTGGGGGAACACTGCTACCAGGGATGAAAAGGCTAAGGTACTTAGTGCTTTCTTTGCCTCAGTCTTTAATAGTCAGACCAGTTGTCTTCAGGGTACTCAGACCCCTGAGCCGGAAGACAGAGACAAAGAGCAGAAGGAATAAAGGCCCCATAATCCTAGAGGAAACAGTTAGCGACCTGCTACTCACCTAGATGCTCACAAGACTATGGGACCAGATGGGATCCACTGAAGGGTAATGCGGGAGCTGGTGAAAGAGCTCACTGAGCCACTTTCTGACATTTACCAGCAGTCCTGGTTAACTGGGGATGTCCCAATTGACTGGAAGTTAGCAAATGTGACACCCACCTACAAGAAGGGTCGTAAGGAGAATCCTGGGAACTGCAGGCCTGTCAGCCTGACCTGAGCGCACCCTCAGTAAGTTTGCAGTTGACTCCAAGCTGTGAGGAAGTGTTGATATGCTCGAGGGTAGAAAGGCTTTATAGAGGGATCTGGACAGGCTGGATTGATGGTCTGAAGCCAATGGAATGAGGTTCAACAAGGCCAAGTTCTGGATACTGCACTTGGGTCACAACAACTCCATGCAATGCTATGCTGCAGGCTTGGGGAAGAATAAGTGAAAAGCTGCCTGACAGAAATGGACCAGGGGCTATTGGTGAACAGCTGGCTGGACATGACCCAGCAATGTGCCCAGGTGGTCAAGAAGACCAACAGCATCCTGGCCTGTAGCAGAAATAGTGTGGTCAGCAGGACTAGGGAAGTGGTTGTTCCCCTGTACTTGTCATTGGCAAGGTCACACCTTGCATACTGTATTTAGTTTTGGGCCTCTCAGCAACACATTGAAGTGCTGGAGCATGACCAGAGAAAGACAACAAAACTGGTGAGGGGTCTGGAGCACAAGTCTTCTGAGGAGCAGCTGAGGGAAGTGAGGTTGTTTAGCCTGGAGAAGAGGAGGCTCAGGGGAGACACTATATCTCTCCACAGCCACCTGAAAGGAGGCTGTAGCAAGGTTGGGTTGGTCTCTTCTCCCAGGTAAAAAGTGACAGGAAGAAAGGAAATGGCCTCAAGTTGTGCCAGGGGAGGTTTATTAGATTTTGGATATTAGGAACAATTGTTCACTGAAAGAGTGGTTAGGATTGGAACAGGTTGCCCAGGGAAGTGGTGGAATCACCTTCCACGAAACTGTTCAAGAAACATGTATATGGGGCGCTTAGGGATACAGTTTAGTGGCAGCCCTGGCAATGTTAACAGTTGGACTTGACGTTTTAGATATCTTTTCCAACCTTAATGATTCTATGATTCTATGAAAATGGGGTAGTCAAGAGCTGGGATTCAAGAAGGCTCACTAAGACCTTCAGGGAGCAGCAAGAAAACTGTCCTCTGACAGCACACTCACATCTAGACCCTGGAAAGCTACCTCAGTTTCCTCAATTCCTCTATTTCTCTGAAGTAAGCAACCACCCATGACACCATTTGGCAAAAGAATTGTTCCAGCCCCTGCATTGTTTTTCAGCTGTAATGAAAAAAGAGAATCACCCCTAGGGATTTTCTGGGGAACAACAGAAATATTCATGAAGCCCTCAAAAGCACCAAGAAAGAGCACCACAGAAAACCAAGAAGCTAAGTGTTCAGTTTTCACTTAGGACTTTGACTAGCATGCAGCAAAGGAGGCATGTAAATGTACATTCAGCCACCTGAATAAAAGAGACTATCACGCCATAGCTCATTGATTCATTTACCAGCACTAAACGTGCCAAGGTTGCCAAGGGAAACAAAAAATTTTGTCTTGTATAATAATACCTAAGAGGACTGAATTGCTATTACATGTTTAATTTGGCATTTCCTAGCATTTGAAGGTAGGGTTTTGAGGACTTTCCTGTATCACATTTAGTCAGCAATAAATATACAGGAGAAGATTTGAATTGGAGCTCTTGGGATTTCAGGTCTGAAAGGAAGGGACGTGGATGAGATTTCTGCTAAAGCTTTGATATTCCAAAGTCCAATGTGTAATATAAAGCCAGAAAATGTAAATGCAGAGGCAGACAGGCTCGCCCTTGGAGCTTAGGGTTTTTATTAAGTCTGCATAATATTTAGCATGAAGTAGCCCTGGTCTTTAAACACTGCTACAGTACAAATAAATAATAAACATCTGAAGAGTAAATATCACCTTGATGTGTTACTTTCTGTTAAGAGTTTATCTTGTGTGTGGTCTCTTTCTTCAGTCTGCGTTTCCTATTTCTTCTGGAGCTTTCTGTTGTATTTGTTTATCCCAGGCAAAAGGGACCCTATATGAAAATATGTAACAGCTGACTGTTTTCAAAACTTAAAGCAAACGGAGCACCAGCCCTGGGCAGAGTCATTCACATTCACAGATATATATATATCATTCAGATCACCAACTGGCAGGGTATTGCCTGTGAACCAGGGTAAGCTGGTCTGCAGAATTTACTCTTGGCCTGGTCTTCTTTGCCTGTGCATCTCTATAAAATAAGAAAGAGGTTAGCCAAGGTGTCTATGTATGGCTCTACTAGAAGAGCAGTACAACAGAATACAGATGAACCAGTGGGTCATTTATTTTAATATGTAAATTTTCTCATGCACAGGGAAGGGCACTTCAGTCAGAGTTTCTAATATCACATTATCCTGGACTGTTTTATCACTGCCATATTCATTCTCTTGCTTAAGGGTTTTTGGCTCAGAAATACTTTTGCCTACAGTGTTGTTATTTATACACACAAACCTGCAAATCATAATTCCGACTGAAACCAATGAGATCATGGTTGTGGATTCAAGACATGTATTTCATATTGCATTGCTAGATAAAAAGATAAGAAAAGATTTTGGGGTGGAAAGGAAGTAGGAGGGAGGATGGCTTCTTCTTGTTTTCTTGTTAGGAAACAGATAAGAACCTCATGATTTAAGAAGTAAAGCAAATCATGGAAGCAAAACATGAAGCTGTCTTGTAGCATGCTGGAGCTTGTTTGGAAGAGTTGCTAAAATGCAAATATTAAAGGTTTAAGTGATCCCATTGTTTTTATTGAAGTGACAAAATATGGAAAAGCTGGTACATAAATACATAATTTTATTATGCAGATGAAAACCTCATCCTAGCAGGAAAAAGTGAGATTTCCTTCTTTGAGAAACATAGAAAGATAAGACTTTCCTTTTTTCCCCCCACAACTGAAGTAGATCAATTTATTCTAAGGTGCAGGACAGATGAACATACTTTCACTTTTCTTGCCCAGTACTGTTTTGTGCTTGGGATTTATGCTCCTTTCAAGACGAGTGGATAAACTGGCAGCAAAGTTCTAACTGCCTGTTGCAAAAGGTGATGGTCACTAGGAGCATCATTGTTCCCACATGCAATGCCCAAGTATGATATTGGACAGCAAGGAAGGAGTGAGATTCCAGTTCGGGTGGTGAACACAAGCCAAAGTTTTAACACATAATTTTTTCAAGATGCTGTATCATGCTTCAGACATGTCTCCCTGGGATGGTTCTGGCAGCCAACACATTCCTGGGGATCACAGCTGGGTTGGTGTAGCTTTGCCTGCAAACATGTCAAGCCCATGGCTGTGGGGGCTCCAGGCTGGGTACAAACACACCAGGCATGGGGGAGGCACAATGCTACCTGGGTACTTAACTTGAAATACTATCGCATGCTGAAAAAAAATACATCCTTAGGGCAGTACTTCATTCAGCATAGGCTGCAAGGGTTACATTTACAGGCATATTGTGATTATTGTTCTCTGTTTTCACATACTATTTTAAAGCCTCCCAAATTCTCCTTTGGGGAATGATCCTTTCCATGCATTGGTCCCAGTCCAGGAATGAACTGTGCATGCTATGTGGAAGTTGCTGGAAAATTCCCTTCAGCTACTTTTGGGGTATAGCAGTATGAAACAGAGCCCCCCAATACCCCCCACACTCACCCTATCCTCCACTCCTCCCATCCACATATTCACTTTTTTCAGTTTAAGGAATTTTATTTATTTCCATTCCTCCCCTCTCAATTGCTGAGTGTCTGCTGTTGAAAAAAACCACCAAAGCAATGGTCTTTCACCAAGAGTCCCAAGGATTTCTCATAGCAAAGCCAGACTAAGATAATGAGTGTGATAGAACAATCTTTATATCCATTACCTTTAAGAAAAACTGAAGATTTACACATGATGGCAAAAAAAAGAGTGACTAAAGCACAGTTCTTTATGTTTCTTTAAATTCCCACTCTAAAACCTGTGTGAATCTTTTCTGTTTAAGAAACAGCAAGTTTTAATTTTACTCTGCTGGCTTAGTTTGAGTTTTGCAGTGATTGATAAAATGTCGCAGAAATATTTTTTCCTCTAACTAGAATTTATCTGAGAAAGAAATGAACTGTGTACCTTTTTTCCTCATCTTCTTTCTGTTTCTTTGTTTACCTAAAATGTTCATCTTTTATTTTCAGCAGCTTTAGAGTGTTGGGGAGAAGCTAGTTTGATGGTACCTTAAAATAAGGCACACCTGTGAAAGCAGATCTCTAGCCCCAAATCAGCTTCTTGATCTGACATACATAAGCATAAAACTGGAATTTCTCTAGATTCATACCACAGTTTCAGAGATCAACATCTGGCCTAAAAGCTTTAAGCTGCTACATTTTTGGAGCTTGATGTTGATGCTGGCTGCAGTTTGGTTTAATTTAACATAAAAAAGATACTGTTTCAACAGCTGGAGAAACAACTCCAGACAAAGTGCACACGATGTTATAATTGCCCTCCATTATATAGTGGAAATCAGTTGTAATGCTGTTCTGGAGGTAAAACTCCACATTTCAGAGTTTTGGCTCCAAGACCCAGCCTTCCACTTTCTCTATTTCAAAATCAAGCAGGGCCAACAAAAGTGCCAACGTCTTTTAATGTCACCCAGATGGTCAATTAAAGGGAAGATTGATCCTAAGGCCACTGAGAAGGAATAAAGGATGGAGAAAACCAGATGAGACTCATGGACGGCTGAAAAAGCCTTGCCCTTTGGGTGATACTGGGAAACTTATGCCCCCAAGTATTGGCTGTCTAATTCCACCAAGGGGAGGTAGCTATTTTATCAGCTGAAAAATTGCTGCCTATTAAGCAAAAGCAGGGTCAAAAGACATCCATCTTCATTTCCTTTCTGTAGTGTTTATGCTCATTAGTTAGCTTCTAAATCTTCCTTCCCTTTCAGATTTGTTTACAGCAGCAAAGAGCCAGTAAAACATTAGAGCAGGCATGATAAAAACATGCCTGCCAAAAGCACTCTCACACTAATAATACACACATTTTCAGTCATGTATTTGTTTTGCCAGGTCCTTAACTCTTGATTTTTTTCCAAAAAGACAGTATAAAGGTTGAAGATATGTCAGGTGTCACTATATGGTGAAAGACATGGGTTCTGTAACACGGTGTATCAAAGCTGAAACCTCACAAAAGGACCTTTTGATGTATCCATTTGTTTTCACTGTCATTGTTCAGGAAAAAAAAAAAGAGAAAAAACCCCCTAACTTTACACTAGACATGTCAGGACATGTGTTTCTATACCTGGATATTCCTCCTCTTCCACAGAATCCCAGAAAGTTAGGAGTTAGAAGGGACCTCGAAAGATCATCTAGTCCAACCCCCCTGCTAGAGCAGGATTCCCTACACCAGGTCACACAGAAATATGTCCAGACAGGTTTTGAATATCCCCAGAGAAGGAACCTCCACAGCCTCTCTGGGCAGTCTGTTCCAGTGCTCTGGCACCTGAACTGGGAAAAAAATTTTTCTTGTATTCACACAGAACCTCCTATTTTTCAGTTTACAGCCATTGCCCCTTGTCATAAACTTATTTCTGAAAAGTAATTTTGTGAAGTTTTCTAAATGGCCATGAACAGCTGGAAAAAAACAGCAATAACCCTAAACAACCTCCCTTGTTCTTCAGCGACAGATACCCTCGCTCTATCTATCAAATCAATAGGTGCAATAATTTTTCTGTTTGTATCTAACTCAGAAACAAATTAATTTCCTGCATGTAGTTCAGATGAAGTCTGAAACTGATGGTAGAAAAGAGCTAAAAGAAGTGTTGCTGTAATTTAAATCCTTCCATTAGGACTGTTCTATGCTTTCAGATGGACAGAGGGAAGAGCTTGTTTGAAATTGTCTGGGCTGCCCTTTCCTGGCAGCAAGGTGTGGGACTGCATTGTGGGACATCTCACACTGCAGCTTGAGAAGCATTACTAAGTAGCACCCCAACAAATAAAGGCCAATAGCATTGTCCAACTCAGCCGTGGGGCCACTGGGACTGTGGGAAATGAGGAGTCACAGCCAGAGGAGAAATGAAGGACAATGTTGCCAATGAAGCAGTGCAAGGAGGACAAAAGACAGCAGGTGGAGCTGGCAGGAGAGAACATAAACAGCAGGATGCAAGAGGAAGAACAAGAGAAGGCAGCAGCATGGAAGTCGAACTGCAAAAGCTGCTGGCAACTACCTTATTAGTTTGATTTATTGCATGGTTCAGGCCAACATCTCCGTCAGTCACGCCTGTACCTGGCCCTAACCACTGCTGCTAATGTGTAATGGTTGGAAAGGCATTCACTCTTGACTTCTAGACGCCCAGTAAAAAGGATTCATAACATCATTGTTGCTGTTAAAAACATGCACTGTATTTCCAGCATAATTTTGTTTGGGTTTGGATTCCAGACCTGAAATCTCCTTCTGCTGCTATAAATCTTGAGTCATCTATTCTCAGAAAAAATAATTTCCTTACATAAGTATTTTGAGACGAAGATAGAGATCCATTAACTTTTTCTTAAATCTCTCACAAGAAAAATTTTCCAGATTGAATCACTCCTGCAATTTTCCTCAAAAAACCCTCCAATCTGTCAATGTTCTTTTTGAAAGACATGGACTCCTAAAGAACTCAAATTTGCTAAACTAGAAAAATAGTAAAACAAATTGTGCCCTAAAATATCCTGACTTTGGCCTAAAAGCCCAGTATCCAGCACACCCCTAATTATTGAGCTTGTTGAAGGGTACTGGAGTACAGGGGAACAATCACTTCTCTAGTCCTGCTGGCCACACTATTTTAGATACAAGCCAGGATGCCATTGGCCTTCTTGGCTACCTGGGCACACTGCTGGCTGATGCTCAGGTGGCTGTCAAACAGCACACCCAGGTCTTTATCCACTGGGCAGCTCTCCAGCTATTCAGCCCCAAGCTTGTAGCATTGCATAGGGTTCTGCATGGGGCTCAGCTGTCCAGCTAGTTTTTTACACAGTAAAGAGTATGTCCATTCAAATAATAAGCAGTAAGTTTCTCCAGGAGAATGCCATGGGAAACAGTGTCTAAAGGTTTACTAAAGTCTATATAGACAACATCCACAGCCTTTTCTTCAACCACTGAGTCACCTGGTCATAGAAGGAGCTGAGGTTAGTCAAGCAGGACTTGCCTTTCATGTGCTGGCTGAGCCTGATCCCCTAGTTGTCCTGTACATGCTTTGATGGTCTCCATGCTCAAGATGATCTGCTCCATAACCTTTCGTGGCACCTCCACTCAACTGGGACCGCTCCAGTTAGCTAGAACTGCTGACAAATGCTTCAAAGTGGCTTGGTGAGTGCTTCTGCCCGCTCCCTCAGTACCCTTGGGTGTACCCTACCTGGCCCCATAGACCTTTATCTGTCTGAGTGGTGTAGCAATTCACTAATCACTTCCCTTGGGAATGGACTTTTATCTGAGTGGTGTAGCAGTTCACTAATCATTTCACTTTGCATTATGGGGGCTTCATTCTGCTCCCTTTCCTTGTCTTCCAGTTCAAGGAGCTGGGTACCCACAGATGGTCATACTATTAAAAACTGAGGCAAAGAAGGTACCTTAGCCTTTTCCTTATCGTTTGTGGCAATGTTTTCCACCACACCCAATAAGGGATGGAGATTCTCCTTAGCCCTACTTTTATTCGGAACATATTTATAGGAACATTTTTCATTGTCTTTTATGACAATAGCCAGATTAAGTTCTAGTTGGGTTTTGACCCCCCCTGCATAACCTTGTGACAGCCTTGTAGTCCTCCCTAGTTGTCTGTCCCCACTTCCAAAGGTCATAAGCCCTCTTTTTATCCCCTATTCCCAGCGAAAGCTCCCTGTTCAGCCAAGCCAATCTTATTCCCTGCTGGCCCATCTTTCAGCACAAGGAAACAGCCTGTTCCTATGCCTTTAAGATTTCCTTCTTGAAGAATGTCCAGCCTTCCCAGACTCCTAAGCCCTTCAGGACTGCCTCCCAAGGAGATCTGTCAACTAGTCTTCTAAACAGGCCAAAGTTTGCCCACCAGAAGTCCAAGGTAGCAGTTATGCTGACCCTCCTGCTTACTTCTCTGAGAATTGAAGACTCTGTAATGTCATGATTGCTATATGCCTCCAACCATCACATCACCCGTAAGTCCTTCTCTGTTCATAAAAAAAAGGTCCAACAGGGCACCTTCCCAAGTTGGCTCACTCACCAGGTGTGTCAGGAAATTATCCTCCACACACTCCAGGAACCTCCTGGACTCTTTTTTCTCTGCTGTATTTTATTTCCAGCAAACATCTGGTAAACTGAAACCCAACCATAACACCAGGCTCAGAGCCAGGTATTGATCAGCTGGCTCTTCCTGTTTCTTCCCTCATCATTCCCTGCAGCTTGAAGGATGGAGGAGAACTCTACCTGTGCTCCTGATCCCTTAACCAGTTGTCCCAAGGCCCTGAAGTCTCTCTTAATTGCTCTTGGACTTCTTGTTGCAACATCACTGCTGCCTACCTGAAAAATTAGTAATGGATAATCTGAGGTCTGTACCAGGGCAGGAAGCTGTCTCTCCTGGGGCCAAGGGCAGCAGCAGACTTCCCTTAAAAGTGGGTCTGCTTTACATATTGGGCCTTCTGTTTCCCTTAGGCAGGAGAGTCTCCTATGGCAATGACCTGTCTTTTTTTCTTTATGGAAGCAGTTTTGACACAAGGCATAAACCATGGTGACAGCTCCAAACAAGGTGAGCCATCATCCTTGTCATCATTCAATTCTACTTACAAAGCCTCATACCTATTATGCAAGGACACCTGGGAAAGTGGGATAGTCACAGAGAAGACATATCTGCTGTACTGGGCAGGAAATTAGGAGAAGCTTCACCAGGAGAAGGGCAGTGCAGCACTGGATAAGGCTGCCCAGGGAGGCTGAGAATTCTCTACTCTCAACAGTTTTCAAGGCTTGCTGGACAAATCTGTGGCTGACCTGCTTTAACTTCAGCAATAGCCCTGCTGCAAGTAGGAGATTGGACTGGAGACCTCCAGAAGAAGTTCTAGCTAGCACTTCTGCAATTCTGTAATTCACTAGAGAAATTTCAGAAGCCACCTATGAGGTAGTACTGATGAGAAGCAACATATTAGACCTAGACATTATTTTCTCAGACAATCCATACATAGGCAATGACATACAACTTTGCAATGAAAGAAAAAAAAGTATGGTAATGCTTAAAAACATGAAGCACATTTCTTCAAACTTGTCACAACAGCTTTGAGGAAGAGTATCAAGTTTATAACTAGATGAAGCACAGAAATTGTAACCAGAAAATAGAAAGAGCTTTGTTCTCTGGTATAGCCTCAAGTGCTATGTTTTCAGTGTTTCTCAATGCGGCTGAGAAACAATGGGATTTCTCATCAACAATTTCATTAACACTTGGGGTAAAATTTCTTTAAATCAGGGTGAACATTGCCCTTACAACTCTCAGTTGTAAGAAACAGTTAAGATCATTCTGAGACCAGATAGCTGCAACTGCCTTATCTTTCCTTCCAACTACCAGTACAAGTCACTGTCCAAAAAAAACAAGGCACCTGCAAGACACATGGGTGGAAGGGTTTTGCTGGACATTGTTTTGTGATCAGTTGGGTGTCTATGAAACAGGGACAAAAAGATCAAAGGAAGAGACAGATGGTGGCAGGGAAAAAGCCAACAGCATAGACATTACAAGGACCAGGAATGTGCCTCCAAGAAAAGCTAAGAGAAAAGACAAAAAGAGCTTTTATAGTAAGTGTTTAATGGAAAATAGACTTGAGCTGTAAACAGAGGCCATGACGCTTCTGAAATTCTTGCTGTGTGAAGAAAAAGAGGGCTTTGTGCTTTCTTTGCAATTAAATGCGACTGCCCCAGAGAAAACTTATTTCAGAAAATATTGATTTCTCTTCCTGGCTGGAATGACCATTATGACCCAGGGTTTTTTAGATACTTACCCAGCTCACATAAGTTTACACCCAGTCACCCGCAAAATGATGATGTTTCTCTATTTACCACTAAAATAGCAGCAGAGCTCAGCAGTCAGTCAGTTACATTTCTAATGTTCCTATTGTTGTATCCCTGGAACAGCCCCAGTTCAGGAAGGTTTCAGACAAGCCAATGGAATGGTCAGATAACGGGGCAGGAATTAACAATGAAGGGCAGAACACCGGTGAGTACATTTCTGAGTGGCTTTCTCATCTTGTGTGCCTGTATTGGTTTTGCCAGAGGACATGCTTGCACTGTCAGACCTGGAAAAGGTCTGAGCCCACTTGCTGTAATACTGACAATCTGACTTTTTGCAATGAAAGTGAAAAACACACTCTCTTCCTATTTGGGAAGTTGACCTCAGCCAGTCCCATTTCTTCTCATATAGATAGAATACCTTTGGCAGATCTACAGCGCTCAGCCAGCCATGGTTTCTCCCCTCAAGTTCCAGTTGTGGGCTTTGATTTGAAACTTCTCACTCTTCCTTTAGAAAATCTTTAGTCAGCAAAAGAATCTTTTTTTTCCCCCATTGCTTCATTCTTAGCAACATCTAAGAACCTCAAAGAAAGTTTCCGGAAGAAATCAATCTAAAGCACACCCTTAACCTTGGAACAGTAAATGTGTCACAAAATTGTAAGTGACTGAACAACATGAAGTGTTTCAGGAGACAAAAATAGGTCTATCTCCAACATGAATAAAAGTTGGTTGTATAAAACCTTGCATTATATCTCCAACTGTTTAAACACACTGTATTGATGATAAATATGCTAACATGAGGAACTAAACAAACACACAAAACACAAGATACAGCATTAAAGACAGTACTGACATTCTCATTCAAGGGTATTCATGTTTTGTCCTTAACACTGGAGTATTTATTGTCTGCAAATATCATTTGCTGCTTTACCTCCTGCCACACAGCCCTGAGACATGAACTGGACATGCAAAACAAAAAGGCACCTCTACAAAGTATCCATCTCTACTTCAGACAGCTTCTACCAGGCACCTTATGAAAAACACCCAATAATCTCACTTCTCTGAGCTGCAAAGAAATAGAGGAAGGAACAGCAGTGACAGCTGTTTCAACCACCTCATCAAAGACAGCTAATCAATCCCCAGCATTTGCAGGAGTTTCTGGCCCTGCTTCCATACAAAAGGAGGCAAGGAAGGAAAGCAGCCAGTTTCTATATGTTACAGTCCATGTGGGTTAATGTATTTCTGGGAAGGGAAAAACTTGGGAGAACTTGCCCTGCAAGTGGGATAGAGAGTATGTGATGAATGTCACTTAAAATACCAGCCCAGCAGCCTCTACACATTAAGTGCAGTGGTCAGTCTTTATCTGGGAATGTTCTGTAAAATGCTGTCGATTTCAGGCAAAGTGGAAGGCACCCTTGTTTGCCTGCTGTTAGGCTTTCCCTTGTCATTTGTGATAGATGCTTGAGGTCTGATACTGCGTGGCCACATTTCTGTAGAAATGCTGCAGACACCATTCCTCTCCCTTTGCCCCTAGCCCACTGTTTTCATTTTGCTTTTGCTTCTTTTCTTTCAGGATGGAAGCAAGTTGGGTAAGAGATGTTTGTTCTGGGAAAAGAAGAAAGAAGGCTACTCTGGAACTGGTAAAAAAAAAAATGTGATACAGGTTTCAACAAAGAGCCACTTTGAAGAAAGCTAAAGAGTGTATAAAGGTCTCTTTTTTTTTATTTTTTCACAGAAAACAAAGTCAAAGGAAACAGCTGGAGACTGTATCTTGGAAAACTGAGAAAGTAAATTGAATAGCACTTCCTATTTTCTGCTCCCATCCCAACCTGCAGGGGACAGGAGTGGGCGGTAATCTCTTTAGCCCCTTTTCAAAACAGATGTTGGATTCCCAAAGGGTTCAGGTTTGGACAATTTTTTCAAAGCAAAAATATAAATTCTTCTTTTGTGTAGTGCTATAGAGTCTTCAGCTCAGCTACAGTTTGTCACACACAAGTAAATGTGATAGATTCTGTTACTTAACTCTGATCAGCACAAAAAATTGCTGTTAGTAAACTTTAATATTTAAGGCTGATATATACCATTGTTTCCAAACCCCTGCTTCAGCAGGGCTTTCTTAGCTCAGTATCTTGCAATCAGCTCCTGTTATCCTACTCACCAGTGCTACAATTTGTTGAATCTGAAAATGCACCCATGAAATTTGTCTTGTGAAAGCTTTTACTGCAGGTAATTGGGCTTCATTCTGCATAATTTCCCTGCCTCTTTTCAGTTATCCCTTTGGGTGCACAAGCTAGGAACTTCAAGGCTCATAAAGATAAATAGTACGGACGTGTCTCAGATCAAGCAATGAGTTTATATTGGCTTAAACACAGGTGCACCACAGCTAAGAGGTGCTGTGGAATAAAGCTGTCTTGGCTGCTCTCAGCATGTTCCACTGTTATAAGAGCAGTGAAAACATCACCAACTCCCTTCTAAAACCTAAGCATAGAAATCCATAAAAATGAATAGAACCAGAGAATCTTATTTCTATTCCTAGCAATGTTATGGACCTCTGAGATCCTGGCCAACTGACTCACCTCCTCCACAACCTCTCTTGCCACAGCTGTGAATGAGAAACACTGACCCTTCAGTAGGACACTTAGTGATTCCTGCCCTAGAGCTTTAGTTTTGTCCTGAACACAGATCAGGGACCTAAAGTCAGCAGGAAAACAATGAGAGCCCCTTCTCTCAGTTCAAAGAGTCTAAATGTTCAGCTCCTGCTGCAGGAAGTTGTAACCATTTTACAGTTGATTACAATTTTGGGTTTCAGAGCTTTAAAGGACCCCAGCTCTTCCTGCTCTGGTAAGGAAGCTCCCAGCAGACAACTGGACATCACAAACAGACAACCCTGTTGCACTCGCCTTATATGCATTTACAAACGAGAAGCAGACACAGATTATGGACTCCCTAAAGTATTTCTGTGCCTTCAAGCTTACTTATTTCACAAAAGAATAAGCCAGCATGGATTGACCAGAGCATGGGGCACAGCAGAGATTTAGGTCCATATCTCTTTACCCTCCAAAAAGCTGTAAGAGCAAAATGCACAGTAACATTTTATTATGGGGCTGGGGCCATGCAGATCCTTCCCTGCCACATCAGGGCTGCCCAGGTGCTCCTAGTCTTACTGTGCATTACTGCTGCTGTCATGACCTTCAGGATACCTGAAGCTGTGCAATGGTACAGTGGCAGCTTGAATTTTCATGTGAAATTTTGTGTTGGGATCAATATTATCATTGGAGCCAGCTGAAGATTTCACATAAATATTAGAGTACTACACACATTGGGCACATTTGCTTAGTGGTGCTTTTCCACTTTCCTTACAATAAAAGAAGAAAACAACACGCTTGGATCAGACAATGAAGGTAGACACTGCTTCTAGTAACAGAAGCAAAATGTTGCTATCAACAGCACAGGGTATTGTATCTACTTGTGTAGCTTAGAAACGTTGTTTCCCTGACTGCCTAATTAGTTACACTGAGCACTGCACCATCTACAATGTTTTTCCAGAAAGTGCTTCAGTGTTGCCTTCCAGGATGTCAATAAGAAATCCTTCCCGGTTGCTAAGGGACTGACAGGCTCTCCTCTAATCACAGCTGGAGGTAATGAGGTAACAGCCCATGCCTACGCTAAAAGGCCCATGTGGGACATGTCTGCTGACTGGACTGTGCTCACTTACACATAGGCTGGATTTTGCTATACTTCCAGTCCATTCATTCAGCTTTAAGCGAGAAAGTGAAACAGTTAATCATCCTGTGCCATCTAGGAATACCACAACTGTCTAAAGAAAGAGACTGGGAAGGAGATTTCTGACTCATTTGGAACTTGCATTCTTGAGTAAATAAAATTTGCCAAAATTTCATTGTATTGCAGCATGTTTATTTCTACAAAGTCATCACTGGGGGCATTTGTTTGGGGTGAGGTTCTGATGACACACAACAGGATCAGTCCATGAGGGAGATCTATAAACAAAAAAGGTTTTCCCTTATTTTCTGCAAGTAAAAGATATGCCAGATAGGACCTTAGTTCCCTAAAGAAGGGTAAAGGCTTATAAGCTTAAGGAGCTTGGGCAAATGGACTGAAAGATTCCCATCTGCCTGTCACAGCTGGATCAAAAATGCCATGGAAATCGAAAGATACTCATCAAACTCAACAGGCTTTTATATAGGCCTGTACATTTTTTCTAGATATGGATGCAAATTTGTATAGTTGAAAAAAGTTATTCCATTATTTCAGGATAGAACTTACTGCAGAATTTAAGAGATAGCTTGATGAGAGAAAAGTATATTGCAAAAAACCCAATACCATTCCAGCTTGACTAAGCCTATTTAGCCAGTGACTGAGGCCACTAAAGTGATTTGCCAAGGAGGCTTGTGGGAGAGAACTACTTAGGGGATATACAGTGGGACTTGGGTACATAAAATTAGATTCTAATGCCAGGTCAAAATGCAATATGAAGAGAAGTTAAAAATAATCTGCCAAATTATCCTTCAAATAATATACAAATCATAAATTAACATTCAAATAATAAAATATCTAATGGTGACAGAGACTTTGAGATGACAGGCACCACAATAAATGGTGTGAGGGTGAAGAACAAAGGAATATTTAAAAATCTGTATCTAGTCTGTGTAGGGAGGATTTATTTCCCCATAAAGGTGTGATAAAAATACAAATATATTCATGGATTTATCTTCCCTAATCTTCTAATCAAGAAATAGCTGGCTGCACACATAGGTGCTGCAATTTTATGGGTAGTCACACAGAGCAGCTGTTGCTGAGTTACTTATTAATGCACAAAAGTGAGTTCAGGACACACAAGAATTGAGCCACCAAGCAAAACTCACTGCAGCATAAATGCTTTCAGCATATTCATCAAACTGATTCAGGTTGTCTTAAGCCACATAAAAGGAGAGCTCAAAAATGAGGAAACGAATGAAAGAGAAGGTCAGAACTGAGGAAGGCAATAGTTTTGAACTGTGTGGAGCCTCAACAGAGGACATTGTGCTCACACCCAAGAAGTCAGGACAGAAATAAAGTACATGTACATCATTGATCTATGTTCTGCTGAAGTTCTCTGCACTGCTGATAATCACCACAGTAAGAAAGTCCACAATACACAGTCACATCTCAGGTTTGAGACACTTCATTTTTCTGTTTCCAGAAATCCTTAACCATTTCTCAGTTATTACACTGACCAAGGTACAGAGCAGGGTGGGTATTCACAATCAGAATATTATGAGCCACAAACCTGCCACAGAGCTGGAGCTGAAGTTCTCTCATTCCTGCTGTCTCAGTGCTGCAGATTCACCCAAGCAAGAGTGGGGTTGCCTCCTCAGTCCCAAGGGGTGTTGCTGTACACCTTGTGACTGATTTCAGTGAAGTGGTCTTTGAACAGCAACAAGTTAACAGCACCTTTGAAAAACAGCATATGCCCTTCCAGAGGACCTAGGCAGCATCTCAGGAGAAGGGAGCTCTGTGGGACAAACTCCAAAAGGTGATTTCATAATAGAGGAAATAGGACACCCCCAGGGAAAGTGCTGAACTTCTGCTGACAGAAAGGATAAAGTTTCTGCATAAAAGACTAAAAACTTCCACAGTTTGCAAAATAATTACAAAGCAGAGCCAGCTCAAGCCTCAGACACAGATAAAAAGGCAGCAAGGGCTTCAAAATGGATTCAAGCAGCACAATTCTTGGAGCTTGGCTCATTTTAGTGGGTTCAGGCCCTGGGTGGAGATGTCTGATCACCACAGGAAACCTCACTTTTTTCTGTTTTGATTGACACATTTACAAATTTGGAAACGTCAGTCTTATGCAAGAGTGCGATTAAGGAGAATTAGTACAGTCAATAAAACCTGGTGGCCTCTGTAATGTGTTCTGGGTCTTTCAGCCAAACAAAGTCAGAGCTATTTCATCAGAACACTCTCTCTTTTGTTCTTAGTGGAGTAACTGCATGCAGCTGTAACTGGAGATGGATACATGTCACTGAATTTGTATTAAGCAGATACTTTGCCTAAAGGGATATATCTAGTTCTCCATCTTAAAAAACAAAACAGAAATTTTGAGCAAAGTACTAAATGTGAAAGAACACTCCTTTTTAAAAGTGGGTCTGATGCTGGTTGACCTTCTTGCTAGGCAACATTTAACAAAACGTTTGGAGGTTGCCTATGCAAAAATGTTTTGCTTACATCATTAGCCACCTCCATTTGCCAGTACATAAATTCCTCTCAGATTTTTATTGAGCCTGCAGTATTATGGCAGGGCCAACAGTTTTATTCTTGAAAGAGCCCTGATTCTGTCTCCCCATTCAGGGTCTGTTTTGTTTAAATACAAAGAGGAAGTACCCATTTCATGCCTGCAGATCAGAATTCAAAGACAAAATTTGACAGGCAGAGATACAATGGGCAGGCAAAGGTAGTAATAAAAGTGCTAAGTGCACCTGACTTAGCAATGATTTAATTCACATAACTCTCTGACCTGCCATATACCTTTCCCCTTGGATTGTTACGAATAGGAGACTTGCACATCTCTGCAGTGGTAGTTTATAGTGGTACAGATTTTATTGGTGATTTTAGTTAGGTAGTTCAATGCATTGTGAGGATACCAACTAAACTCAGTTGTAAAAGGTTCACAGTTTTCTTATTTAAGATTCTTATCTTTACATAAGTAGTTTTGGTAAGATAAAGCATCCAAAAAAGGGACCATTTCAATGTCTAAAAGCTACAGAATTCTATCTGAAATTATTATTTTTCACTACATCATTTTCATTTGCAATTGTGTAATCAACAATGATTATTTTATTAATGGATTTTCTCAAAACTAAAATAATCATTAAAAAGTTGAAGTAACCCAAGGCTTAAATCTGTAAACTAAGATTAGTGTGACAGTACTTTAAGCCTAAAAGAAGGATCCAGACTCCTAGATTCAGGCCAGCACTAGTGTTGTGTATGAAGATCTATTACAAAATCAGTACAAAAGATGGCTTTATGTCTAATAATGATCAAACAGAAGAGCGATATTATGCTATTCTCATTCACCTAGGTGCAGGCCTGAAATAAGTGCAGCTACTCCCTATGTATATCGGAATTAGGAGGAAGAAGCATTGACATTCTGTACATTTTCTTTCTGATCTACTGGAAGTAAAGAATTCCTCTTAAGTGAAAGGAAACAATTTTGTCCTTTTTTTTCACAAAGGCAAAATCTCTCAAATACAATTTTAAGACATGAATCATAGTACATGACAATTTTCCCCTCTTCTGCTATTAGGTTCTATCCTAGTGATGCAAACTGTTTACAAAGCAAGTAGAATTTGCCTTGTTTTCTGTCCATCTATATTTATATACAATATGAATATTGTGACAAATTTTTAAGGTTTTTCTTTTCAGTAGATTCCTAAAAAGAGCATTACTTTAGACAGCTAATTTGCATTTTCACTCCATCAGGAGCCATGCTGTTTACAGGTTTTATTTGGCTAAAACCAGTCATTAGAAAACTGCTTCCCAGTGTTCCTCACTAAGATATATTTGACAGAGGGAAACTCTGCCAGCAGCTGTATCATGCATTTGAAATCCACAAAGAACCATGTTTGAAAAAGGAGAGTGAACCTTTTTCAATGAGAAATCCAATTGGCCTGTAGGATGCAATTGTGCTACCCAGCTGAGTATATCCTGGTCCCACAACTGCACCACAAAGGAAAAGTACCAAAACAGAACCAACCAACCAACCAAAAAACACACACAAAAATCCTCAAGAAAAGCTGAGCTTTTCCTATTATTTATTCCAATATTTTTCAAGGCCTTGTCCAACTGTGAAATAGCTGGCTGTAAAGACTTGAACTCAGTGGGAGTGAGATATGATACACTTTCTAAGTAAGTACCATCAATCATTTAAATCAATATATTTTTAGATTATTAAAGACATATGAAAATCTTACCATAATCCCACTGAAATCACTATCAATAGGGAAGTTCAAACCCATTAGAAATCAGACTGACTTAGATTCAGCATATGCCCAAAATACTTATTTATGATAGTTAATGATACAACACCTGCCAGGAAGAAGTACACGTTCAGAATAATACGCAGCAAAAGAGGGATGGCCACTCCAGTACAGAAACCACTTTGTGAGGATTTGGGACTGTGCAGAAGATGGGATGATTCTGAGTTTGAGCAGAGCAAAGGATCATGTGTGGGTGAGAGCAAAGGCAGTGCTCGGTGAAGAAGAAGAGAGAATGACCAAAATGGAGGTGGAAGAAGAAATGTCCTAGAGTTCATGCACACACAGATAAAGAATGAGCAAGCTTCAACAATAGTCTCCATGTGTAGGAAAGGAGAAAAGACTGGACAAGACATGGGAAGCTGAACAAGGCAAATAGGGTGGAAAGAGGAATTTTGTTAAAAATGGAACCAGCAGAAAAAGCTCTGCTGTTTTTTCCCATCCTGCCAGTATTCAGCACAAGTTTCCATGGTGAAATATACCGAAGAGACCACCAAAAATGCAAGACCTGAGAATAGTAAAGGAAACAAAAAAAGCTGCACTTGTTTAGCAGATTCTTTCCTCCTTTTTATATAAGACAGGCCACCATGATAAATTATTTCTCAGGAGAAACAAAGAAGCTTTAAAGTGTCAGATTCTCTACATGTCAAATGTCAGAAATCATCCTCATATTTCCATTATGCTGTCACTCTTGCAATGCCACAATACACTGCTAAAATTAACTGCATGGGCAAAATTAACTGCATAAAAAGATGGTGTCATGTAAAATAATACCACATGTGACTTGGCAGTTCTTGATAGACTTTGTAAAGTAAATGCTAGTCATTCAACAGCTGTATAGCAAACATCCTCTGCCCAGTGTGAACATTCAGCAAGGTCAGAAAAAATACTGGGTGAATAGGACAGAGGACTTGTTGCAGTGAATGAAGGCTGGCAATCTGATTGTGAAAATCCAGTATTCATTTAAAAATCATCTTCTGAATAATTATAGATATGGAAACATAGATTTTTGTCTGTCTGAGTATCCAGATTAAAAAAATAATGTCATATTTCTGGATAAGATCCATGATATTTTCCTCTTCTTTCAGAAAGGAATAGAGCAGAATAGACCAGGTTCAATCTGGGTTTCCCAAAGTGACTCACTCAATCTGCAACTTAATTTCAAAAAAAATTCCCTTCCCTTGGAAATAACCAATTAAGTAAGTAACCAACTAACTAAATAAATCTTAAATATAAGATCAGACTTTTGCACCCTCACTGGTGTTATTTAGCTGAACACACTCTTCCCGAGCTCTGACACTATACACCAGGAATTTCAAACACTTTGGCAGTATCCACTGAAGAAAGGACATTCTGGTTTGTGTCTGAGGGAAAGCCTGCCCTCTATGCCAAGGAGTTAACTTTCATTCTGTAAGAGTTAAACATGTAGGAAGTTCACAATAGAAATAACATAGAAAGTGGGAAGAGTTTAAACAGGTGTTAAAACAGGAATTGTAGGAAGACAAAAGAAGAAAATACAGAATATGACATGTGAACCTCATATATCTGGTTTCTGATAATGTACCACCACTCCTTGCTGATTTTGGAAAGCCATGAATATGATCTTCTGTTATTACCTTCATCAATTTGTACTGCATCAGCTTTCCTGCTGCATGAGTTTCACATTGGTCAGCCAACAGACGTGTTCCTTCACATCTGTTGGAAAAAAAATAGGCAAAAAGCTCCCTTCTTTTTTAAAAAAAATTGAAGTATGTTCTGCCCTTTTCATCAGTGTTGCCCTTCAAATGTGCATGTCAAATGAGCTTCTAAGTTAACACAGGCCTAGTGCAACAAGTGTGACTAGAGCTGTTCCCAGAGAAAGGAGCTGCAGACCAGATGTGCATCACACCCTCTCACCAAAAGCCGCCCCAAGGCAGAGGCATTGACTGTTGTTTCACTCTGGTACACTTCCCAGCTTGCTGCTCCACAAGTGAGAGCCTCTGCAGTGCCACTCTAACTCTTGTAAAATAAAGTATCAGTTACATTAACATTTTAAAGCAAAAAGCAAGAAATTTGTTGCAGCCTTCAGCGTGGAGTCCAAAGCAATGAGTGATGCTATATTTCACTGCCAACAAAGGCTAGTGCAAACAGTTTGGGATGTATTTAAGGAATAGTAGAAATTCGAGACTCTCTTCCTCAGCTGAAGCTCTTCTCTTAATAAAGTGCCACATCCCTTCCCTTACTTCTTACACAGATTTTCCCAGGAAAAATCCTTGCATTTTGCTGATAGGAAAAAACCCCACAGATCCGCTCCTGTACAGAGGGTAACATTTCTGGATTTCAGTAGCAAAAGAGTAGAGAAAAGCAAAAAAGCAGCAGTGACTGCCTGGTGACTGCCATTGTGCATGACACACTGATAAGGCTGTGGCACCCAGCATGAAAATAAAGCAGGGTCTGAAGGAAGTTTTACAGCCAGTGGTTTGGCAATTGTAACAGAGGAACAATGAAGAAATTCATGGTGGGAGAAAGTCTGTGGTGGTCCTCAATCTGTTTATAATATAGAATACTTGTTGGGTCTTATTTACAGTGTGCACCAGAGAGGTCTTGTTGCCTTGTATAACAACACTGGCAAAAGTTTCCAGTGTAGATGCTATTTTATCACAGCACTAGTACTCAGAGGAGCATGACATTCCACCAAACACTGAGAGAAGGCATAAGAGCTTTCATAGCTGCATCTGTAGAAGCTGTTTTAGCCATATGCTACCAAAGCAATACAACTGATAAATCCAAAAAATGGAGCAGTCTAGATTAAAGATCTGCAAGAAAACTTCTGGTGAGACCAGTGTTATTCCTAAAATCACATTTCCATAAATTTTTGCGATTGGCCCAGAGGTTTGGGCAGATAGCCTGTTCTTTCAGTGAGCAATGCCATGAAGACAAAGTGTCAAGGACAGTTTGAAGATTGTATTCACACTTTTCACTGTGCTTCTCTGGTAATTAATCAGCCTGGATAGGAAGAGACTGCTGGACTATTTTCTTTTTCCAGCTTTCCTTTGGCTGTCACTCAGTGTCTGTATCTGATAGATCCCCTTGAGCTACATACTAAACCAAATTCAGACATAGCAAAGCAGGAATTCTGACCTTCATCCCTCCAAGCTCGGCTTGCTCAGCTGGATGGTCACTGACCTGAATGCTCACTAAGTAGACCTCCTCACTAGTCATACTCTGTCCCAGAAAGGAGACCACAAGACATGCTGAACTTTGTTCTCAGTTGCAGCTGATACCAGGAAGGCAGACCAGCTTTAACAAGGCTAGGAGGACACAGCTCACACAGACAAGGAAAACAAAGCTTGTTTTCTTCCACTGTTTTGTACAGTGGGCAAGATGCATACAGTCCTCAGCTCACTAACATCTCTGAGAGCTAATCATAGTCATAGAGGTTTTGGGAATGAAAGTGTGATAAATCCACATTCCTGGTGAATGATCTGTCAGGAAAAAAAAAAAAAAAGAGCTGAAAAAAAGCAAAATAGTAGAGATGTTTCAATAGAGTAAAACATGTGATTTGAACCAGAACATGCTTTCCATTCTCTTTCTCAAAGAAATTCTCTCTCTTTATCTAACAACTTTACTTTGACTATCTAAACTAATTCAAGTGAAGGGCAGAATGTAGCCAAATGCTGCATTCTGGCTGGGATTCTTTTTGGACTATAATGAGACATTTTATTGCATTCCAATATTGTTGTACATATCAGCACCTGCTGTATGTGCATATTTAAGGTTTATGGTTTTATTGTTTTATTGTGAATTTCCTGTTCTTTATTGAAAGCAGATAGCTGTGATTTTTCACACCCATTTTAAAAATAACATGCAATCATTGTCAGGTTTTAGCACTTCAGTTTTAGCTTCTTGTCTAAAAATTATCCTGCAGATTTTATCACCTTGCAATCCCTTTTATAAGTTTAAAACACAAATATTTAGTCTAGGGCAGATGACTGTTTTTCCTTACAGAGGTTTGAAAAGCCATTGAGCCATTCTTTGGTGATTTTCACTTTGAGAAATCATGGTACAATTTCCCTGTTATTTTTCTCTATGTAACTCAGTACTTTCGACAAAAAGAGATTTTAAGGACCCAAGTTTGATATCATTGAACAGAAATACTGCTCTAGAATTAATGAGCATCTGCTGTTTTGTAAAAACAATCTATTGGAATTTGTTTCTATTTTAAGATAAATTGACATTGGATTAGCATAATCTAATATCTTGAAATGCTAAACTGCTAGCTATATCCTCCACAATTTTCAACAATAAGGTTTAGGCATTTCAGGAAAATGAAAGCTTCTATTTAATAAAAGGAGCTGAGTAGATCCATATTCTTGATAAAAATAAAGGCAGAAATTTTTTCTGAAAGGTATCATCAAGCTATTGACATGTTCCATGTGTCCATGGCAAAAATCATTATCCAACAAGTAGTTATGATAAATACATGAACTTCCGGCACTAAAAGAAAAATGGCTCCCTACAGTTTAATACCAAAATGCTAATAACAAAACACCAAGGAAGTCTTTACTAATATTTCTAAATTGTCTTCTGCTACAAGCAAACAACATTCAGTTTATCTCAAAGGAGTGTTATAAAGGAAATGAAGCTCAGTAGTGGAAGGCTAAGAAAAATACTAACCTGTCATCTCATAGCTTCTTTTTAAATTAAAATCAGACTTATCACAATCAAAAAAATCATTATGACACCTCTACAGAGAGTCCTAAGCACTTGTTTCTATTAATGGGCACAGTCTCTTGAGCAAAGCCTCTGGATTCAAGCATAAGGTACTACCCCAATGGTACCAGAGAGCATTAATGAGATCTCACTCTTGGGTGCATTGACTTCCAGGTTACAATTTAATCACAGGCTGAAAGTATTTTCCCACTGCAGTTCTGATCTGAACTAGGTTTGTTCTCAGCCTTCTCACCAACAGCAACCTGATGAAAAACAGTAGGCAAAAAAAAAAAAAAAAAGATGGAAAAAATTAGGCATAGCTTTTCTGCTGTTGGATAGTAAATTGTAAAGCTCAGAAGACCTTGGGCAGAGAGGAATAGAAATTCAGACACATTAAATTACGAATGACTTCTGTTCTCCATCCAGAAAAGAGGAAAAGAAGTGAGGAACCATTCATGGCTAGTCTGAGATTTCTTGATGGCCTAGTGCAGCTGCAGCAGCACCACCATGACCCATCACAAAAGCACAGCCATGTACCTCCTGCACTCTCCTGCACCCAAGAGTGCAGGAGAAAGGAAAGGAACAGGTCATACTGACATGAAGCTTTCTCACAGGCACTGTGTCTGTTGTCCATCAGCCTGAGCTGCTTCACCAGTGTGGAAATTTAGGTTATTACAAGGTACATCTAACTTTCAGGCAGGAGGAGTAAGCACCCCTTCTGACTCTCTGCCCTTCTGTGTGCTCTATCAGATAGATTGCCATCCATGAAGAACGTCTCTCTTTTTTTTTTTTTTAAATGCCACTAGTTAGGGACTCACCCTTACACTGTGAGTAAAAACACTGAAGACCACAAGAAACCATATGGGAAAACTAAAAGTCCTACAGCTGAAAAGGAACAGTGCTTGCTGGCCCAAGCAGCCACTTAAAAATACAATTAGGAAGGAAAGACACAGCATGTGAGCAGACTGTCATGAATGGCTCTATTACTACCATGAAAGAAACAAAAATAGATATTTCTAAAATAGCCAGGTCAGACATTCCCTTACAGAAAAGATCCCACAGCCTGTTACTGAGATCACCATGCCAAATGCCAGTGTGGAGCCAGTGCTGCCTCTCCAGCCTTGTGCCTGGCAAAAAGCAGCACTTGCTGCCAGGGCTGATAGACTCTACAGCAGAATAGGGTGCACGTGGTAGAGGCAGAGCTCCTGGAGGAAAAAAGCAAGTTTCTATTTATGGACACAGAAATTGGATCAATTTACCCAAATCTTGTGCCTATTCCCAGGAAGAAGCACATTCTTTTCTTCTGACTTTATAACCTGCCCATTCTTCTACAAGCTTACAAAAAAGACAAAATTTGTGGCTGGGTGGATGTGGTTTTGTTTCTTAAGCTAGCCTTTTTCTCTTTAATTCCCTTGTTTCCTTTTTGGAAAGAACATTTTCCCCACCTTATTTAAGTCTGGAAAGCATAAGAGAAACCTCTTTTCAAACAATACTTTTGGCTACAATTCATGTATTTTGTAATTACCTTTGCTTTAAATGTTGTCCAGCTAATCTGGTTATATCCTGGAGCCATTTTCCCTGGTTTTAGCTCTGAACCAAATGCTGATTTATTTGCTGGTTGTTACTTAAGTGCATATAGATGTGATCTTCCAAGGAGCCTCATTTGTCTTTATTCAGGACATTCAGCAATCAGGCACAAGAAAACTAGTCAAAGTGACTAAATGATGTCAGCTGACTACAACATAGTTTCCCAAAACTTTAAAGAAGTGCTCTGCAGCTGTATGTAAGTAACCTTTCAACTGGGAATTGATGTCTTCTAGGGTTTAGTGTTTTGGAGGAACATGTGTTCAGGGACCTTACCAGCTGCCTATGAAAAACCATTTTGCTCTTAAAGCAAAACCATATGTCAGGGCAAGGTAAGGGAAGAATTTGACAAAAAAAAAAGAAAAAAATGTCTTTAAAAGTGATGCTGAAAACTGTCAGACAGCTAGCCATGCACTGCAGGAGGTAGCAGTGGATTAGAGTGCCCTCAGAGCTCCAGGGAGGCAGGGTGTTTTGCAGAGGGATGAATTTCCATTCCTGACCTGTGAAGGCAGGAGGTAAAAATGGAGATAATTAGCAGTTTGGCAACGTCTTGGTTTTGACCGAACAAGGCCCCACAGACTCTTAAGGAACGTGCCAACTCTGTTTGCCCACAGACAGCTTGCCTTGGTGCTGCTGACATAAGCACTTCACTCTTGGATCTGGACCTGCTCCTCAGCAGCCAGTCAGTTCCTCTCCCACCGGGCTCCATTTAGCCCCAGGGGGAGCTTTGCTAACCAGTAGAGTATTGCCCAGGCCTGGGACTATGGGGTGCTGGTAGCCAAAAAAAGGCTGACAAGCAGACATCAAGAGCTAAAAAATGCTCACGATGGTATAGAAAAGACCAAGGGAAGATGTTCTTCCAAAGACCAAGGTCTAGCAGGTTGCTAGCAGAACCCTGTGAAACATAACACTGAGTGGAGGGTCTGAGCTTGCACCACCTACGCAAAATAAACACATTAAGTGTGCAAGTGTCCTGAGCAAATGTGGGGGCAGGAGGAGAATCCATGCTGTTACAAATTCACAAAAGTACTTGCAAAAGCTTGTGCAATGTCTTGTTCATTCTTCCAAGGCTGTAATGTGTGCCTGTGAAAACTATATTCATACAGAACCTGCAGAGTCTGCTTATGTACCCTGCTCTTCGGTTATACTCTTGCAACAGTGAGTATGATAATAAGCCTTGTGTTAATGAAATCTCCCATTGTGCAAAAGGGACCCAAACATGAAAGTGGCTGTTATGTTGGTCATATAAGCCATATGTAAGCCAATGACAGGAGCAGAAATAAAAACAACTTGGCTACTGTACCTTTGTGGACAACAGAACTATTAGAATAAAAATAACAATAACAATAACAATATCTAGATGCTACTTTTTAATCTGACACCGAACAGCAACATGAAAGTGCTTCTAGGAGTATAAATGTGTACAAGTTGCTCTGCTAAAGAAATATATCTGCATGGTAGTAAAAATAGACATCTCCCACTGTCACATTAACAGGTGAGACCCTGACCTAGGGCTTCACAGGAGAAACTAGGCCATAATGTCACACCCGCAGACACATGGGTATAATGTAGCTCTTGACTTCAAGACCAAACACCTCCCCAGTACCCTCACTTCCCCAGCATTTCATCTTAATCTCCACATCTAACAAGTCCCTTTCTCACCCTACACTCCGGCAGGTCAGCCTTCCCACCTGATTTCACAGTCTCTTCATCTACTCACAGAAATCACAGAATATCCTGAGTTGGAAGGGACCCACAAGGATCATCAAGTCCAACTCATATTTAGGCACAAGACAACCCCAAAGTCACACTATGTGTCTAAGAGCATTGTCCAAGTGTTTCTTAAACTCCATGAGAGTTGGTGCCATGACTGCCTCCCTGGGGAGCCTGTTTCAATGCCCCACCACTCTCTGGGTACTCTATTGTTCTTCCAGCCTGTCTGGCTGCAAAAGACAGAAGAGTCACAAGAAAGATAGGTATGCATCACTACTGACTATGCCACAGACCAAGCAGTGGCAAATGTCCATCACAAAGTCCTTCTGGCATCATCATTATAGCCTTAGCCTGGCTTATGCCATACCAAGCCTGTGCAGCACAGGAAGCTGTGGGGGCTCCAAAACACCACAGAGATTTGCATTGCTAAATTCTAACAAGTTTCTTCTGAGTATAAATAATTTGTAATTTTCAACTATTTATAACTTGGCAAAGCATGAGTGGATATTCCCTAAAGGACCAAAAAGCACATCCCTGACGTAAAGGCAGCTCTTATGCCAAACCAAGAACCCCTACTGCAAAGCTCCAAGACACTTGAACTTCCCAAAGAAAAGGTCATCTAACCTTTTTTAGCCTTGGAAGCCGAGGCATTGTTTACCCTTAGCCTTGTTCTCCTAAACAGCAGAACTATTTTGACTGATATTTTCAGAAACAAAAACCTGCCCAAGGCATGGAAAATTTGCCTAAAAAGTTTTGGAAAAGTTGTGGAAAACGAAAAGTAGAGTTTTGCTGTGGGAAATAATAAGAAGTCTGGGTAACAGGGCTGCCAACCTATCTAGAATCACAACAAATAACCAGTGCTACAGCAGCGAGACAACACCACCTCTCCTTGCTATGGGCTCCTGCTACACCTGCACCCAAAGCCTCAGACTCCCCTGCACACACAAGCAGGAACTCATGCAGGCAGGGTCCCTCCCCCAGACCACCATCAGTCATAGTGACTGGGATGTGTGCACTCAGCAGACACTGGTTTGGGAGGTGACTGTCACATATGGCAGAGCCAGTGGCATCAGCACTTGGCTGACAGGTTTCATTACCATGATCCTAATATTTCAAGTCAGCAGAATGAGGCCAGGAAGGAGCCCATATGTCAATGAGGTTCATGCACCTCCTCGTGGAAGGCACTCTATGCCACAAGCAGTGCGTCCCGACATGACTCTCAGACTAAATAGCTAAACCTCATTCTTCCTCCAGATCTTTACAGACTCTCAGGCCTATAATAGGCCCCATAATGTATTCCCACAAAGCCTGCAATAATTCACTTGTCATTATACACTGAGAATACAGGCCAACAAAAGCAGATTTGTGTTTCATCTTACATTCTGATCTCTGAAGTTATGCTAAAAGAAAACAAACTGAAATGCAGAGGCACTTTTTTTTTTGGAACTCATCTGCAGTTTATTGTTACAGTGAGCTAAACACTCCTGGAAGAAACATGTAATCTACACAGAACAAGCTTTCATGTGAGCCAGAAGACCTCTTCCACCATTTTAAAGGATGAACAAAGACCACAACAGTTCCAAGGGGTGGCAGAGGGAAAGTGTGGACCTCAAAGCATTAACAAAACACTTTACAGGAGTAATAGAAGAACCCAACAGCACTGTCCTCTCTGTTTCCACAAAGGACACATCTGGGTAGATTCATTTTCATTTTCCTAGAAATAACCAGATCTTAAAGTCACATACAGTAATACAAAAATCAGATGACATCACAGAAAAGTAGCTTTTCCATATCAAACAAAAACACACTTGTGAAAACATATGGAGGGAACAAGTTGGCATATCTGTTCATATTTACTTATCCTGGCAAAGACAGGAAGAAAATCAGTATTTATAATTATTTGTTCCTTATTATGGTGTTTTGCTTTGCATTCCATATGATTACCATGCTTTTTTACAAGTTAGCAACCTGCTGAATTCCTTCTTCCATCTACCTCAATTTGTGCCTCTCTTCTCATCTGTATTTGTTTCTTGGGTTCAGGTACATCCTTTATAAATCTTTCTCCTTTCCCATTTTTCATTTTCTTTTCTTTTATTTGTTTGTTTTCTTTTATTTTTTTTTTTTAAGGGAGACCTCCTCCACTGATTTTTTTGGATTTCTTAGCATGAAGTTACTTTCAACTTGGAATTAACTTCAGCATGGATTTCATTTCATGCTGGGAGTAGCAACTGAATGCTGGTGGACACTCATCTTTAGCAGCTACTGAAGAGTTGCTTGTTAGCAAGAGGTGTCTTCTGATCCAGTTGGAGGAGTAGAATTTACCTTTCTATTTAGACAGTTTCATTCCTAATCTCAATGCATTGCAATAGCCACATAAACTAAATCTGAATGCATCTGACAATCAACAGAAGCAGCTGCCAGTGAAAAACCTATGTAAGGGTTGACAGATATTCATGGCATGTACAAAAGTATGGCAGGAAGGCAGCAAACCTTGTCTACCTATGATGGCATGAAACTTTTCACTCATCCTCCCGGTGGGCCAGAAGAGTTGCCTAGGAGAGCTATTTGCAGCCATGGTGTTTGAGAGCACCCATGAAATCACACTTATATAGAGGTATCCAAGAAAACATGTAGTGCAGCCTTTTCAGGGAAGAGGATAGACAGACATAGTCAGTTCTTTGGTGCATTTGTATTCTCCACCCTATATCTTTGTTTTCTCTGTTTCATCTTCAAGCACAATGAGATACATATTTTTTTCCCCTCTTCTTAAAAGTAGTGCATGCCTTTCCCATTACACAATTTAATAATAGCTGACATAATTAAATCCTATAGGTACATGTGTATATTCTGGTGCAGGTCCAGTGCATGTTCTGCACAACATAATTGACCAGTACAAATATTACAAGATGTAATTAAATTTTGCATTTTGAAGAATACCATGTAGATAAATTTCACATATCTGTCAAGGCAGATTAATCAGAGGTGCTTTTCTATACACAGAAACAAAAAATTGAAATTTAGAATTTTGAATCAGGTATAAAATAGCTGGAGAAAGTTGTTCATATTCAAGGCTGACTTTTGGTTTTAGATAGTTACTGTTCTTTTTGCAATCACAGCATGTTTTTCTTCTCCACTATCCCCAGGGAGTGTCTACAATTTCAACACAGAAACAGCTACTGGCAGCATTATTTTCCTGGACTGATTTTGCATGCTTTTTTTAGATCTGACATCCTTCTAATTAGCATCATCAGAGGAAGTTGGGGCATGGATCTCAGGGCTTTGAACTATTTATCCGTTCTTCATATTTACACTTAGCTAGACTAACAGCAATAAGGAGTCTGTATTCAGTTGCTGGCTATTGTACATCTACAGCATCTGAGGATACAGAAGACATGTACATGGTCTCTGGGAAGCACATCATGTAGTATGACATACATTATGAGTATAGTTAAGAATTTATTTGTACGTATAGAACCATATCTTCCATTAGCATACATTGGGGTGTAAAATGTTTAGGAGGTAGTCCTCAAGAAGTTGACTCTCATAAAAGTAACTTCATGTGATTTAGAGCCACTCTTGCAACTATTACATATTAGACTTACTAAACATGACAGGGGAGATGAACAATCATTTCTGGTTTTAGGTTTAGGCATGTTTACTATTCCAGAAAACCTTCCCTGAAAATTACGAATTGTTGTGGTTCTCTTCCATCTATAGAACATTGGGCTTTTTCAGTTGATTTGGAAAAAGATGCACGGTATGTAAAGTGTGTCTCTCCTCTTGAAAAAGATCACCCTCTTAATGACATGTTTTAACTAACAGTGCTTACTCAATACAATTAAATTCCATTCTGGTGACTTAAAGACTCAAAATACTTTTTTACTCTTCCTCATCTGTGCTGTCCTTCAGACAACAAATCACAGCAAGAAATAAATTGACAACTCAAGAGCTGGAGTATGTTCTTCCTAGATACCCTCAACAGACCTTTTAAGAAGTAAAAATATCACTCAAAAGCTTCCTCTAACTTCCAAATCTTTCAAATGTGCATTCAGCACATTTCTTATGGACAGTTCATTCCTGGTTTAGTCAGGTAAGTTTTACACAATTAAGTCCTAGCTAAGAGAAACAAGATATTTTATGTACAAATAAAAAAAAATATGCATATATAAGTGTGTATCTATATACCAGTATGCATACACTTGCACACTAGAAATATGCCATTAGATGGTTTTCACAACAAGACCTCACATAATCATTTGCCAACTAGATCTAGAGACTAATAAAAGGTTACAGAGCACTGCACTCACAGATTAAAAACTCCCAAGAAGAAACATCTGTTTTACTGCAAAGGAAGTCCAAATGCAACAGTTTATACCCTACCCAGAATACTGCTGCTGGTTAGGATTTAATGGGTATTGTGGCACAAAAGAAGAAAATCATCTTTGTTTCCCACACCATCATGAAATAATAGAAATTTTCAGAGGCAAACCAGGGCTTGTAGGAATAGAAGCAATTCTAATCTGTTATGGAAGATAGAGTTACACAGTTTAATATTGAATTTTTTGCTTTGTTCTTTTGGTTTTTTTAATATATAAAGCAAAAAACCTTAGGTTTTGAAGCTTTCTCTTTTAAATCAAACAGAATATCTCCCTGTGTATTCACCATATACTAAATATGTGATTCTGAAAAGAAAGCATTCACTTTGCAGGTTTTCAGTATCTAAACCAGGAAAAACTCAAAATGCATAATGTGTGAATGTGATGATGCAAAGTGAGAGACATCTCCAGGGGGAAATTCTGAGCCCACTAATTAGATGCATAAAATCTACTTGCAAATTCTCTCCACAGACACCCCTGTATAAACCTGCATCTCTAAACACATTGTGGCAAATCTAGTGCAGGTTTCTCGTAAAAAATCCATACAGCAATGGGACGAAATCATCCAGTAAAATGGTTTAACACAAGGGCCACTGAATTTTTTATTAAAATTATGTTAAGAAAGTAATAATGGAGACAATAAAACATAAAGGAAGAATTGAAAGAATCAAGCAGTCACTGTCAATCATCAACAACGTTTCTTTTCATATAGCAACTTCAGGCAGAAAAGACTGATCCTATCTGGAGACCACAGGAGAGAGAAGGCAGCAGTTTCTGTTATGTATTATTACCTCACACAACTGCTAATCAGACAGTAAGCATACTGTGTACTGAAAATCTCATTCCAGCCAAAACTTGCTCACAACTTGAGAGCTTTCTCTAGCAGTCATTAGGCTTCGCAACATAACTATCTACATCCAAACAAGTTCCTTTTCTTCAACCAATGAGAATCAGGTTTTATTTTTAAGAAGATGTTGCTTAGACTGCATTGACACCAGGTGACTCCACTTTCACTTGGGTGTAATGTGCAGGTTAATGATATCTTTCACCTTTATGCAACAGAAGAGGTAGCTATTTGGCTGCTGCTTCTAACTACTCAAAAGCTGTGCACTGCCAATATATGTGGAATAGGAAAAAGTTTTGTTTCGCTGCTCTTTTTGTGCATGTGACAGAGGGTATCAGAGTACATAAAAAAAAATGAAAATGAGGGAGTCAATATTTTAGTGTAAATACCACACAGTGCCTCAAACACAGATTTCTCAGGGGAGGATTAAATGTAAGACTATGAGACTACCTTAAGGTTGACTGTGGTCTGACTTCAACACTTCACTGACGAAAAGAAAGCCCAGGAGGAGCCACTGGGAAATTAATTCGAAGAAGGTTTTGATGCAGTTCAGTCTATGATTACCTGAAATTCAGACCTACTGAGAATCACCAGTTCCAGACCATGCTTCGAAGGTGCTATTTGTTCTCCTGTGCTAATTTACAGCCAGTCAATAGCTGTCTCCAGGCTCCTGGGGGAAAGACGGGTCCCTGCAAAGGTGTCAGAGATTCACAGCCCTCCTGCTTGTTGCAGCCACAGCAGGGAAGGTATAAGACAGCCTCCTTTGCCTCCACATTTCTCCCCAGCACTGACTATTCCATTTCTTTATGGGAAGGTAATTTATAAGGCTAAATCAGCTGTTTTATAGAGCTACCTCAAATTTGCACCCTCCATCTGAAGGATAAGGGCCCCTAATATATATTGTCACTGACTTATGTCAAAAGTCTACCAGATTTAAAGATTTTCTTAACTCTGGAGTCACACAGCATCTAAGAATCTCATATTTTGTTATTTAATCTAAATCTCTAAACCTCATGGTGTAGAGAGCTCGTTTCAAAAGTTCAGAAATAGAAAGCAAATTTTGAAAATCTTTCAAAATTATTTTGCATCAATCAATCTTCAAATATCTGATGACCACAATATAATACTTGAAACTGCTCAGGATCTTAAAATTGTTTTAAGAATATATACTATTGACTTTTGTGTTCTAATGTTCTTTTTATTAGCAATTATCAATACAGAGTAGAAATATATACTAGTTCTTAAAAAATAGCCTGTATTCAACTCATGTTCCACTTTTTAATATTGCTACTGGAACATATATGCAGAAATGCACAGATAGCAAGGAAGTACAACGCTTTAGATAAAAATTCAAGACATTAAGTGAACTGGATGTCTCTATACTCTTACTCCTCGGATTCTCTCTTTCTGGCCTAATATCCCTCTAGTTTTCCTGGCAATGTTCCTGTCAAAGGTCACAGTCTGATTCTTAAATACTGAATACTGCACATATCCCTAGTTAGAATCAAAAGTTTAGAAACATGGAACTGTTTCAGAAATCTTCATGTTTGACAAGCTATACTGTATATTCTTTTCCTTTGGAATGTGCTTTTCTACCAGATGGAGGTGCACACATTAGCATATAAAATCAACACGTTGAGAGTGAACTTTAATGCTGTTTCCAGAGGGGATTTTAGCCTGTATTCAGATTCATATGCATTTACATACAAAACAGTGACTTGCCTATTCATATTATGTACAACACCTAAACATAATTTTGACAACTTATTTATGTATTGCATTACAGTCAGCTATACAAATCAAACTGCAGCTGCATCAGTGAAGAAACAGAACAGTAGCTATATAGGACAAATTGTCCTCTTAAGACTAAATCATATTGTGGAGGTTGAGACAAAATTTTAGGTGAACCTGTATATACTTCATCATAATTCTACAGGAGGCTTTAGACATTAGTCTTCATAATAAGGATTTCCAATTTGCACCAACTTTATCATAGTGAATTAAGAATTGAGAATGTTCCCACACAGAGAAACATTTTATCTGAAGTTTACTTCACAAGCACAAGCATCTCAACCACAACAGCTTTCCTTTCTCCTGAAGCACAACCTATTCACTTGCCTTCCATAAAATTCCACTAGAGTTGCCTGAAACTCAGAGACCAGCTCCACCCAAAGAATACAAAACTACAGCACATTAGGCAAGAAGGATTTGCTGATAAGACTAAAAGTAATTGTGGTTTTCCAAGGTGGCATAACTCTTGACAAAAAGTTTATTTCCATTTTCATCTGGGGAAATGAGAGAAGAGTCTGACCCAACAACATAGTTACTATTTCATGCAAACAAAAATAAACTCAACTGTCTTCCCTGGACCCTGTCCAAAGTGTTATGCAAGTATATAAACAGCAAACAAACCCCCTCAGCTAGAGCTTACTCTCCAGTTGAATCATGTAGTTTTTCTGACATCTAGTGGCTTGTAACTGCGTGGCTTTTTCTTCATAACAACATATTTAGAAACAAGATACTTCCTCCTAGGAATTTTTGGCAGGATGAGGTTTTCAAAGAAGCAAATTGCATATGATAACTCTTGCCAGCCCTCAGATTCCCCCCTGAAGAACATAGCTGCTGCAGCATTTACTGAAAACCCACGGGACCATGAAGACTCATCAGATTCAGAAAACATAAGGAGTCATTCTACAGCCTTTATGAATACTTTTCAAATGTAATCTCTAAGATGGCTTGCAGGCTTCCCCCCTTACCTTTAAGGGCAGCTGCAGCAAGTCATTGCAAGCACTTTGCTGAAAAAGCTGTGCTATTGCTCTGGAGATCTTTTCCTCAGCTGCTGCCGGATGGTTAAAAGGAAGACACAAATCCTTCCCAGAACTCTGTGTGAGTTCTAGGCCTTCCAAAGAAAGTGCGACTGTTGCAAAGAAGCTGAGTGGATTTTTCTTTCTCCTGGAAACACATCTTAAGGTAGCATCTGGTCACTTTAAAATGGTATTATTGATAATTCCTTGGGTTCTTAAAGCTCAGTAAATGCGCAGACATTTTTAAAAATGAACCGTTGAAATGCAACCTACTTGAAATTTTTGGATTAATTCACTGTAACAACAAAACTTACATGGGGAATGTGGAAATGACCACAAAGAAATTCTTCATCTTAAAGATTTACCATCCTGTTTTCCACACATTTCTCCTGGTTTGGATCTCATGACCTCACTGGGCCTATGGATACATGAGTAAGTAATGCTGCACTGCAGGAACAGGTCTGAAAAGCAAAATAGCTGCTGCCGAGGACAGGACATCCATACAAAGCCCAGTTCACGAGGGGGACCACCTCAGAGAAGCTCTACCAGTCCAGCTGCATGGACAGGACAGCCACCAGTGGCTGCAGCACAAGTGCTCCCTCAGTGCATGCCCTCCTGTTCTTTCTCCCCAAAGGGACACAGTTTGCATACTCTGATGCTAAAGTAGTAATGTGTATTAGCCTAGCTTCTTCATGCATATGGACTTGTTTTCCCTGAACATCACTCATTTGTTTGTAACAGGCCAGGAGGCTGAGCCAGCTGTGTTCCTGTGCAGTGCCTGCCCGCCTCTGGTCACACAAGGTCCTAGCAGCTGCACAGCTATCTGATACACATGCTTCTGCTTTTGCCTCAGTCTCAACCTGCTCTGTAAAACACTTTAAATTCTATGGGTTAAAAAATGTCGACTGAAGTTATAGTTCTCTAGAAGAAACAGATATAACCAAAAGTTAGCACATCAGTCAGAAAAAAAGCACTGTGGATAAAGAAAGATTTAGAGGCAAAAGTGACTGTGAGACTGAACACTCCCTTGTTATGTACATGAATGCCAAGTAGTAAGTTAAATGGTGACTTTGAAATCCCTGAGCTAATCATAACAAAACTATAGCCCAGCTTTACATATGCTTATGTCTCCATGTGCCTCTGTCCTGTACTCCTCAATGACCATGGCAGAGTCAGACATCTGCATTTCCAACTCCCATTCCTTTCTTCCTGCCTTTTTCTACTAGCTTCACTTCATTGAGCTTACTTTAAAAAAAACAAAAAAAAACACCAACAAAAAAAGACAGAGAAGCAAATTGTACCTCTATTATTAAGCAGTTACAACTTCACAGCTAAGTACTTTTAGGCAGAATTAAAGATAGATTCTGGTTTTCTCACTTGTAAGCAGTCTCTCTGTTGTTAACAGAATTGTTAATGCAAAATATTTACAAGATAGAAAGGTAGAAATAAAGGCTTATCCTTTAAACAATCTCCTTAATTTCTCCCATTTCTGATGCTGGCTCATAGTTTTACACACAACTAACATTCTTATTTTTCTTTTTCTTAACACACAAATACATGACAAATGCATGTTAGGGTTTTTTCCCTAAGACAATAATCTCTTTGCATTATAACTCTCTTATCATTTGAGAAACTTTCCACCCATATGCAACTGTGACAAGCCTGACAAACTCCAAACAGTATTCAGAAAGATTTTTCAGAAAAGCAATGCTGATTTGAGGTTTGCAACAGGACAGTGCACAGAGAATCTCCTCCTTTGTAAAGAGGTGATGATTTAAAGACACCATTTTGGCATACACAAAGCGCGGGAGAGTTCTCATCACCGTCCAATCCTCTAACAAAATGTACAGATGGTGCAGCTTAAGAATTCAGACAGTGCTGTGCACATTAAAGACAGAACATACAGTACTTCATAGTGTGCAGGGGAAGAAATCTTCCAAAAGAGACCTGTCACCTTGACAGAGATGTATTGTCTGTATTGCATGAATGTCTGCAACACCACTTAAATACAGAACAAACAATGAGTCCTGCAGTTGTCATAGAGGGAACATCCTGTTTTATCTTTCATACAAGGCCTGATTCTGCTCAGCCTTGTACCGGTGCAAGGCAGGAGTCATTCCCATGAAGTCCTTGGTGTTAAAGAGACTTTTCAAAATCACAACTGTTACACTTTTCAACAGAAAAAAAGCTCTAAATGCCAAACTTGGAGCCTCTCCCAACTTCCTTCTGTAGTTATCACTTGGGCTTGAACATCTCTGTGGATAATTAAAAAACTCTTCTCCAGTTAGTGTAGCTATCCTAATTCTTGAAAACAAGAAATTAATTTATGCATCAAGCTGTAAGTGAAGTACCTTGGACAGAAAAAAGAAAATGAGACCTCTATTCTCCCCATTTTTCAAACAGTATTGACTACTTCTATGGCCTTCTATGGCTGTACTAGTATCCTATCCAGCCAAGTCACTTGTAAACAGATTAACAGATGAACAACACAGCCTGGAAGTGGTAATAGAATAGAAATTTTAATCATTTTCATCCGTACAAAGAACACATGCATGAAAAAGGACACTGTTTGGTTCTAAACTATGTATGAAAGAGTATAGGCCAAGGATTTTCCAAGTGTTTGGTACCCAAGCTAACCCTTGTTAGCTCTTGTTTGGCTGGACGGGATTTGAATGTGTTCAGGCTTTTAATCATGGCCTTTCCCTAAAGCATCAGCTCACTCTCTGCAAGAGAATAAAAGTTAAAAGCCCACCTGACTGCTAAAAGCACAGTGCCAAGAAATATGCCTTCCATTAACTGTGGGACTATGAAATGACACCTATTTGAGTGAACAGGAAATTTAAATACTTTTTCCAAGCATTTTTTTTCTTTAGTATCCCACTGAGAACAATTTAACCTCATATGCTGGAAAATCCATGTTTCATTACGAATTGAGGATTTTCTTTGCAGGATGAGTTGCTTTTGCACACACTGAGATTTCATGATTCCCAGCATAGCAATTGGGGTACAGCAAACACCTGCCCTGAAAGATCTCCAAACCTGACCAGAGCAATTTATGCTTATCTGTTGGGTATTGACAGCTAGTTGAAGCACAAACTGTGTAATAATCAATTCCACTTTGTCCTGATCCCACTTTTTAAGGATGCAAGTAATTATGATAAACAGCTTTAACTTCACCTGTGTTGCATCTGCTTACACTTGGGCTAAATTTCCCTTGTGGGTTCCTATTTATTTACAGGCAACATGGTAGAGGAGGATGACAAAGACAACTATCTCAATGTTGCAATTGCATTAGGACTATCATATTTATCAGGATACAGAAAACCATATATTACTAAATACCATGGTGTGTGGGTAAGAAAGATACCTGCCTCACAGGATCTCTAGTGAAACTGGGTCACAGCTCTCACTGTATGGAAACAGGATTCTCTTGTCATTTCAGATATTTGTCTGTCCCTTCTGTGCAACCCTGTCAGTGCAAACAAAAATCAAACATTCACCCAAAACATGCCATGTCCATTCAAAATAAGTGGTTTGTTGAAGAATTGTACATCTACCTGAACAGCTTGCTCCTCCATTAGAGTAGAGAAGCAGATTCACCCTAAAGGATATACAATTTGCCCTTTCTCTTCTTTGCCCAGCTGTAGCAAGAACGAAAGCTGCTAGCACCAGAATTTAAGAAATAACTTTGCTAAAAAGATATCTGTGGCCCAGTCCCAGTACGCTGGTGACATTGTTACAGAGACCATATACTCAGTGTCACAGGCAAAACCCATTTTTCAATAGGGTAGCTCTACTAAGATCCACCCTGTTCCTCAACACTTTTAACCTTGAAGGCATCTCAGAAAATACTGCAAAGATTGTTTTCTATCCTCAGTCTTGTTATCAGTCAGTCATACTCCCTGATAAATAATCTCTGGTTTACCTTTCAAAAAACACAGATGAATGTTACAGTGGGCTCTGGATAACATATTACCTAATGTTGTTCAAGGCTAGGAGAATTACCTGCTGGAAATTATCTGGGTTTTAATGCATACCACAAGGTTTCTGCTAAACAGACATTCTTAGCCAGTCTACTGAGATTCTGCCTTGGATCACGATAAATTGCTTGGATTTCATAAGGTGCACCAGATGTCAGGGTCAGCAAGTCCTCTTGCAGGAAAACTGCCAAAAATATTGTCTGGCTATATTCCAGTGGACTGACTTCATGCAGCAGCAGGATAGCAGTCACCAGTCATCCCTATAAAGGTTTTAATTTTAATCCTTATTTCTAAATGGTGAGAACTGTAGATAAACAGGAAATAGAAGAAGATTTTGTGCCTCCAGGGACCCACACCTACCAAAATCAACTCAAGCATGGCAAAGGACATTGAAGATCCTTTGGCTGAGGCACGGCATAAATACAGGCCATGAAGAAAAACAGAGTGGGAAGCGAGGAAGATATTTTAATTATTCCCAATCAGACTTGAATAAGTGCCTTTGACTGTCTGCCTGGAAAGTTCATTTTGGAAATCCCAATATAAATTACTGTAGCCCTTTAACTGTAAGCTCTCCTGCCGCCTGAGGTTAGTTCTCATCAAGCTGGTAAGACTCTGAGAATCACAGAAAGCTGCCAAGACTGAGAATCAGAGAAAGCTGCCCACCCTTTCCATCTTAGCAAATGTTGGTGGCAGCTCAAAGTAGAGAGAGGCAGGAAAGCAAGCAGGAATATGTTATGACAACAGAAATCTGTGTTTGTGGGGGTTTTGCCTTCTTGACCCAAGAATAAGGATTTTTTTCATTTTTATGGCTCAAAATTGGGTGCCTTATGTCTAAAACTGCTCCCTAAATTTTGTTTTCCATCTGCAAGTCTGGGGATGGATACAGATGTTGTCTCATCAGTCTTTTCTTATACCAAATTAAAACTGTTTGTAACAATAAGGACCAGCTCAATGTCATGCTCTGGAGGGCAAAAAGGGCTTAAGGAAGGTAAAAAGGAGAGCAGGATTAGGTTAGAAAAAATGCAGGGGACACAAGCAGCGACAAGGACAGGTGGAGGGAACTAAAATGGCCAGATGAGTAAGTTTTAACATTGCACAATGACTGCCTGTATTAAATCCAATGCAAAGGGTAATTAAAAACCATGTCTACTGGTACCATGTATACACATTTGAGAGCTAAGGTCTAGCTCAACAGCTCCAGTCAGCTGAGAAAAAGCTTTCCTCCCAGATCTCCCGTTATTTTTTAGCCATCCATTCTCAGAGAGTTTGTCTTTAGTGCTTCAGGCTGGTTCACCCCTGGAGACCTTCAGCCATCTCTAAGTTTGTCACTGGAGAATTTGCTGTAGGTAAAATAAAGGGGAGAAGATGCTTGAAGAAATGTAGAAGTGCCCTCACTGTTGAAAACTCATCCATTCCCTTTAATGTTCATGACGCATTTACCGAACTGCATTATTTTTAGTTCAGGTGGTTGACAAAGATGGAATTATAGGAAGTAAATGTATGCCTGGGTACTATTCCAACCACTTTTCCTTGATACTGAATTGATATTGCAGATATCATTAGATGGTTTGTACTCTGTGGGTTAAAGAGCTCTGTTAATAAAAAAATACTTCTTACACAGCCTTCACATTAGCCTTTTCTGCATCATTTATGATTGACTTAAGGTATTTGATTCTCTGAAAAACACTCAAAAATATCCATTACCTTTTCAGCTGAAACAAGGACCTTCTATAAATGAAGTCTCTAAGAAAAAAGGAAGATGTCAAGGGAATTGGATATTTCATTCTATAGTTACCCAGGCATATCAAGCCTGTATCTGTAAATTTCAATAGACATCACCTGGTAAGTCAGTGGGAAGGGACATTAAAAAATTAAAACCAGTAATTTATCCCTTTAGAAACAAAAAGTAAGCAGCACTTTCAGTGCGAAAGGATTGTGCCACAATTTATGACTCAATATAGTTTTTCCATATGCTACTTTAGACTAGTAATCAAAAAAATAATGGTGCTCTATAGAGAGTAAAAATTGTAGCAATGGTGTTTCACTGTCAGGTTAGTAGAAATATTCATATATGTATTGGCTAACTTGAATTCCTAGCACCTTGGCTTTCCACTAACTAATCCTTGCTGTTAATGTTTTACTTTATACTTGTTTGCTGCTCAATCAATTGTCTTAATGGTAAATAAAAACAAAGATGGAAGAAAATCCTAGAGGGCATCTAAGACATTGCTCAGATTTTTAGGGGAATTGACTGACCTTTTGGATTGGAAAGGAACATAAATCAAATTGATTGATTTAATCAGTTGGTAAATTACTGAAATGTGTTATTTCTTAACTTTCATCAGGAGAGACAACCAACTAATTAACGCTAATGAGCTATTTTACAAAGGTATGTTTGCATATATATAAACAAGATTACAAATGCAGTTAACACAAATATTTTAACATAGCTCTCAAACTTGCATCTCTGTAGTGGCTGTCTATGACTGAAACATTGAATTCATGGCAGTGCTTTCATGGACCACCTTTGATACTTCATTGACCACAAGGACAGGAGTGACGCAAAAATTCTGGTCTAATCCGCGGTTCCGCCCCAAGACAAAAGCAAATGCATCTGCACTGTTTCCCAACTTGGTACAAATATCCTGTTTGTTGATTGACGATTTCAAGTGACACTACTGTGTGTATAAATATTTGTGCTAGTAGCATGCAGAAGTCTGAGATCTCTCCTTCTACAGGGCAGGACCGACACTTGCATCTGCAAGTCATTTGGGTATCTCCTGCTGGATTTCTCAATAACTTCAAGAATTGTCTGAAGGCATCATTCTTTCTTCCTATGACAGTCAAAATATATGTATCTGTCAAGACTGACACCAATACTATCTGCAGTGCTGTAATTATTGGAACTGTTATGTTGAAGTTCTGGATGAAACTGCAATACTAAAATATACATACTTAATGAACTAATCTAGATTACAGATCTCAGGTTTAGAAATGCACCATTAAGACTCTAGACTTGAGAAACATTTTATACAGAACACATTCAGATTACCATGGTGTCCTGGTCTTTGACACCTGAGTTAGTTTTTGACTGGGTATAAAGGGTATTCCTTTTTCACACCTGCAGATCTTCAAGGTGATCAATTTTGTTCAAGCCTGCTTTCATAACATTCTCAGGTTGATAATTCTTTAAAGCAAACGGAGGTGTGATAGAAATGGGTGGTAGCAGAAATTTGAATAGAAGCTTAACTAAGATGTCTACTAATAAATGACTGAAAACATAGTGAGGAATAAAATGCAGTGGCACGGTCTCCCAGCAGCAACCAAAACTGAAGTCACAGTTTTAAAATCTGATGGAACACTGTCATCTGGTGGCAATTTGAGAAGAGAATAAACAGACTCTGAGCTGTTTTTTTGTTCCACAGCCGCCTTCTATTTGAAGAGATTTTTTTTTAATAATCAAATAATTTGTTTCAAATTTTCTAGAACTCAGCCCAATGTCTGGACTGTTCTCATCATTAAAAAAGAAGCTTTGGCACCACAGATTCTGCTAGTTAAGCCAGAAATATGTTACCACAAATTACACTTTATATTGGAAGCAATGCCTTAATATATAATTTCTGCAAACTGTCATAGGCTCCTGCAGCAACTCAGCCAAGAGCTCCTACTAGGGACAGAGAAATTTGTGCAGAGGGTTCAGAGCAAGATGTGGAACTGATTAGAAATCTAACAAAATGATAAATTTGCAAGCTACATGCAGGTTATATCTCAGCAAACTGCTGTGCTGGCATCTGTCTTAGCAATTCAACCAGTAAGTGTGTCTGGGAAAACTCATATGAATATTTTTAACCACGAAAAAACAGCTCTGTCATTTAGGTTTTCTAAGAGTGGGGAGACACTATTGCTGGAAATATTTCTGCTTTCTAATTCCAAAGAATTATTTTCAGGGGCAAATGAGTAAGTATCAGCTGAGATGTCAACAGAGAAGTTTATGATCAATTATGTACCTGAATGCCTGTCATAGAGAGAAACCTTAGGGCTGCAAAGTGACCTCTGCTACAAGAACAATGTGTGAGCCTGACAAAGTCAGTTTTAGGTCCATAATTTGGACAGAAATGTGTATGGAGTCTTACATATACGTTCTCAGCAACAGCTTGGCACCAGGAGGTCCCGTATTGACTGCGTTCAGACCCAGAAAAGGACTCAGCATCTCTTCAGTGTCTCTTTCAGGCTTTCACTGTCCCTGGTGCACACTGCCTTTTTGGAAACAAGAAGTTTACTGCCCTGGGCCACTGCTAAAGTGTGTAGGACCCTAGCAAACCTCAGGACTGACTGATGCCTTTTAATATATTTACTGAGGGAACTCAGCAAGCAATAACAAGTAATAAGACAGATCAAGAGGAAGTGGCTGTAATTGAATGATCCAGGGTGATGAGAGTGCTCTGAATGCATCACAAAAGCAAAGCATTCTCGCAGCTCTGACACAGTACAAATGCATGTACATTCAACTACAAGTGGTAGATAAAACCTCACATATTGAAGAGCTTCTCTACATACTCAGAACAGCATGGAAACAAGGAGCAGCAGAATAAACACGGCCAGACACTCAGCTGTGCTGAGCAGGAAGATAGAAGAGGACCAGGCAGTTCCAAGACAGCCAATTCTGTAATATGAAACCACTTGAGGACTTGAAGGAATGATACACTGTTACCTGTAGATGTGTTAAAACAGACCTCAGTTCTAAGCATTCGCAGTTCTCTCTTGCCACAACAGAACAGATAGGAAAAACAATTGTGAAGGGTAGGACAAGTATTAGAGGGTTAGTCTCCAGATTTTTCTTGCAGTAAGACAAATGCTGAGATTGTTATGTGATTTCTATCCATGAAAACTTTGCTGCCTTGAATTAGAGGTTCGTGGGACAGACAGAAAGTTAACTAGATAAATTCGCCCTACATTTGTATTCTAAATGTCTGGCCTTGACCATTTACACAGGATTATTTGCTGACAACTAAAACCCCTTTGGTTGAATTAGGTAGTTACCATTAATGGTCTGGTCACAGCAGGGACATGGTGAGGGGGAGAGTTATGTAGTTTATCATTTGATACTCCTCTCTGGCAGGACAATCACATTTTTCACTGGCAAGAATAGCTTGAAGAATTTACATTGATCTTTCTCTGCTAATGATGAAGGTGGTAAAGTTTCAAATTAAGGTGAATTATACAGAATACAGCTCAGTTCTTATGCATGACATTTGGTCAGGACTTGAAGACTGAATGTAGTTTGTTACTTGTTACTATTTGCTCTTTATTTAACAAGATTCATTCGTTGTCTTTGCAGTGAAGCTGTTTAGGATGCCTATAAATTAAATTCACCAATCCAGAGAAAGCAGTAACAAACAACTACATCAAACTCAAAATATAGCTGACAAAATTAAATACTAGATGAACAGTTGCCAACAATAGTAGTAGAACCCACCATTTTAAGCTTCTGGGTAAGGATTCAGGACACCTGAATGATGATTACAACAGGATGGATTTTAGTCACCTCTGTTGACATCCTAAATGACAATCTGGTCTGCCTAAAAATTACTGCGCTATTGTGGAGGTGATTAAATCCATTAGCTGACTTGGACAAAAGACATTCTCTTCTGCCTAAAACTCCCTGCAAATGAGTACAAGGCAGAGAGATACCTGAGCAGCACTTCAACACATTCTGGTGATCAGAGCACCCAGGTAAGATGTAAGATGGAGATTTAATTCACTTTGGGGTCAGCCAAAGCAGAAAACCAGTGGACCAGTGCAGCAGAGACAAGCAATAGCCTCACCGTCTAGTTGGAGTCATCCATGAAGGCATCAGCATCTGCTGGGACTGTAAATATTACAGCCTAAACACCAACCTTAACTCTCAGCCCTTTCTCTTTTTTCCAGAAAACCTTCCTATGAGGTAGTTGAACAAAACAGTCCTATGTCAGATATAAAAGCAATATTAATAAAATAAACTTGACACTACACTGTTATCTTTACTGTATTATAACATAACTTCTGACAAACAACATGATTCCTGTCATTGCAGTTAATTTAACAGCAGCTTTTGCTTTTCAGAAAACTGAGGGGTTTCTGTTTTTCTTATTTTATTTTTTCTTGCACATTTAAACCATTTAAGCAGTATGACTTTCTTTGATCACAGAAAGCTTTTCACATGAAATGGAAAAAATGTAATCCTTTCTGCCAAGACTATACTCTAGCTGCTCCTTATTGAGGGCTACTTTTATATATATATATATATATACACACATATATATGTAGTCTGTAAGAAGATTCTTGTAGCTCTTTAACTGCAAGAGTACTGATTTCTTCTTAGGTATTGCCTAGCCAGGCTTTATATTTGTTACCACTGACATCACTGCCATCGACCCAAGCGTAAGAGCATACCACATCTTAAGGACTTAGGTCCATCATTCAAAGACCTGGCAAACTAACCAGATATGATTGACAGAGGTGTTACTGATGTTAGCATAAAACAGAGGTCGACCATATGATCATGGGATAGCTCCAGCTGGAAAAGACCACAGGAGGTCTCCAGTCCAGCCTCCTCCTAAAGCAGAGCCAGCTGTGAGATGAGACCAGAATGCTCAGGGTGTGATTCAGTTAGGCCTTCAAAACCCCCACGGACAGAGTCTGCCTGCTCCAATCCTTATCTGTCCTCATGGGATTCCTTATATCCATTCACACAACCTCCCCATAAGTACTGTGGGGCTGCAGCTGGCTCCCTCTGAAACTCACTCTCCTTCAGGCTGAACAAACTCTGTCAGCTTCCTCTCACAGGGCAAATGCTCCTGCATGATGAGTTTGATGGGCCTTCCCTGGACTTGTCAGCTTATTAACATCTTTTCTGTACTGGCTGGGGAGGTGCTGGGGAAAAGAAACCTACATGAAGTGTCCAGGTTTGATCAAACAAGTGCTGAACAGGGGAGATGATCCCTATCCTGCATCAAACTATGCTCCTGTTAATGCAGCCCAGGATGCTGTTTTCCTTCTCTGCTGCCCGGGCACATTACTGATTATGTCCATCTTGCTCATAAACAGTCAATACCCAGCTTGTATCACTGCAAGGGTTTATTCCTTACCTTTGGCCTTGAATTTTTTATGGATCAACCTTTACCTGACCAGAAGTTCTAAACAAAACCCCCAAAAGAACAATAAAACCAGCTATTATCCAGTTAGAATACTCAGTAGTGTTGCTTGTATAATAGTTTTTATATGTAGCCTTTCTTCTGAAAAATAATCATTTATGCAAGAATTCCAGTGGTTGTAGATTCAAAACAGAGAATGTATTTCAATGGAAATTCTCCTGCTTCAGGCAGACACCCAGCTGTACCTAGAGCTGCTTTAGTAGGAAGTTCTTCCACCCCTTTGGCTGATGTGAAGACTAAAGCTATTCAAGTGCTCATTGTCTTGAGAAGTGGTAAGCAAGAGTGCAGTATTTCTTGACTTTTATACCCCAAGAGATCACACAATGGCAATCGATTTTTTTTCCTTCATTCCATAGTAACCATAGCATATTGCATCCAGTCATAAGTACCTCTCAACATCTTGTCTTAGAGAGCTACCAGCTGTACTGTAGCGCTTCAGCTGTGTGGGCAGTCAGTCCATGACCCTCTAAGCCAAGGAGGAGCCTAGATGATCTGCCCCTTACCCACTGAGGTACTGTACAAAATCATTTCCTTTTTGTTAGTCACAGTAGGTTACTTCAATAAAATTCCTTCTCTATAGTTTGCATTAAATGGAGGTACTAAGGTCCCCTACTTGTTACCTTTCTAGTGGGAAGAAGCCTAAGACCTGATTCAGAAATGACTGCTCATTGCTGTTTTTGCAAGGCCATCAATCTCATAGCTCAATGCCTTCTCCCCACCCTGGCCTTCCTTAGGGGCAACAGTTATGTCTAACAGGGCCCTAGACAGCTAAAATCAGTTTGGTAGTCTGACTTAACCTGCTGGTCCTGGAATGGCTCATATTACGGATGCTGAGGTCTATCATGAAAGTCTAGCTGACCCAGTGGAGTTCTGAGCAGGAGCTGTGCCTCTGTTGCTTACAGGCAGTGGGAGTCTTTTGGAAAACAGCCAGCTCACTCCAGGGAATTTCTCCTCATACAGAATGAAAGTGCAGAGTCCTTGACCGATGGTGTGATTTCACAGACAAAATTGTTAGTGACTCCTCACACAGGGCAACCACATGTTAAAACTTAACAAGCTGCATCTGAATCCCAGATGAGTTTATGGGTTGGCTAGATGTGCGGGCAGCTGTAATCATCAGTATAAACAGGCTTTCAAACAATCAGGTAATTAATGATTAAATGTCATTAAATAAGTAATCCACAAGGCACCGGATAGAAGAAGCAAGAAGAAAGAAATATCTTAATGCACAGCAAACCCTTTGTCACTTTTGATGTATAAATACTGTTACAGCAGTAGAGATTCTTGCTCAATATATTTAGATTTCAGATGCATGATATTTAATCAGAATTAACTTTTCTACTAAGTAAATCACATTAAAATTTACCCTTCCAAATACTTAAAATGAAAGTGCCCCTCATTTTCATACAAAGGACACATCCTAAAATGAGATCCACAAGCTCTTCAGAGGTCTCAGAGCTATGCACTAGCCAGAAGCCACAGGGAAGCTGGGAATGGAAGGGGACTAAACAGGTATCTCCTTTTACCAGGGGAAGGAAACCCAGACAGATAACTTAAAATGAACCAATCAGACATGGTTTAGTGGTAGGCTTAGCAGTGCTAGGTTAACAATCACAGTCGATGATATGGAAGGTCTTTTCCAGCCTAAATGATTCTATGAGTCTACAATTCTAAGATTAAGTTTTGCTTGCCAGCAAAGCCCCATGACATATTTCCTGTCATCCCAAACTATGAATGACCCTTTAGAAGCAGCACAGTAGTTACAGACCAGTATTAAAGCAGGTCCAGTGTATAGCTCAGCTCTATACCTCCAAGACAAGCTTTGGCACTATGTATGTCTCAAACCCTCCTCTCTCCTTTCATATGTCTCCACCACATCTTCTTTCTCCTGTATTCTGAGAAAAAAACACCATTAAGCACAGTATCTTCACAGATTAGCAACATGGAGTCTAACATACTGCTTTGGATATAGTGTCAAAAGTGTTCTTGTGCACTTTTAGATCACTTAACTGAGGGTTGCAAAAGAGTGTATGTGAACAAAAGCACACGATCGCATTTCAGTCAAGTTATATGATAGAAGGCTTTGGGTGTTTTTTAAAGCCTTTTTCATACATTGAATAATTCAGCTGTGGAACTTGTGACCAAGCAATTAGCAAGATAGAAGAAGCTGGATATTTATGTGAATAGCCAGGATTTCCTTTAGTAGAAGCCATTAAATATTTTACACTATTACATTTTCCATTTCAATATTTAATCTAAGTCTAAAGACGAAAATGAGATTTAATAATGCACATCAGCATTTCATACACCTTCCTGTAGGTCATTTGTATTGGACTAGATCAAGGGCTGAGACATTGAATAGTATGGTCTATCTGTATCATTATCTCAGGCCTTTGGAATACTATGATTTCTATATATCAAAACATATGTACAATGTGGAAGGTAGAGATATTCATGTGTACAGTTTTCCAGATAGAAAAATAAATACACAGAAGTGAAGGTCCTTCTCAGCTTCATGTAAGTAAGGAGCAGGACAGAGGAGTAAGTTTTCAAACCTCTAATCATTTTGAAAAGCCATTCAAAAGCACATCAAAAGCTGTGAGGCATTTTTATACAGAAAATGTTTGAGATGACTGATTTTCCGCCTGGTTTATGTGCAGCTTGTTCTGAAGTCAGACTTCTGCAGATGTCTCTAGACAGAATAACATTTCAGTCCATTTTGCTCCACAGACAATAAACTACCCTTCTTATTCCTTAAGCTAGCTGTTTACTTTTTCTTCCTGTTACCTTTTAATATCAAAGAAAAATACTGCAATTATTAACTGTTCCATGCTATGACAACATTTCTGCTGATCTTGTCTTTTCAAAATGAAAAATATTCAGAAAATACATTGTGCATGTCTTCTAAACATCACTCCTCTTGTGGCTTTCTAAAGTTACATGCAAGTGCAGAGAACATCAGATGAATCTCATCCAAAGTATTTTATTCTTGTCGTCCTGATGAGGTGAATCTGGATCTCAGTTCAGCTGGTCACTGCACCGCTACTTGATTACAGCTGTGGCACAATGCAACAAGCACAACTGCTATTCAGGACCAAATGGTGCCCAGATGCGAGTAGAGGTGACTGTGAAACAGTTGCTAATCAAACTTCACTTATGGTGTCTTTATTTCTGCAAAAGCTATGCAGACTTTATCCACTAGAGTTACAGTTCAAAACTCAAAGCCTCAGGCTTGTGAGAAATTATAAACCTGCTTCAAGAAGGATGCTAAGGGCTACTAGGTAAATAGTAACAACCTGCCTAACAGCATCCACAAATACTTCTGCTACAAGTTTCATGCAATTCTAAGAAGAATGAGAACTTAAAGGAGCAATACATGTTAAAGACCATGATGATCAGTACATAGTAGTGCTATTGAGAGTATCTAAAAGGAGCAAGGGGTGGGGTGAATGTACCAAATAGTGCTTTGAAGTCAGCTTCAATAACAGATGACACCTGGCAAACTACAATTCAGCTTCTTCAGCAAGTGTAAATTGTATTTTTTTCCCTCACCTTTTATAACTTCCAGGGAGCTACAGCTGGTTCAGAATGGAAGCCTTCAAACTGATCCAGCCTCTGAGAACTGAAACCATTCAAAATTAGGGTGTATGGACTCAAAGCTTTGACTTCGTCTGGCTCAGATCAGCTGCAGTAGTACAGGTTTAATTAGCATGTGAGTCCCTAAGGGAAATAAAGACCTTTATAGTTCTTATTTCACTGAAAACTGTACACCAGATGCCATGGAAATCCATATGATCTTTGCCAAATGAAGGAAAGGAAAATAGAAGAATTGCTATTATTATTACAACAGAAGCACCAATGGGACCCTGAAGTTTTCTGGGGTTTGGTGATTTCAAAAAAATAGGTATGCATACCTGATTTCATAAGAATAACCAGTTATTTTTCACCAATTTTATAATTTCTTTGAGGGCTAAGGTTTTGCCAAAGGCCTGTATGTCTCTTTTCATACAATGAAGTGCGGAACCAGACATCTGTGCACAACATGCAGGAGCTTCCAGGACCCTCTCCTGAGGATCAAAGGTCCTGTGTCAGATTTTGTCATCTGGCTCAGTATTTCCATTTTGACTTGTAACAGACTCTGCATATAATGCAGAAGTATCCCCAGGTCCAATGAGCAAGTCAAACCATCCTGTTCATGATCTATGCTCACATACGTGAACAGGACACTATCGTACTGCTTTGCCTTGTTTGGGAGCATGAAGAATCAGAGAAGTCTCATGACACTGTTGGAAATCTACACAATACTCAATACTCCAGTACTGATTCTGCCATAGCAAGAGGACAAATCTGTCCCAGCATGTCTAAATACATAATTTCTTACATTACTTAGAGATCTATAAGGTCCTGATTGATGCTGGTCTTAAAACAGTTCCTTTTCTGCCCTTGATACAAATTATTGCCAAAAATAAAAACCCAACAAAACAGTAAGGACAAGCTAACTAGCTTGCAATTCTATTACACAGTATGTAGCTGTATGGAGTGGAAAAGTCATTTGGAAAAAAATAGTGACTGAGATACAGTCCTTGTCTTCCACTTCTATCATATAAAAATCCTCTGGAGTAATTTAAGTATATTAATTTTGTTCAGAAGATTGAAGTATGTTGTCCAAGATATGTACTTCAAGAAAGCAGAATGATATTACATATACCAAAGTTGCCCTTGCTGTGATTTTTGTCTGTTTCTAGGCCAAGAGCTACACACATAGAGAAGTTCTTACAGAGGCTAACAGAGAAAAAAGTATTGTCTGTACAGACAAACCAACTGGTTGAGATACCTGCTCTCAGGGCCAAGAGAAAATGCTGATCATTAAATGATTATGTATTCCCCCTGTCTGGGGAAATTCGCAGTACAAACAGACATAACAATATAATGCACTTCAATCCTGAAAAAAGCTTCTCCTTGATGTGATTCTGTGAAGCATGGGAGCTTAGTAACATTTAGACTGAAATGTGCTAAGAAAGTCTTGTCAGCAAGACAGGCATTTTGTCAACTGTCCTTAAGGATTCCAAGTGGCTTTTTGTATATAAGCACGCTTAATTCATATTAAATATAATTTGGGTGCCACTTAAATCTGATTCAAATTTGCATGTTCCAGTTCACTTCTGGAAAGAGACTCTCAGAGTGCTTCAGAAGAGTTCACTTGCATAGGATTCTGTATCCCAGTGCTGTGAGTTTATCTTCTCCCTCATTTCCTCAACCTCCAACCACAGAAGCTACTGCCAGAAAAGGGGAGGTGTTGCTCTCTACTGTGATGGGCACGCTCAACTCCCTTAACCAAACTAGCAGTAATTTGGTGCAGGCTTCAAAGGAGGTAAAGGCCTGAGCCATAGCTGGGCCAAGAACTCTTCTTGACAACCCACAAAGGAGCAGAGTGACCCAATGAGCATCAATGCCTAGGAGCTTGGATCACTGATCACATGCGTAACACATGAAGAGCAGGTGGTTTTGCCAAGACTCATTCATCAGGAAGCAAAGTTAGTTGTGGGTACAAGGAGTCTAGTGCATAATTTCCCATTGTATGCAATTTGACTATGAGCCAACCACTTTATCCCATAAGTATGACATCCCAAGGGAGCCTCCTTTGAGCTTTCCTAGCTAGGCTGTGTGCTACATGGAGGTGATCTCCCCTTGAGCTGGGACACCTCTCAAGGTTGCTCCTTAAGGAAATAAAAACTTTAACCAATTACAGATCATTGGATGAGCCCAATTTGATTGTTCCCTGAATTGCAACAGGCCTGCACACCAGATGACTTTGCCCATAAGCAGGAATGCCTCCCAAAGTTTAGGATTCCTTACCTGAGTCTAAGAGATCCTTCTTTACCCAAGGCAGAGACCTCTTACTCACCACAGGTCCTCAGAAAGCAACTGATAGCATGCTGAATTAATGCTAACGAAATCCATGTGTCTAATTCTATTAGACATAAACCACTGACCAGGTATCGGACTAAGTCTGGATCCAGCTGTACCTAGACTCCTCTTTGAAAAGGAGTTTTCAAAGCAAGGGGGTCGATTCTGAACCTTGGGACTCAACAGGAGGTTTGCCTTACCCTGTGTTAATTCCATTAGGCATAAACCATTGACCAAGTCTGAGACTGTCTGGACACACCTAATCTCCATCAGGAGTTTAGAAAACAAGAGGGTCCACTCTGAACCTTGTGACTTAACAGGAGGGTCTCCCTCAATCTTTTTTGTCTCCAGTCTCTGCATAAATCATTCAAAATCAATTCTATTTTCCTTTTTATGATTCTTCCATGTAGTGAGTATTAAAATAAACCTTGCCATCAAACTTTGTTCAGTCACACTTTTACAAATTCACATCAAAACATTTTTTGCTAATACCTTTGACAGTGATTCTTTAAGTGATCTAAATCACTCATTTGGGACAAATTGGTGCAGCTGGAAGGATGCTGAATCAGGATTCACCACATCTACCAACAGAAGATCTGTCTGGTGTCAGTGTTCTTCCAAGCAAGGATCTGTGTAGATTGTGACACTTCCTGCAGTTTCCAACACTTCTTGACTTGCACAGATATCCCATCAGCCTGTTTTTATCCAAGGCTTTAGGAAGTTTGTAAGTTCCCAAGATGTTCAGCTGTTTGCTGGATCAAAATCAAGATGTACTTGTAATGCTGGTCCCTGTTAGAAAAATGCAAGTGAAAGGGGCTAGTTGACAACAGGCAGCATTTGGAAGTGGAATGTCTCCTTCAGTCATCAATTCTCTCATGTGTTGAAAACTAGGTGTAGGGAGTTCATCCCAGAACTACCACAGCTGTCACTCTTTATTATATTCCTTTTCCATCACTTCAGAGAAACAGTTTTATAAATCATCAATGATAAAACAATTCTGTAAGACGGAAGTATGAATATACATGTGGAGGAACAGCAGCTCACAAGACTACCTCAGTGGTGACAGGTAAGTAATGGACATCTGTAGTGCTCATTGCTGTAGGTAAAGGACTGCCATAACCACTATGGCACACCAAGTAAAACCATCCCAGTCTGGAACACCAGAACCAAACAGGAAGAATCCCAGTTCTGTCCTTGTTTTAAAGGACAAAACAAGAGTTTGGTTCATACGTTAAAAGCAGTCTTGCACCATGAGGAATGAGATATCTTGTTTGTCAGAAATTCAAAAAATCTTCTAAATTTTCCTTCAGAATTGGAATGAAAACTCAGAATTTGGAAATTTCCTGTCTAAAAGAGGTATGGTTCCAGAAAGTACAAAGAAGTTCATGCTGACTTTTCTGAACTCAAACTGAACGAAGAATCACCTTGAGTACTCATGACTTTTCTCTGCCTTTCAATCCTGGGAGATCCCCCAGGTAGCCTCTTCTGAAGCAGTGAGCTCAAAAGCCTGTTTTGGTTCTGGAAATTTCTGTCCGTTTTGAAGAGCTGAGGTCACCTCTGCAGAGCCATGATCTCCTGTAAGCAACTTCTACAAGTCACACTCATTGCTCAAAAAATCTCCATCCTCCTACAGGTTTATTTGAGCTTTATCACTGAAGTTAAATAAACCTGCTAAGGAGTTATGAGCTGTAACCATCTGAATTCTTCCCTCTGCAGCACAAAGGGTTATAAATAGAGTAGGAAACTTATAAAAGTTTCATGTCTTATTCAAGTCCTTTAACTGGCTGAATTCCATGTCCACACAGAGGATTTCTGCTTTGGTCTTTGGCTCTGTAGGTTTGGAGCTGACATTTTAGCTCTCTCAGTCTTTCCTTACATTGGCTGACAAGCTCCAAGTTGGCCAGAGCCAACCTGATATTTTGCAAAACTAGCTTCCTGTCCATGGCAGTCAGGCTGCTGATCACCTCATCAGTTCATCTTGCTATTCTATGCCAGAGGTATCACAACTGCACTTCCCATCTATCTAACCGTTCCTTCACAAAAAAATTATTATGCCCAGAAGTATTTTATCTGTTCCTCCTGGGGAACCTCCGAAACCCAAAGCTTCCTCAATCTTGTGAAGGCCTCAGCTTGAGTACTAGCCTTACTTTCGTGAAGCTTCAAACGTTTCACGTGCTGTTTCCTTCCTTTGGATCTTCATTGATTCCTACAATCAATTGTCCTACCTCAACAGGAATATCCCAGGAATATATCAGTTTCTTTCCTTGCAAATGGGACCTCATTTGGCTGTAACACAAATTCCTACCACGGTTCCCAATACAGACCTACACTTGTTTCATTAATAACAATTCCCTGTACTCTATGCATTCATCTGACATTGTAGGTGATTAACACACAGTATTTCTCACACATACAGACCATAGGGGTGAGAGGTGACTCAGACAAGCAGGCATCTCCTTCTCTCTGTTCAGTGACAAGAGATATCCATAGGAGAAGGGACCCCATCCATGCACCTGGGGACAGTGCTCACCTTCTTACAATAGTTTCTCAGTCATTCCTTTCCAACAGTCACAGAATCACAGAATGTTAGGAGTTGGTCACAGTCTTTGAGAAGACTGCAGCCTAGGTTTCTGCTGGGTGTCCATCAAGTGCACCTTCATCCACTTAGTGCCACATGGCAATGCCTCAGAGATTGACTCAAAGCTTACATGGAGAATAACAAAAGAATCACAGCACACTTGACTGCACAAGGCAAGCACTTGTGAGCTCTGCCCACCCAAGCAGCTACAAAAAGATGTTTGGTTGGCCTGTGTCACGTCTTATACTGCCCTTGATCACAGACCTAAGAGATGCTGCTTCTCTGACTATGCACAAGACCATCTCCATATAGATTAGTGGAGTTCTCTGGCCTCCAGGACATTTTGCACCAGTTCATCAGCCCCTGGCTTTAAGATTCCTGAATTCTCTTTTCCTTTTTAGCCACACCAAACGTCTCCTCTTTCTCCATCGATTTTCCTTAGCTTCCTCTTACTCCCTATTCCCTTGGTCATTGTCCCACTGGGCAGATGTTCTGGCATGCAACTTATCAAGACCATCTTCAGACACAGTAATCAGTCCTTCCTGTACTTCTCACCTCTTAGTGAGAGACACAAGAAGTCCCATCATGCTGGGACCTGTCCATCCTTTCACCGCCCTGCTCAGAAAGTGCGTGCTGATGCATCCTTTACAAGGAGACAAAGACAGCTCTAGGAGTCAAGCTTCCCAGCAAGAGACCTGTGCTAGGAAGGACACGCACATGTCCACACAACATTCTTGCAGGTGCAACCAAGCGAGAGAAGAGGGAAGGGGCTCTGCAGCTGAAGGGTTAGGAGGCAGCTCCCAGCTCTTCTGAATCCCAAACCAGATCCCATTGTCTCCTCCCAGGTCATTCCCCAGCCTCTTGGAGGCTACCTGCTTCCTCCACAAACTACCCAGTGGCCCTCAGACATGTGAATCTACTGCCCACTCAGCAGCAGAATGCAGATGTGTTGAACACTTGTGATCTGTGGGTGTTAAGTATACAACACATCTAAAACCAAGACATTTTCCCCAGAGAAGAGATAAATGTTTTAAGATATAGAAATACCTAACTGGTGACTGCCACAAACCTCTTTTTGTGTTGCCAAATGAAAGCAGCCATCAGAGCCTCACACAGAAGCTGCTGGCAAGTCGAAAGTCCAGACAGTCACCCCGCTGTTCCTGGCACTGCTAGGACCACCTGCATCGGAGGCCAGGAAGTGAACGAGTGCAGGACACAGGCTGCCCTCACTGAGGCCAGGGCTCATGGCAAGCAGATGGTCCTGTGCAGTGGAGCCTGGACACAAGATGCAGCGTTCTTAACTAGGGCAGTTCTTATTCACCAAAGCCAGGTCTCAGATTAGATGCAGATTTAAACACTGAGGTGATGTCTATACAGCTGTGCAGATAAGCTCACAGCAAGCTGCACTTTCTCTGCTGGCCAAGAGAAACTGGGTACAGTGCCATCCCAGGGGTACACTCATTTAGACAGACTTCTCCCACACTGGTGGGGCCACCTGCAATCCCTCAGAGTCTATCAGGAATCGAGGACTTCCATATGAGATGTGTCTGAGGCAGGCAGCACAGAGGACAGGCTGTTTTGTGATCTGCCCTTTAAACACCATGAGGACTAAAAAGTGATTTCACAGTGTCTCAGCCCTGAGGTGCTCTGGAGAATTTCCAGCTCACAGAAGTGAACATCAATATCCCTGGCTCACAGCACACCTGCTTGAAAGTCTTTGTCACAACAACATGTACAATTGTAGCTGTGACAGCCTACCCTACAAAGGCAAAAGCAAAAGGAAAAGAAATCACTGTCAGGATCCCCTCTCAGCTGTCACGTCCAGAAGCTTCCTCATTATCCAGAGCCATCATTGCCGAAGGTTTTTCTCAGGGTGGAGATAGCCCTCCACAGAGGCTGAGGACATCATAGATGTTCCCTTGCTCATATGCCTAAAGGTAAGGTAAATCCACCCTAGGAGCTGGTGAAATCAGATAGCAAGATGCCCAGTGTGCCCAGATGGCTGCTTGGCAAAGCTGTGGAGATAAAAAGGGACTGCAGGAGGCCACACAGGGCTCAGCAGCTGGCAACCCCACTTCATCCACAAGCTGCTAAGTACGCTGACCTTGTGCCGGTCATGCTTCTCTGCAGACTCCCTTGAGGCTCCTTATTCCCATTTTTCTTCTGGGCAGCAGTAATCTCAACTGCTTCCAGCTGCTAGAGGGAGGTCCTGGGTATTGTAGATGTGCAATCTCCTCATCTGCTCTATTCTCCAGGCACATGAAAAAGGGAACGGGCAGCTTATGGGTAGTTTCTGTATGCAGCCTGAGCCCCATGCACAGATTACAAGTGTTGTGTCTTTAAGCAAAAAGGTTCCTGATGGGAAAAACAGTTAATGTGAACTTTGGAACACAACCTAGTCCTAGCAGTAGGTCCTGGGTCTGCTTCCATCCTGCTTGGCTGGCCAAAGGGCAGGACTGTGCTCCAGATGGACCTTCTAAAAATGTTACATCACTTTTCTTCAGATTTAAGCGATCCAAGCACAGACTGAGACAAACCACTCACCGTGCAGCCTGGGACATGCTCATGAAAGTGGCTTAAAAAACAAATATCAGACATGACCTCTAAGATACCTGCTCTGGTGATACTTGTACCAATGAAAATGTATCTCATGGACAAACAGCAACAACTGAGGGCTGAGTTAAAATAACACTTGATTTAAGCCCAGGTTTCTAGAAATGAAGTCTCCATATGCATTAAATATCTTTTTTTTTTTCCTACAGTCTCAGTAGAGGTTTCTTAATAAAACAGTGAAAATCTTGAAATAAGTTTTGCTGTCTTCATTTTGGCCTGAAGACGAGTTGGCATAAGTTATTTAAAAGTAACATGTTTTAGGAAAGGAAACATATGTACTGAGAAAAAAAAGAAAGAAAAGGAAAGAAAAGGGAAAAGGAAAGAAAAGGGAAAAGGAAAGAAAAGGGAAAAGGAAAGAGGAGGGAAAAGAAAAGGAAAGGGAAAAGGAAAGGAAAGGGAAAAGGAAAGGGAAAGGGAAAGGGAAAGGGAAAGGGAAAGGAAANAAGGAAAGGAAAGGAAAGGAAAGGAAAGGAAAGGAAAGGAAAGGAAAGGAAAGGAAAGGAAAGGAAAGGAAAGGAAAGGAAAGGAAAGGAAAGGAAAGGAAAGGAAAGGAAAGGAAAGGAAAGGAAAGGAAAGGAAAGGAAAGGAAAGGAAAGGAAAGGAAAAGAAAAGAAAAGAACAGAAAAAAGAAAAGAAAAGAGGGACAAGGGACAAGACGAGACAAGACAGGACAAGAAGAAAAGAAAAGGCAGAGATTAAAAGCTTGATGATCTCAGTTGGACCATCTTATATGAGTTACTGCCCCTTGGAAAGCGGAAAGACTTTGCTACTGAATATAGAGAAATAAAATTTGCCAAAATATCCCATTGAAATATAAAATAAACCTCCTTAAGATAAAAGTACTCAGATGCTAGAGAATTTGTATCCATTGCCTATTTTGGCAATAATTATATTGCTGACCACAGCTTAATCAAACACTACAGAAAACAGAATATTCTTGTAATACTCCCTTTCATTAAATAAAGGGGGTTTGTTCTTATTTGGATCCCCAGAGAAGCATGTACCATTGTTTAGCCAACATCTTTTCATCCGTTTTCAAACAGCTAGGCATATCCAAGGCATTTATGTCAAATTATACAAATTAGAGTCCTGGAGAAGAGGAGATTGAGAGGATGATCACTGCCAGAGCATCTAAATCAGTGAAATAGTACAGGTCACAGCAGATGGGCATTAAAGTGGGGCCTGTCTAGATGGTTAAGGCCACTCATGAAATAGGATCAATATCCTATCTTGTTCCAAAGTGATTTAACAAAAATCAAACATAAACAGGAGTATCTCCTCTTTTGAATATCCTACAAAAAAAATGTTGTCATATTTTAGTTTTTATATTTTAGTTATATGTCTCAGATAAGACTCTTGAGTCATCTCACACTGAACCTTTTCTGATGAGTATAATGGACTTTATGATAAAGAAAGGGAAAAAACTAATTCCAATTAGGAAAATACTGTAGTCTCATTGTCTCATTTAATTTCAGATTGCAAGATTGGTGAGGGAAGGATTTTCTTATTTATTTTCAGAGGCAGTAACCTCAGAGCACTTGTTTCTCAGTGTCATAGAAAATGTAGCCACCGAAGTCTGTGGTGAGTTTTAGCTACCAAGGTTTTTTCAATTTAAAAGTATAAATAATAACTACTGCTTCTGAAGCCCTCTGGCATCCATGTGGCCATGAGCAGCTTCTTGCACCTGGAACACGTGAAAACCTGATTTTGAAAGGAGTTACTACCTAAGCATGCACTAGGTTTCTGGTAACAGACTGGCCAAAGACTGCTTCCAGTTCACACTTCAGATAAAAATAAAAAACATCTAGAACTTTTTTTAATTCCATTTGCTATAGATTACCATGCAGATCAGATGAGGATTTATGCCTTTCTCTACAGCACCTAGCTGAGCCCAGATGGAGCATCTTTTGTGTCTAGAAAATGACACTAGTTTTAAATACTGTATTATTCTCAAATTTGATTGTTGTAGGACCTCTGAAGGCCCAGTGCTACCTAACTCCATCACTCCCTGGTATTCTGGGACTCCTCTTCCTTCCCTGGGTGGGACAAACTCAGAGCCTTTGGGTGTTAAGCAGAGAGATAATCCATATAGAATTAGAAGAAGAGACAGTAAACTTCTGAGTGTGAAGTTTACTTATCCTTATCAAAAATGCCTTACATAAACCAGATCTATGTCCAGAGTTGCATCTCAATTCATAGTAAGCCCTTAAGAAAGGATATGTGCAGCTAATGGAAAACAAATGTCTGTTTTGGCAAGGCCTGTAGCTAATGTCAGTTATTTCCCCCACCACCACTGTGCTGAAGAAATAAAGAAATCATCAAAATGAAACAGGCTGACTGAAATGTTCTGGCTTTCTCTTAACTGTTTGAGTGCTTCTCTGATACACAACATATGTGACTGAACTTATATTTGTGGTTCATGAAGACAAAAAAATCTGCTGAAGAAATAATATTCTTTTTCATTAAAACATATAATGTCATCAGGAAGGAAGTTCAGAGTTGAAAACACAGATATGCTTCATAGCTTGATAACTTTCAGTAAGGACTATTTTAATTAGAGTGTGACTTGTAGATGTTGTTTTGCTGGAGTCTGGCCAAAACCAGAACAAGAGTACCAAGCAGTCTTCAAACTGTTTTCTAAAGAAAACAAAAGCCTAGGGAGGGCAGAATTATTAGCTGTGGCCTAATACCTCAAAGAAAATTAATATAAAGTATATTTATTGTTCATGTCTCAGGAAAGACCAATACTGTCAACACAAACACAGAAACCATAAGAAAACAATGAATCATCATGATTATGGTCACTCAAATGAACCATACCAAACCACAAATACTGTTGTTAACCCAGAACACAATTAAGAGTCTGACTTTAACTCAGTAATGACATTAATTTGGGGTCGCTGAACAGCCTGTAGGATGTTGGGTCACACCATGGCTAGGAGTTGGATTAGATAACCTTTAAAGGTCCTAGCCAACCGAAAATATTTCATGACTCCATGGTTGAGAAATAAGTAACATAGAAGTACCAGGGCTAGCAGGACATTCCCTGAATTTTGCCTTCCTTGGGCCTAAAGGGTCTGATTCCCCAAAGCCATGTCTCACCTGGAACAGCAGGCCTCAGAATCTGTGAGGGTGTACAGAAGAAGAATCACTCCTCTTCCATTGCTTTCCTTCCTTCAGCAAACACGTGGAGCGTGATTAGAGGGAGACCAGACTGGCCTTGGTTTCATCAGGTGTGGCTGTTGTGTAGCTCTTCCCCAAAGATGTAACTGAAGATGCTTACATAGTCATAAAACCCCTCAATGATGCAGATGGATAGATGCTGCTGAGTAACTCCAGGTTCAGGTATCTTCTTATCATGACCAAGTCTTATCATGAGAACAGTTACAGCCTCTTGTTGTCAAGATAGTAAGCGCTATTTCATTCTCAGGAAAGAAGTAGTCAGCAGAGGTCATCTGAAGCCTTAGCAAGTGTCCTCCTGCCCATATTAAGGACACAGGAGAGGCTCAAATTTGAAATGTGGATGTAGGGCCTTGTAATTACTGGGGTGTTACATCAGCCCAAGAAGCACAGAGAGGAAGGGAGAAGTCATAATGCAGTCACAGTCACAGCATCACTGGTGTGTGACCATGGGAGAAAGCCACCAGAGAATTTTCTAGGATGGGTGTTAGAAAACATGGTTTGGGATTGTAATAAAGGAAATAGTCGTCTGATGTTGGACTGCCCTTGTGTTCAAGCCAATATGCTTTGTAGGCTCTTTAAAAATAAGATGATTTCACCAGAGAAAGCAGTAAGGCAGGCAGGTATTATATCTTTCCATACTTAAGAAGTAAGGCAGATCACTGGCATGACCAGAAACCTAACTATGGAGGAACAGACTTCACAAGAAATAGAAGATGCCAGGATATTTTATGTCAGTACAGAATTTGCGAACATGAATCTGGCCGGAGCGACTGGTTCCTCAGGCAGCCATTCCTCTACCTTCAGTACAAGGAGAAATCCTTTGCAAAAAACAGCTCACATCTAGCAATGGCCAAATAAAGCTCCCTGAGAAACATCTTTGTGCATCAGGCTTTCCTGACCCCACTGACTGAGGCTTTGTTTAGCCTTTAGCGCAATGTCTAATAAATACCCTGGCCTTCAGACTCAATGCTCACCACCTCCTTTCTCTATCCCTGAACTCATCTCTCTCCTTGTCTCCCTGCTTCTGTCTTCATTAAAAGTGTAACCTCAGCATGCCTGTGGCTAGGCTTATCCACACATATGCCAGAGATGAGATGATGATATGATGCATCTGAGGGGCATTAGATCCACAAAGAAACTAAAGACTCTAGTCAAAAGTCACTACCTGGGTAATCAATTGGACCCACCAGAGAACTTTTCTATGACAGGAATTTCACAACCTTTAGTAGCACTTCTGGGTACATCAGATCATCAGTTCTGTTGACAATCGCTGAGTTTTTCAGTGTCAACACAGCCTTCATGGTAACATTGCACTTGGTCTGGTGTCTCTCCTTCAGTGTCCAAGTGAAAACAAATAAAGGGGGGACAGAGCATTTGTTCAGAAAAGAAAGATGCTGGGAAGGGATAGGCTTTTAAATGTTCTGATTATGTAAGTTTGAGCAACTTTGCTCTTGTAGAAGATAAGACATGGGAAAGTTTTTTATGGGGAAAAGCAGATGATTGAAACAATGGCATACCTCTTCATTCTTATAATCTTGAAAGTTTTATGGAAAAGATAAAATAATTTTTTTTCATGCTGCTGAAAAACAAAAAGTCTTTCTTCTTTCACTCCCTTAACCAAAGACAGGATTAAATGTGTCAAAAGATCTTTGCATGTTGTCTTCTGTCTCCTGCATCTTCCTCTGTCTCTGTCTGCAGCCGTGTGGAATCTTGCTAATCCAGCATTTTGTATGAAGGTGGAAAGATCATCCATAACTGTGCACTTTAAGCAGCTCTCTAAGAATTTTTCAAGCAAATCATTCATTATAGTCCTCTGAAAAAAGGTATGAAATAATCTCTCCATGTTAGTATTACATTATTTATGCTTCATTCAAGCTATCTCCTCGTTTCCTGTGAACAGCATGTTGATTTATTCTTGCTGTCAGGCAACCTACTCTGACTGCGTTTCCAGTAAAAAACTGAAAGGGAGACTTAGCCGCCTACTCCCCAGATGTGCAGTGTCTCCAGCCCTATGGCATCTGTGTAAACATCAGCAATAAACTTCTAACTTTGAGATTAAACATGGAGGGGCTTTCCTTTTACCCCATGTTCAGGCGCCTTGCATCAAAATATTTTAAAGGCATCATTGGCATTTTTTGTTCTGAAAGCATTTTGCACACTGTTTATCGAGGAATTACATCCCCAGGAATCCAGCTACTACTGGGGAGACATCAAACCAAAGGACACTCCCATTAGACGTCAAGGCAGTGACTCTCCTGCATATGCCACGGAAGAACACAGCTCTGAGCTTCTCAGGTATTAAACAGGGCTGCAGAGGCCTGGCTGAGCTGTGGAGGCATCACTGGTATCACATAAATGAGGATATTGTAATAAGGGTTATGCTAGAGTACTTAAATATCGTCAAGCTAAGCATGCTATTGAGCTAAAGGTAATTACTTATGTGTAAGAAGAAAAACAAAGAAATAAACAAACAAAAAAAACACCAAACCAGTATATCAACAACTTCATGCTCATCAACCTAGTGCTTAATTCACTGAAATCAGTGATCTGTGTTAGTATTTTATAGAAGTGAAATCTATGCTTCTGTTTAGCAACATACTCCAGAAACGGCCTAGAGGAAGGGCACCAGTGGAGCGTAGCTGCCTTCAGTGGGAAGTGCATCATCTAGAAAGCTCCTCTTCACATGAGACAGGTTCAGTTCATTACCCTAATGACATTTTTTTTCTCTACTCATTCAGCTTGTAGAGAACATGCCAGTGTACTTGGGTCCACAACTTGCTGAGGGGTAGAAGAAAGGCTGCCAGAACTAAAGCAGTCAGAGCTTGTATGGGGCAGCCAGCAGGGCTGGATAGGCCAGAACAGCCTGGTTCACACTGGCCATATCATTTTCTTAACTGTGTCTTACTGTAGTAGCAGATTTTGACCTGCAGGACTCTGCAGGACCTTGGCAGTGAAGGGCCCTCCACTACCTCCCATATCACTCATTTTTGGCTAGATCTACAACTGCCAGAAAAGGGGGCTTTGGCTGAGGGCTACACTGTTTTTCTTGATGCTTCACTGCTTGACTTCTCAAACTTTGCAATATTTTACATCTATTTTAATATAAGAGGGAGCAGTTTCTCATTAAGAACCATCCAAAACTGCCCCTCTTCAATTATGAGTTTAATCTTTGAATTATTAATGCCTACCAGTGAAAGGCAGGAGATTGGTGTTACTGCCCTGAATTGGTAATGTTACTGAAAGAAGAAAGAGCTACATTAGCAGACAACAGACAGATCAAGGAGATCAAGGGCTGTAGATTTAACTTGTGTGGGTTTTTTTTCAGCTCAGTAACAGCTGATTTCAATCACTTCTAAATAAATTTCTGAAGTATTTTGCATAACCAGCAAATGTCTCTATAAATATCTTCTGTTTAACTATGGACAAATTATCTCACAGTTTGAAAAGCTAACCAGGGTTTGTTGAGGGGGCTGTTTCCTTTGTCTTTCTGTGACAAATAATCATTAATAGAGACAGAATGTTGCTTTGGGGCTGACCCAGCTGAATTCCACCATATGTACTGTGTAACTATAGAGTACAGAACTGCAGTGTCCTATATAGCTTTCTGTAAGAGCTTTACATTACATTACCACCTGCCTTGCCAGGGGTGACTTTCTGAGTCAAACCTGCAAGCCCAAGAGTGTCCTAAACCTCAAGGTAAAAAGAGGAGAGTCTTTTGACTCCACTTCAGAGTGGAATTCAAGATCTTATTCAATGCATGGTCTCCTTGGACCAGAGCACGTCCTTGGTCAGCAGACTGTCCTGCAGGAGGCGCTGCTCCCCACCTGCATCTCATTGAAGCCCATTTGCAACTACTCAGAAAAATGCCCATCTGAGTTAATCTCAGTTCTGTGGAGCAGCCCAGAGAACTCCTGGGCTGAAGCATGGAGTCCTGGGAGCACTGAACACATGTGCCCATCCTGGGTGTCAGCCCAGCACCAGGCAAGCTGTGGACAGGAGTTTACGCACAAAGCACACGGCAAGCAAGCCAAGGAAGACAAGAGAGCCAGGACTTAGCAGGCTGATGCCAGGCAAAGCTCAGAGCCCAGCCTGGTGGCAAACAGCCATGGTTGGAGGCCTGTCCCCTTTCACTGGCTGAAACCTGCTCGTTTCTACATCCTTTCAGGAAGATTCCCACTGGGAAAGGGAAGATGATGTAACGCAGCCAACATCTTCCTATGACCCCTTTACATTTAGCCTTGTCCCTCTCTCTCCCCTCCTGTGGCTTCAGACAAAACAACATAGATGTGTTTGACTTTCCAACTCAAACACACATTTCCTGACACATTTTAATGTGAGTAGGACCTTTAAGACTATTTTCATAAAAGCTGACTTGGCTGTGAGTGTCATTATGTTTTATTTGAGTGAAAACCATGTCTTCCTCCTCATAATTTCTGGTAAACAAAAATCTCCTTACAAATCCTGATGGGAACTTTTGTAAGGATGCCGGTGCATTGCACATACCAGCCAAGGTAGAAACAGACAGCACAACCTGCTCTGAACAAATGACCCAAATGACAGCTTTTATTTCCACTGGGAAATGTGGCTGTGCCACAGAATGTTGCTCCTGACATCATTAAAAAAAACCCAAACAAGCAAACAACAAAAAAACCCACTACTAGGTCTAGAATATGAGATAAAATGAAAATATTTATATTCCTGTCTTTCCTAAATTCAGAATACATGGTGTTTTGAAAGTGCTATATCAAAATATAAAGGAATTGTTGAAATCTCAATTTATGCTACAGTTAAACCCAGCTTTGCAACTTCTGCCTGTCAATGACCATATCATTATGAGTAGATGTTTTCTTCAAAGAATCAGACAATGTAGGGGGAGGAGGTATTTCTTTTTCTCTCTCTCCTGTCTCTGTGTGTACACACACATAGCAATCAAGAGCAATTGCATTTGAATAAAAATATGGAGATACATCCCAGCACTCTAGCATAATAAACATATATTGTCTACAGACAACCATTACAAGAGGGCATTATGGCATAGATTCGTGACTTCATCACTGCACAGTTCTGCTTAATTGTGTTGACAGTCCTAATAAGTTCCAAAGAGTTTGGCCTGCAGCTGAAAAACATTTGCAAGAAATAACTCAGCAGAAAAATTCAATTCTCCCCTACATATACCAAGACAGACAGACAGAAAGAAAGAGAAAAAGAGAGAGAGGAAGGAAGGAAGGAAGGAAGGAAAGAAGGAAGGAAAAGAAACAAAACTTTGGCATAGTATACAGGTTTCATAAAAAATAACATAGCAGTAGTGAAACATGCATCTTGTTGTTATTGCTGGCAGTCAGAGAGAGGTAGCAAAACTACAGTCGGTGTATGTATCAATTTTTGGTTTCCTCCTTTTCAAAATGTGCAAGACAATCCTCTTAGGAAGACAATAAAGAAAAACCATACCGAATCTCCTTCTTTACAAGCAGGAAATTGTTTTATACTTAAAAGCTGCTCTGCACCATCAGCAATTAAAGTTTTGCTAATACTATCATTATCATAGAGGTATCTGAGGAATGTAGTGATTGCCAAGCAGCAAGGAGCATATCTGGTCAATGTCTAAATAAATAGTCAAAAAAACATACACCTTGATGCTCTTTGTCCAGAATAAAACCTTCTTACTGTTACTGCTCACTAACTAAGCCTTTATGAAAAGCACAGTTAGACAATTCACCTATTAGGTCACCACCAGGCTGTGATTTGTGGGAGACAGATGACACCCAAGCAGTATTTACATCCCACATAATCAGAAGCACGAGTAAAGACTGCATCATCTGCAAATAACACAGCCTGGATTTTGATATTCTGACTCAGGTTTGGCACAATGGGAAAGGAGAAGACTATTCACACAAGAAGGAAAAAACCTACCCAGCCAGTATCTCAAAACTGCTCTCAATCAAGACAAAAAAAGATTGTTATTGCTCTACTGCTGGCAAGGGGCAAACTCATTCACGCTTCATTCATGTGGCTGCACTCTCTTCTGCAGGATTGGAGTTTCCCATGAGAAGTAACTGGGTAAGGGAATGGCTAAATCCAGCCCAGGAGGTTGCTGGCTTTATCAATTTGATCTTGGAAACAATTCTGCCTCCCACCTTCACTAATGAACCTGCTCTCTCCAAATGACACTGGTCTGCTCTTTTCAATGCCATCTGATCTAATATTTCTGTATGTTCCACTATGCTGTCATTAGACAAGGCATTTGATTCCCAAAAAAGCCGCTTCGTATTTTGTGAACACAGAACTTACATACTCATCATTAATACAAGTGCACAGGAAAAACTACTTATTTTTCATTGAAAGGCTATTTAAAGATTAACTCAATGATTTTCTGAACAAAATTGCCTAGTATGTGGCTTTTTCTTTCATAGAAAGGAGGGGCACAAGTCAGTGGGGTCCTCAGTGTAGCCAGGTACACATGCAAGTGGAATATTTTCCTGTGCACCCGTTTTTATTGATATCCTACCCAGCCAACTTTTTGCTAATAAAATCCTTGATACACTGAGTACCCACTCTTTTAGTATTCCTGGAAAATGGCTTTTCTTTTGTTAAACAAGGCTTTTTTACACTCCTTGAGACTGCATGATACAAAATTCAGTGTACAACTGTAAAAGCGTCTTCTCCTCTCTATACTGCCCTGGCCTCTCAAGTGATGGGAAGGCATTAGAAGCCAGGCTGCAAATCAGTCCCTGGTGAGATCCTTCAAATGTTGACCAAATTCATGTATAAATGAGCACTACAATTTTAATAAAAATTTATTAGAAAAGATTTTGTATTTTATCCCATTCCAGTGCAACAGCTGCCATTAAACCCCCTAAGTTTATGCAATAAAAGAGTAATGTTATTGCTTCTGTCTGAGTCTTTTTTCCTGTCCAGAGTGAAAAGTAGTCTTGCTAAAGAGACATCCAGAGGACTCCAGTTATTTAATCTTCTATCCAGAGAGGTAAAAACCTCCTACCAAATTCTGACGGTTTTCAGTCAGCTTTCAGTTTGTCTGTTTATAACAGCAACAAAAAGAATCAGAAATTCCTGTTTCCAAGAGTCACTATGACACCTATAAAACTGGATAGGCTGAAAGATTAAAATGAAAGCCTAAAAAAAGATGCAATATAAATGGTCTATCTAAAAAGACTTTAAAGGTGGTTTCATAAAATGTCAACACATCCACATTTAAAAAAAATGATGAAAAGTCTAAGAGTCTGAAAGAATTTGATTTACACTGTATGGGTGTTCATATGCCAAAACAGGATATTACTCATAAAAACAAGAATAAAAGACACTTCCATACTTTTAAAGGAAGATAATATTTCATCTATAATCATCCACCCTTTTAAAAGGAAGTTACACCACAATGCATTGTGCTGAGAGACCCCAAACCTGCAAAAATATCAAATGGCTACAACACATTAAAATAAATCCAGTTATAATGCTCTGCAGAGAGCCATGAAAAATAATTAGTACAAACAAAATACCTGACCCATGCTGTTAATGACATTTGTCTGTGTGTTGGTTTTGTAGAAATTAAATAGCACAAACAAGAAGAATAAAACCAAAAAATACACAAATACCAATGATTTCTTAATAAAATGGATCTTGAATAAAAACTGTCAAAGAGTGTCCAGGGCAAAAAAAAAGAATCCCAGTCTAATCTACACAGACAGAGTTGAGCAAGTCACTAGAAAAACCAACAAACCAAAATAAATTTGTCATCACTTTTACACCTACCCAAAACACTTTACAGTGATCAAACATGACCACACAGGAGATGGTACAACTCTACACCTTGGTTCTGTTGCTGCCTTCCATGGGATGTTCTCCTGCATCCTGTGCCAGATGGACCTCAAACGCCACCAGATCCCCACAGCCCAGTTTGATGTTCTGCACAACAGGAATGAACAGGCACATGATTATGGGACAACAAATAAAAGAATAATTGGCTTGCCGGAGCCCAGGCTGGTTTTGAAAGAATTAGACATGACAACTTTTTTCAAGAATCAGACCTTTCCTTCCAAATCACTGGGATGAAGGAGAGAGGGGATCTCAAAATCCTATGTCAGTTGTCACCCTTTGGGCAAGCACAACATTTGAAGGAATCTCAGACTATGAGCTGAAAAGCTGGAAATAATGTGGGGTTTTTAGTCAAAAGCAGTCATCATCAACCCTAAAAACTCACAATCTAAAGGTGCTTGAAGTCTCTTCATCTTTAGACAAACTTAATGTCTTTGTTTGAAGGGGAAGGAGGGCTAAACAGCCCAACGCTTCTCAGATGGGTGCAGGATTTTACCAGTTCTCCAGCTCAGCCCAGTCCTACAGATTTCCTTGCCCTTCCTCCTTGTTGTGGGCAAAATACCTTCTCCTTTGCACCACCTCACCATCTGATCCAGCCCAAAGGTACATCCCTGCTTTGTCAGTTCAGCACCTCTTTTTACATTTTACTTGAAAAACCACATGCCAGATAAGGAGAAACTTCTTCCAGATGTTAGGAACTGAACATGAACACATCCTCATATAGAGGGAGGTGATATTATATGATAGGAACACTGTGGGATAATTAGAAAAAAATATTCTTTTAGAGGTCAATGTTTAACTCTCCATTAAGACATTTTGAGTATTTATTGTCTCTGCAGTGTTCCCTACCATCCAGAATCTGCCTAAATAAAGGAAGCCTTGGAAACATTTCAACAATATGGTCTCTGTATTGAAGAGTGACAAACTGTGAAGATGATGAAGACAAATATCTGTTAAATCCAGCTTGGTCCAGCTCAAAGGGAGTGCCTTCCCCCTTGCAGCTTCCCCTAAGGGACCTGGGTGTACCTCACCTTGAGAGATATCAACTCAGCATTCCCGTTTGTGGGTAGAGGAGCAAGACACATCCTCCATGTTGTGGCTAGAAACTCCATGTGGGGCATTTTCTAGACATAAGGCATATTTACTCGGCTCCTCACCACAACAACTTTCCTCATACAATGGGAACAAAACAAATGCATCCTTTGTTCCAAAATCCAAGTGTGGTAGATGCACATGATTGAATGATTGCTGCCATAGTAGTGGTTTTATGACTTACTACATTTAGCCTGGTTCTTTGTAGCTGTATGAATATATATTATGTTGCTTCATATGAGAGTAAGTCTGGTTTTGATTAGGCTTGTAGAGAGCTGTCAGAAAGTCAGACTTGAGCAAATAAGCCCCTGTAGGTTCACTGGAAAAGCCCATAAAAATTCTGCTGTTCATTTAAATTAGGCTCAGAAAGAAACACAAATCTGAAAGTTGCCAGTATTTATATATTTAAGAATTCTTTTTCTTGCAGGGGCCAAAGAAGTCTGGGAGAGGAGTTATTCTGGGAATGAGCTTAGTCAGAGATCAGCCTTGGGCTCAGACTCTCATTGCTGCACACAAAGCAAAGGAAAAACAGGCTCAAGCAGGTACCCTGAGATATAGTATAGCCAGAAAAAATCCCTGCCTTGAACCAAAGCCCAGCAGTGGAGCACAGCTACACTGCAGTCATTTCTGAAACCGTTTCGCTATGTCAATGGCTAAAGAAAGTTCTGGGAATACTTTCTTATACACAGGTTGTTTAATTGCAGTTTTTCTACACATCTCAGAGCCTCAGTTGTGGAAATCTGCCTGGGCTGCAATCTAGATGACACAGCACAATGGCTCATAGCACCTGAGCTCCTCCAGCGCTAGCTCAGCTCTTCCCACATGGCTGCTATCCCCAGAGCATGATCCCTATCCCACACACAAATGTCCCCATGTGCAGCAGTGTTTTTCCCTGGTTGGAATGGATATGCCATCCAACCCCTTTAGCTTGTCCTGTGCTTTTATTTTCTTAAGTACTCACTCATTTATATATCCATGCTTTAGCTGCCAGAGAGTGAGGCCTGCATCCCTGGCCTGGACAATGACATTGATCAGTCCTCTTCAACTCTCACTCTGTGCTATCTGAAACACTATTTACAGTTGCTTTACTTAGGAGGCATCTCCTGAACCCCCTGCCTCTGCTGTTTCTGAGATGAGCTGGCTGGCTGCTCCCTACCCTCTCTTCCCTTCATGCGCACACATGTGAACCCTCAGCTCTCCCACACCCCTGGCTCACACATTCTCCATATGATGATAATAGGCTCAAAACTTCCCTTCTTCACTTCATCTGTGTCCCACAGGCTCCAGTACATCCCCTCCCCATGTGCAGATCCATGGCTCTCCTCCAAAGCCTTCCTTGAGGTGCCTGCCTGCACGCTTACTCCCACAGCCCCATCCATCAGGCTGCAGGGGCACATGTCCCTGGGCTGCCAACAATCCAGCAGTGCCTTCTGAAGCCTTCGGCTGTATGTTTTTTCCTAGAAGATTCACTTCCCTACTGCATGCATGTGCATACATGGGTCTTTGCTGCTCCTGCTCAGCACTTTCTCAACATGCTTTCAGCCTCCCAACACAGGAAAAAGGACAGGTATAGCCTCTGAGGTGCAGAGCCCCCACCAGCAGTCTGCCTCCCACTTTCTCAGGGGTCAAGCATGCCTTGTCCCCATCCTGCCTGCACACAACTATCCTGAGCTTGAGGCTGCAACTTCAGGGGGCAGAAAGGACAGGCTTCCTCAGGGTTTTGGCATCACAACTGCGAATTATTTAACAGGCTAAGAAATAGATCTAAACACAACTTGGAAGTCCTGCTTGCCTGTGTCTTTGACCACTCCAGATCAGCGTTTAAGCCCTCAGAGGGGAAACTGGTACCTTGGACCCCTGAGGGACAGAGTTTATCTTTCCTTTCTCCTTATTTCTGTCTGGCCATCCACCTAAATGCTTACAGAGATGTTTATAGCTGCTTCATCTAAGCAACCAGAACAAAGTCTCTTGATGCACACTGCACTTTGCGTCTCAGTGCTGAAACTTTCTTATTAATTATTCTTATCATTGCTAGGAGGAAGGTGGGAAAGCACAAGCCTGCTCAGTAGGGCAAGAGACAGGTGCTGCTGCCCTCATTCTGATCAGAACTTCTCCTACCTACCATTCCAGGGTCAGGATGCATTTGGCTGAATACACATGTGCTAACTGTAGGAAGCAGTTAATAGGCACAAAGGATTATCTGTATCTTATCTAGTCCTAGCATTTTATTCACTGTTCCCAAAGACTGAGGCTTTCAGACTTCTCTTTTAATTAGAAGGAACAGTTGCCAAAAGCAATTTCTCTCAGGAAACTTTTACTGTTCGTTGAAGTCTTCATTTATCTGATATTAAGCAAGGGCAGGTTAAAAAAAAATAAATTATAAGAACAGCCCATCTATTCAGTTTCTGAGAAGTCTCCTAGACAGCAGCTGGGGGAAAGAGCTTGCCTTGGGAAAAGCCTCCTGTCCTTGGCTCAGCTGAATCTCCCATGTAGCTTTGGTCCCTGATGCACTCTGTTCTTCCAGGACACACAAGTCTACCTTTAAGCCTGTTCAGAAATATGGGAAAAGCACACAGTTACCTGCAGGAAAGCTTAAAGGCCTATTTTTTCCTCAGGGGTGACTTAGAGAGGCTCTCTGTGTAGAGGCAATCTGTTTTGATCAACAGCACAAATCCAGAAGCATCACAAAAAATACTTTCACAGGGGTATTTTGTCTGTGACAAATGACGTGTATTGTGGAGATGGCTATTTTAATTGGCAAATTTAAGAGGACACAGAATCAAAGAATTTTCAGATTTGGAAGGGACCTCAAAGATCTTCTAGTTTCAACCTCCCTGCCTGGCAGGGACACCTTCCACTAAATTAGGTTTCCCAGAGCCCCATCCAGCCTGGCCTTAAAAACTTCCAGGGATGGACAAATATGACTGAGAAAAAAGGCATTTCTCAAAAATTAGTGCCACGACACTGATAAATCAAAAGGTAAGGAGTTAGATGACTTAAAATATTTCAACTTTATTTTAAGCTCTTACTACAAACCATCAGGTGCACAAACTACACTTTTACATGAGGAATTTCTAGTATTTAATTTTGTTCATTCTGACAGAGACATCCTGTCTGTTCAATGGTAGCCTGCATTTCACCAAGTTTATAGTGACACTTAGCATTTATTTCTTCTCTTAGCAAAGTAGATTTAAATGGAGTTAAATAAGATGTTTTCTTTTGTAACATCAAGATCCAGGCAGTTTCCTTTACTGCTACTAAAACTCTGTAAGGTTGGTTGTTAAACTCTGCTCAGTCAACTCAATGCAAGGCATCACCTTGCAATACTTTATAGTAATAACGGAACACACCATGATGCATTACAGCATCCACAGACACCACTGTCACAGTATGTGTGCAAACATAATCACAGAATTGTCAGAGTTGGAAGGGACCTTAAAGATCATCTAATTCCAACCCTCCTGCCTGGCAGGGACATCTCGCACTAGATCAGGTTGCCCAGAGCCCCATCCAGCCTGGCCTTAAAAGCTTCTAGGGATGGGGCTTCCACAAGTTCTCTGGGCAACTTGCTCCACTGTCTCACCACCCTAACAGTGAAGAACTTCCTCCTAATATCCAATCTAAATCTACCCTCCCCTAGCTTATAACCATTCCCCCTAGTCCTATCACTACCTGACATCCTAAAAGGTCCCTCACCAGGGATGTCCGGAGTTCACAATTTCTAAAATAACCATGCCAGCCATATGAAAGGCATTTAGATATGGAAAATCAAGAAACATTCTCAAAGGAAGACACTCATTACTTTGAAACAACTGAGGATAATAAAGCTTATTAATTGATCACAGATATTAAGCCACTTCCCACTGAGATGCTACAATGGCACAAAGAAATCGACACACGTATGATAAAAAGCTCTTCTTAGGCCCTACCCTGATTACTGTGTAGTACTGCTCAGGAAAGATGGATTGAAACAAATATACCCAGGGCCACCCAAACAGGAAAATCAAGGGAATGAAGGAGTCTCTCTCCTCAGAGGAGATGGAAAGATCTGGCTTTTTTAGCCTAGAGAAAAAAAAACTAAGACAAAATATGATTGCTTTCATCAGTACGGTGAATACCAAAGAAGGGAACAAGGACTTCTGAAGATAAAGAATGATACTGGCAGAAGAACAAAGAGATATAGCCTGGAAGTGAATAAATTTGGGTTGGGAATCAGACCAAAATTTCTAAGCATCAGAGAAGTAAAATTATGGAACAATACTGCAACAAGAGATAGAGCATGGTGCAAAACAAACTTGTTTTTAGAACAGCAATTACTAAGATTAAGAACACGATTATCCAAAACAGCTGCTGTAACAGTAAGGCTCCTTCCAGCTCTACCCTGATGGCTCAGAAGATGCACTTGACCCTGTTCTTGATCAGAAAATCATAAGAAGTTGCAGCTAAAGGCAGGGATTATGTTTCTGATTCGGAGACTGCAGAATTTATCAGGAAAACAACTCTTTCAGCCATAGACAAAGGGAACAGTGGAGTAACTTGCCAGCCAGCCAGTGCAGCTGAATAATCACTCATAACAATTTTGCAAGTTAAAATTTTCTTGAACTAGGTAAGAACTAGAAATAATAAAAAATGGACAAATGTTAAATGTAGTTAATTTTCAATGTGATTTTCAGTCTGGGTTGGTTTTTTTTCAGTGACTGATCTTTGAGAAGAGGTAAATACCATTTACTTTACCTTAAAGTAAATACCATCTACTTTACCTCAAATACCTTTGAGGAGGTACATACCATTCACTTTACAGCCACGTCAGTTTGGAAAAACTGAGTCCAGAAAAACCTAAATCCAAACCAGTTTCTCCAACAATGGATTGATAGGTAATGTTCTTCTCATCACCTGTACTTCAGGATTTTTCACAGCCCTACTAGGCAGCAACCTTTAACAAGATCAATTGGCAAGATAATTCTCCATCTGACATCTGTTGATACTGCTTGGGTCTGTAACATTTATACATCTATTTGCAAACCTCACTTTGGCAATTAGCTATTAAAAGTGCAGTTCAAGCTAAAATCTGCTTTTTCTGTGCATAAGGCAATAGTGCCATCTCGTGGGAAATACTCTGCTTCGTGCTTTATGGTGGGCAAATGAGCTTGGAGACTTTCTTCATAGAAACATCCCAAGAAAAACAGACGTAGATTTATCTTTTTTTTGTGTTGGCCACCTCGGGATAGTGTGTAAACTTTCACCTAAAACTCCCACTAGCTTTTTCTGGGCACTGAAGCAAGGTCTCCTAAGGTTTTTTTTCCTCTGTTCCAAGATGCTTTGTTTGGGTACAGCCCAGGAAAGCCCCGGTCCTGCGTCCTCCAGGAGGAACCCGCGGGCAGGAGGAAAAGCACCCAGCCCAGCTCCACCTCTGCCTGCAGGCAAAATTCTGCTACTCTGCACTGCCCAGCCAGGAAAGATTCGCTGGGCAAGCATACGTTGCAAGTCCTTGGGTCTGCTGCAAATGCACTGCACACTCACACAAGTGGCAGTCGTATCTCAATGCTGCTTCTCCTATCGACATTTTCAGTCCGTTTTAGCTGATTTTGTGCCTCTTTACCTTTTAAATGGCTTTTTCCTTCAGCCTCTTCAGAGCCAAAACACAAACAGCACACCAGAGAGCATTGTAAACCTTTTTAGACTTAAAATGTTGTCTTTCTTACTGAGGGAAAACGACAAGGATTCATCTGTTTTTTCCACGAGCAGTGGAAGAAGTGTGTCAGGAACAAGGTCTTTTCTTCCAGTAAGTTCCACATGCATGGCTCTTTGGTGAAGAATGGAACTGATTAACCCAAATTGGCTTTCTTTTGCACCAGGCGGGTATTAAACAGAAACCAGCTGCCTGCTTCTGACTCCAGCCTTCTCTGCAAGGCTTCTCCTCCTACTGTCACACTGGTCTGCCATGACTCCCCAAAGGCTTTAAGGGCTCTCCTGCCAAAATTACAGCAAGCTATAAAAAAACCCTCTAGGCTCTGGTTAACCCACTTCATAAGCAAATAAAAGGAAATCCTAGCATTTCTTTTTCTAGATTCCTGGAAAAAGGTGCTGAATAATCCTAGAGCTATCAGAAACGGGAATGAAACAGGATCCTGTATTCAGAGCAGGTTTCCTCTTGCAGCCTGAACTGAATGTTAATGACTTGCTCAGGAATGAATCTCAAGTTAGTACTTCCATGATGCTGTTGGTTCAGCATTACCAATAAAGCCAAGCAGAGGGAAAAGCAGTAAAATATTACCTTCATTTACAATTTGTATGCTCTTACTAGTATTATAAAATTAGTATTTGAATTTATAATATCAGTATTATAAAATAAGAAACTGTCACACCCATCTCAACTTCCTATATGAGGCTCTAGACTGTTTCCCTGGTCTGTTGTAGATGTAGTGTAAGACAAATATGCACTCCTGAGCATAAAATTCCTGTAATGGACAATCTATTACAACTCTGGATACAGTGTGCCAGTCTAGTTACAGCAGCATCAACAAAACAGACCACAAGCTTAAAGAGAACAGATGTCACCTTGAAGTTTGGCATCAAATGTCCATTTTGCAGTAACAGCAATTGAGATCTGATTTAATTTGGTCTAAGCTAAATTTAAAGCAGGTCAGGAGGTGGTAGCATAGGATACAAAGAGCTTAGGCTTAGTATTTTATTAATTCTCTAACCAAATAACCAATTACTGTGCTGGTTTGAGACACTAGTTTAACACACACTGTTTCTTCAGACTAATTGAAATGGACATGATATTTAGATTTGCAGTTAGTCATTGCTGAAATTCTAGTCTGAGTGAGAAAAATATATGGTACTAACTAGTAATAATCACCTGAAAATGGTTATATTCAAAATTTACTATTCATTTCATTAGTTTAATAGCTGAAGCAATACACTGGGCTGACTGGAAATGAACATACTAATTGTCCTTCAAGCCTGCGCAATCGATTTTTTTAGGTGAGACGCAGTATGCACGGAACTGAACCCACCCTTTAATCCGAAGGTTCATCTGCCAGGGCCGAGCAAGCTTGGACGGTGGCAGCGAGATCCATAGGACGTAGGTTTAATTAGAGTGACCTTCTCTTAGATGGATGGCCTTGCGGGGCTAAGCAAGCTCCATCTGCCCACGTTTGGAATGAGAGTTGTCCTTCTCCTAGGATGACTGCCAGAAGGCTAGAGCTCATCCTGCCCAAGAATGAATGAAATCTAGTTCTACGGTTTTGACCTGTCTGGCATGGGTGACCCTACCGAAGGCATGTACCATCGCCAGAATAGCTCGCAACCACATAGGGGTACAGGGGTACACAGGCTACGTTCCTATTAGAACAATTTGGGCAAGTCTTTCATGACCTACTTTGCTATCACCTATCTAAATACAATCTCGAGGACATACCCAGGAACAACCCTTTGTCCTGTCCACCTTTTCAAGATGTAACATAGCAAAGCAAATATATCCAGAATGTGTCGAGCCTGGGCAGTAGCCGCAGGAGAACCAAAACCAAATAGACAAACAAACAAACCAACCGTTCTGGCCCCCGTACCCATCCAAGGCTGGGATGCCTTTGAAGGCCCCAGCCTGGCCGGGACTCCCATCACTTCAGAAGAACCAACTATGCACCCAGACCATGTATCTACAGGCGCAGTGCCCACCTGCGACATTTTGTCCTGCTCTCCTTCCCGCCAGTCGGAGGATCCCCTCGGCCCGCTCAACACCCTTCCCCTCTCCTCCGCCCCTCTCCCCCCCCCCAAACCTGGAACGGCAAACCTNTCCTGCCCAAGAATGAATGAAATCTAGTTCTACGGTTTTGACCTGTCTGGCATGGGTGACCCTACCGAAGGCATGTACCATCGCCAGAATAGCTCGCAACCACATAGGGGTACAGGGGTACACAGGCTACGTTCCTATTAGAACAATTTGGGCAAGTCTTTCATGACCTACTTTGCTATCACCTATCTAAATACAATCTCGAGGACATACCCAGGAACAACCCTTTGTCCTGTCCACCTTTTCAAGATGTAACA